>JALJCO010010844.1:600000-1056187 GCA_023101725.1 Atherinomorus stipes
AGAGCGTGCTTGGCTGCTCTCAAGGTGATGGTGCCAGCATGTCTTACCAGCTGCTGCCCACGGCTGCCTTACTCAGCTGTTAAGTGTTCCACCGCTGGAACAGCATTACCTATTTCCAACATAAATGGCAACATATCGGTGTATGCAATAGGGATTAAAAAGTGTTGGCAGAGGTTGCTGTGCAGTTTACATGATTTTAAAAAATCTTTCCATGATGTCCTTTGTATTTCTAGACCTTCACATCCAAATAGTTGATTGCAAATAGCAATAATGATGATGGCTTTATGATTGAGCTGCTCTCATGCACTTCACTGCTACAGTCAACTCACCCCAGTCTTCAACTGAATAAGGTTTTGCATTTGTTTTCAAAACACAGCTTTGAGGTTTTACTATGGCACCCTGTCCAGGTGCTCATGAATATGGAGCTGTGACAATGGGCCATCAAGTGAATGGAGCATCAAAGCTGCTTACTGATGATCTGATGATGGTTGAGGGTCCCTGCATAAGGGTAGGGCCTCCAGCTTCAGAGTGCTGTTTGTTAGTGAAAAGTGCCATCATACAGGTTAGCTTTGGCTTTGATTTGAGTCCACAGTTGAGTGTTTATAGTGGCGTCGATTTCAGCTCCCTCTTGCTGATCATTGGCTTAGCAAGGACAAAGGGCTGGGTTAACCAGGTGCTTTGTCCTGAACTTAATAGCAAACCAGAGCTGACAGAGGATTTAGGCTGAAATGTTAAAGGAGTGATGACATAACAGTTAAAAACTAGTTTATGTTGTTGGCATTACTTTATATGTAAATACTCCAAAGAAAAAAAAACGGCATTTTTTACAGCAGAGTATTGTTTTGAAACGCCAGACCTCACTTCCTCAGCAATACAGTTGGGTCCGGTGATGATATGGAGCTTTACCCGGAGACCACGTTGACTTCATTTTG
This sequence comes from Atherinomorus stipes, assembly GCA_023101725.1. Classification (NCBI taxonomy): domain Eukaryota; kingdom Metazoa; phylum Chordata; class Actinopteri; order Atheriniformes; family Atherinidae; genus Atherinomorus; species Atherinomorus stipes. Next base: position 600,933 of record JALJCO010010844.1, read on the forward strand.
ATTGGCTACGCCTTATTTCGCTATGACCTTATTTGGAGAATCTAGGTCAAGCTGCGATCGGAGTTTGCTAAAGGCTAACTGTTAGCAACATGGGCAGTTCAGATAGTGTGAGCTACGTTTATCAGACAAGACAGCATTTAGAAAATAAATAAACTTACAGGTAATGACAAGGTTGTGGCCCCCTCCCTCAGTGTTGCTGCAGAAGTTTGCTTTTAAATCCATTTGTTTGAAAACCCAGACCTGACTGCACAGAAGTTACAACTAGCTCCATACATGCAGCTGAATCAGACAGGGAGGGGAGGGGGGAGCGGACGGTGCATAAACCGTTAGGAGAGAGGGGGGCGCTGTTTACTTGATAGTGTGCTCTTATTGGAGCAATTAAATTACGTAGAATGACAGAACTACGTAGAATGATAGCCTGCTGTCTGAATCAACTGTTTCTGAGCAGAGAGACAAAGCTGACAGACCATAAACAGGAACTTTGATTCTCACTCTGGACATTCAGATGGCCTCATCAGTGCACAATAGATCATATTATGCACCCAAAACCCCAGAAAAGTGAAATTTGATGTCATGGCACCTTTAATGAGGAGCAGAGGAACTGTAGATAAAAGCAAAATGAAAATTAGTTTTATTTCTTTCCTTTATTTTCTTTCAGCCAGTTAAGACACACAAGTACTGCAGCTTGCCACCTGTTTTGTGGGAAAGCGATGTTCAAGACAAGTGTTCCCTAATCCAAGGAAGATAAAGGGAGAGGGGAAATAAAGAAGAATGGAAAAGCATTCGGTTTGAGCGTGCAGAGTACATACTGAGGTTCAGTTCACAGATTCCAAAGGCAAGCTGATGGAAGTGAGCCAGGCGTCCTCACATGGGAGGGGAGGAGAAATAAAAGAGGATGGAAGAAGATGGAGTGGCAGGAATGGAGAGGAGGGGAAGAGGTTATGAGTTTAAAGGGGCATTAAAGGGATATTCTCTTTAATCAGGAACCTGTGGGATAGTGATAGACAAGGGACAGTGAATGATGGAGGAAGATGGTGAGAAGGGAGGCAAAGAGTGACAAAGATAAAGGGGAGAAGCTTGGGGAACATTGCAGCTGGAGCACCTCAACACCTCCCACCTTTCACCCCTGTAACCTTTGCTTGCCTTCTGATTGTCTTCATACTCTACCCTGAGGGGGAAAAAATCACTGTCTCCTTCCTAATGCCCCAAAATGTACTTGATGAGAGAAAGAGATTAATGCAGCAGTGCATGGAATGAGGATGCTCTGTGAATCGTTGACCTCAACTTTTAGGTAACACAAAGACTTTGAGGGAGGACAGCAACCAAGTGAGGTCTTGCCACGACTAATAGTTCAGAGAGATGCAGCGAGACAACCAAGCCACGAGTGGTTTGTCATGTTCCCTCCAGTTTGTTTTTAGCCCCCACACACAGTCACATCACTGCCTAAACTCAAGGATCCCAGAGTCTGAGCTCTTAGACAAGACTTAGTGAATATGTGCAGAACAGGCAGCACTCTTTGTTCAATGACAACCCCATTCTTCACCCAAGAAGTAACTCACTGACAGACTGCTCAGTTGTTAGAAGAGAGATGGATGAAAAGACATTGTATCTCTGAGAGAAGAGGGGGGAATGGACTGATATGACCAAGAGATGGGAGATAGTGGAAGAGGGTTTTCCTATCAGTAAAAGGGTAAAAAAAAAAAAAAAAAAGACAACATCAGGACAGAGGATGAAAACAGAATCTATTCAACATGAATTTGAGTTTAAGTTCAGAACAGAGCAATATGAGCTCCATCCTCTGGAGACACAGTGGCATCATGGGCCAGATTACTGTCTCCACTGTCTCTCTGTTGGACCTCTGCGACAACCAATCCCCATCTAGGAGGCCTTGTAACCCAGGCCATTAGAGGGTGGGGCAGGGTCAGGGGTTGGGAGTTACAGGGTTGACAGACAAGAGAGATTGATGCCGGTTGACAAAACTTGAGCCCTTCTCAGTCTCAGCAGCAGCCCTGCCTGCTCCCCAGGGGCCAAGTGGGAGGGGGATCAGAGATACCGATACAATCCCCGGTCTCCTTTTCATCCACAGACACACTCTGACTGCCCCCAACTAACACACTCCTTAATGCTATCCCACTCCTGTCTCATCTTGTTTGATCATGTACTAAACTGTAAGAGGAGGCAGCAGGAGGCTTCAGTAAAAGGAGATCTCTGACATATATATTTTACATCTAGCTGTGAATTCCTGCACTAAGTGTGTCTATCAGCTTTATTACAGAGAGGAGTTAAGTTTGAGTGAGCCTATCACTTTAATGCATGCATGAAGCTTTTTTGAGACCATACTAATTACTATGATTACTCGGTAACAAAAATAACCTTCTCCCAACCTTTCTTTGTTATGTAATTCATCAGCAATTGATGCCACAAAATATTGGGGAAAAATACACTAGATGGTGGAAATGTCTTCATGGGATCTCATCAAATTTGAAAAGTTATGAATTAATCCCCCCCAAAAAATATGTAGTGGTTTTGGTATTACTGATACAAACAATGTTTTCTTCTTTTTTTTTTCTTGTTTTGTCTTGTTTAAATATTTGTATCTATTTGCTGTGTGTTATTGAATTCATGCAAGCACAAATCGCACAAATGTCACTGTATTATGGAACTTTCTGACAATAAACTGGAAAGTTTTGATGGTCATACCCAATTTTACATATTTTCACTAAATATGGAGTTTTACAGTGGAAAGGTTTTCTCATACTTTTCATCCTACTTTGTTGAATCATCAAAAGAGCTTTCCAAAATCACCTCTTTAAAGGAAAATGAGTCTAACATGACAACAAAAATAACTACGATTTTTGATCTGAATTGTGAGTTGTGTTTTTAATTTGATTTGCAAATTTTTCACAAATTTGCGAGCATTTACCTAGATAATGTTGTAGTTGTGATACACAACAAATTTTCAAATATACTGTAGGTGATTAACTGGGCAAATTTCATGGTAACATCTACAGTATTGGTTGAAATATTCCTCAAATAAAATACAATTAAACTTTTTGATAGACAGTGTGAGTGCAGTGAATTTAAACTTGTTTTCTCTTGGAACATTAAATATTTAAAACAATAACATTCATGTTTCTTAATCTATACAAGCACAAGGGTAGCGGCACTGCAGTGTATTGCTGCATGTTACATGGGGACAAGATCCTGAGATCAAAACACACTTTAAACTCACAAAATGATGTTAAACTCAGCCAGCTGGCTCAGTGAGTGAAGAGGGGCTGGTGAGGAGAAGGAAAAAAACCCAGACAGGTTTAACTTTATTGATTGTTTTGACGTTGGATTGTTCTTGCACTTCTTCTCTTGGAAAAGAGTCAATAAGGAGGTTATGACCAGACCCCCTTGCTCTCCTCTTTTTCTTCTCTTGTTACATGAAGTCATCCATGTGGAACGTAAGCACCCCTTCCAGCCCTCTCCTGAGAGAAAGTGACACACTGGATATAAATTGTTTAAATATATGAAAAAAAGTTGTAAAATTTTATCTGCATGGTGTGACAAATGTCAGAAGAAAGCTGGTGACACAAGTGGAGGCCAATGAAGAGACTTCAAGTCTGGCTATGCTGTCATGGCAGAATGATAGTCCTGGTCAGAATAACTGACACCCTTTCATTCTAAACACTAAACATTTTGAATTACTCCAGATTTAAATGATCTAATCAATTACATACTTATGTGATCAGACTGTCATATTTCTAAAGTTCTTTTTTCAAATCTTTATAAAGCAATAGCAACAAAAACAATATCATTTATGATGGCCAAAAAATATTGGCTCCTTTTTAAATTTAATTTAAATAGCTTTTACTGAAACAGACAAATTCACATTTTGGGAAAAAAACAAACATTTTAACCAATTAATGGTTTAACCATGCAGTTAAAGAAATGATGCAGTTGGTTTGTCAGGCTCAGACTGATGCCTGCATGACAATGAACACCCAACCTACAGTAAGACATGGTGGGGATTAAATCATGTGGTGAGGGCCCCTTTGATTTCCCAGGCTGTGGAGGCACTGTAGCTCAGAGAATGACTAAATCCTAAGATTTTAGGATTCAGTCATCTATCACATCCATCTATCCACTGTCTTACTGGATGCAGAGTTGCAGGGGGCCTGAAGAGGTATAGCACAGATCATGAGTCCACGTGTGGATGTGACACACTGCATATAAACTGTTTAAAGACATGTAAAACTTTATCTGCACAGTGTAAGTCAACACACATACGCTTCTAGGATGAATTTAAAATCTCCAGTCAAACTAACATGCATGATTTTGGACTGTGGGAGGAAGCCAGACAGAGCAGGCATCCACACAGATTAGGCGCGAGGTTCAGGGAAATGCCAGCCACCTCATCACTGCCTGGATGGCACCACGCCAAATTTCACAGTAATTGTTCACCAATGTGCAAATAAGACGAAAACTCGATATGTATTAGAGGAAGATGACTTCGAAAATGGTCCTCTGATGTGGCAAAATCATAATTATTGTAAGTGACCCAAAGAACAGCTCTTTCCATGTTTATTTCAAATTCACACCTTTCAAATTGAATTTGTTAGAAAACTGTCCAGACTTTTGACTGGTAATATACATCCAATGGAAAATCATTTTCAAGTGCTCAAATCTGCCTCTGATTTAAAAAAAAAAAAAGAAGGATTTTGAAAATTTTGAACCAGCTGTTCTTGAGCTTTGGTTGACAGTTCAACTGTTTTCCTAAAAGTTTTTGATATACAAAAAAACCCCCTTCTGCCTTTAAAATTGCAACACAGCACATGTCTGCAATTCGTTCCTTATTCAGGGCTCTTTCCATGATGCTAGTAAGCTCCAAACACAACTTTTAGCTTTTCTTTATTGGAATCTTCCACACAAAACAGACATTTAGAATCTGCATGTGTCCAAGTGAATTCACTTTGGTTGTATTTCAACATCTTTAGGTAAGACATTAAAATTTACTGTATCTGTGCTCATGTTATCACGATCATAACCAAAAGAAAACAAACCAACTTGCCGTTCCACAAAGCCCTCTCCAGCATATTGCCAGAGCTCCATTCATCAAATAGCTATGACTGGTGTTGGTTCCTCCAAGTAGTGTGTAGAACACACAGGTTGTCTAAAAGCATATACTGTAGATTAGGTGCTTGTATCTTAATCTGAATGAGAACATCACTGCTAGAGGACAGAGTGGTGAAATGCTGCAACATGCAGTACTGTACATCATCATTTGTGAGCTAATTTTAATTCATGAACCAAATACCAGCATGAGGGCCTTAATTTATTTTTTTTTTTTTTTTTATCTGTAACCTTGTAACAGCAGAATTCTGTGAATCTCAACATACATTTTATAACATTGTTAACTACAAACTGTACATAGACTTGGGTGTTTCACTGATCATAGAAAATATTATTTGCTGATATGCAATCAAACTGACAGATGCTTTTGTCAGTTTTCAGAAAACAACAGAATATGTTGTTTCCTTCTTGGCACATATTCAGGTTTGAACCAGCTGAACTCCCTCCATCGCTGGCAGGGTTTAGCCAATCAGAAGAAAATGGTGCGGATTAGGTGTAAACAGAAAACCACTGACTGTTTGAAGCCAACCAAAGAGGTCATGTTCACATCCCCAGCCACTTCCACCCTGTTTCCTCCATTGATTGGGAATGTTTATCACATTAGAGAGAGAGGTCAAGGAGGGGGTCAAGTCAGAGAGGGGCTAGTGGGTTGCCACCCAGCAGTCTGGCTAATGATACTGTCCAGAGCCCAACCACAGACGTGGAACTTGTTGAGAAGGATTTAGTGGATTTCACAGGTATGAAGAAAAAACATGTTTGTGATTAATCGAGGCTGAGGAAAGGTGGAAGGTTAGAAGTACAAACAAAGGCAGAAAAGAAACAAGAAGCTTCTTGAACAGGCGGTCCCCAGTGATCCCAGCTCTTTCGACTAATCCCCCTAACAATTATTTACCTGTTAATATCCTCAGTTAACCTATTACTTCTACTCCTCCTCTGTAATTTACAGCATCCGCCTGGTCTCATATCAGCAAGACACACATGAAGCTTTCATCTCCAGACGGAGTCCTGGTTCAGAGCCTTTCTCTGTGACCCGGGCCTTGCCTTGGCTTAGCCTGGGGCACAAAGACATCCTTTTCATAAGTGACAGGGCTGGGACCTCCCCTGCCTCCCCATTTGACCTCCTTGTTGCCTTAATTGTGTGCAATGCCAGGGCCATGCCCCACCCAGTCCTTGCCTCTCCCCCCCTCGGGCTGCTGCAATGGACTCGCGGGCTACAGAGGCCAATTATTTCCTTATTGTTGACACAGACGGCCAAACATTCCCCCTCCCACATAACTCCTGTCCTCCCATGTACTCTGGTGTCTCTCTTTTTCCCTCTCTCCCAAAACTTTTTCAGGACCACCTAGGTGTGCATGGCCTAATACATAGAGGCCAGAGTTTTTCTCATCCTGTGTTGGCAGGATTCTCTCTCCTCATGCTCTGCATACCAGCAGAGAGCCATTAACAATGCTGCCTCAAGGCACGACCGTGACGGGCGGGTGTGAGGAGGTTAAAGGTCATCTACCACGGAGGCAACGTCCTTTGTATCCTTCTTGACCCAGAGGGGTTTAAGATAAAAAAAAAATGATGTTATTATAATTACAATAGTTGATATTTTTGATTAAACATATGCTTCTTGTCAGACAGAATGTTCCCTCTCTGGTTTTGTCTTCATCCCAGTGTTTGGTGTGGAAAAGCTATGGGATAGGTTTTGGATTGTAAAATATGCGTTATGATGACTACAGAACAAGCAGTGAGTACAGTAAGACTTGAGACCATTGTGGATCTGATAGCCTACTGCTACATTTTGAGGGGCATTATCCCAAAACAAAATTTTCACCGGCAGCAGAGAAAAATGTCTTATCTGTATTTAAGGGACAAAATTGTTGTGACCATGACGGTGTGGGGTCCTGTCACTATACCTCCGATTGATCCTTTCTGACTGGTAAGCGTGCATGACTCTCACCCAGGAGCTTGGGGATGAATACTGCCCGGGCCCATGTTGCATACCTGCCACATTACAGTCAAAATCTTTCACTCATTTTCAGTAAAAGAGCAATGAGCAATTTATTCCTTGTCCATTCGAACATTAACCTTGTGTTTTTTACACTGTTTTGTAGGCTACAGTAACTGTAGCAAAGTGAAACTTGTGCAAACAAGAAAAAAAAAAAAAAAGCTTTTGTTTTTTTTTTCTGATGGTTTTTGGTTCTGTTAGGTTAATTGGTTACTCTAAATTGTCCCCAGGAGTGAATGTGAGTGTGAATGGTGTGTTGTCTGTATTGGCCCTGCGACAGACTGCCAACCTGTCCAGGGTGTACCCCGCCTCTCGCATGATAATAACTGGGATAGGCTCCAGCAACCCCCGTGACCCTGAACTGGGTAAGGGGTATAGAAAATGACTGACATATATTAATATATATGTCATTCATTCACATATATATATGTGGCAGTTGACGGTCCTGTCACTATGCCTCCAACTGATCATGTGCCCTAGCTACTTGGCCACAGGGATGTCCCTTTGGCTGACTGGTCAGCGCGCATGACTTTCACCCGGGAGTCTGGGGTTCAATGCCCGCCTGGGCCCTCTGTTGCATACCTTGCCACATATATATATATATATATATATATATATATTTGTAAATTAATAATAATATAAATAGTAAAAATACTGCTGCAAGGAAACAGTACATCAGCTAAATTCATGGTGAGGAGGATTGGATTTGAAGACGGTAGCCATAGAGAGGACATCTTTCATCTTCAGATCTTCAGCCCTTCATCCATATCATAGGCAAAGCATAATTTTAAGAGTATGGGTTTAAATCTGCCAGTTATGACCTGCACCACATGGCATGCCAAACACAAGCACACACACACATCTTTGTGAGGACATTATATTTATATTTTATATTTTTGTACTTTTGGTTTACGTGTTTATGTGCTTGTGATTATATTCTGTTTTTATTTCTGATTTATTCTATTATTCTGTACAGCACTTTGGTCAACTGAGGTTATTTTTAAATCTGCTCTATAAATAAATGTGACTTGACTTGACTTGATTCATTGGCATAATGCATTCCCTAGCCAATTACCCTAACCATCACAACTGATTGCTTAAACCTAACCCTTGCCCTAACCCTAACCAAAACCTAATTGTAACCTAAACTCTAAAACCAAATTCTTGACCGTCAAAAATGGGTTTTTCTGGGTATTTTCTAGTGAGGACTGGCCAAAATGTCTTCACTTTCCAAAAATGTCGCAAAAAAGCGCAAAACAGTCCTCACAATGTAGCAAGCACAGGAACTCACTCCCACACACACACACACACACCCACACACAAACACACACATACTGTATGTCTTTTTGTATTGACTGTAGAGATTTGCCACTGACAGAATGCATTCCATGGCTTCTTACCCTAACCTTTAATATTACAATTGTGTAGCTAAACCTAACAACCACAACCATAACCCAACTGTGACCCTGGCCCTAAAATGATAAAAAATAACGTTGTGTCTGTGACAACAAAACTGCTGCCCCCACATTCATAGGAAGTCCCCATAAATTGGTGTGAAGTCATTTTGATTGAGGAAAAAACAAGTTTAGACATACAATTTTCATTAGTTTGTCAGTATCATAAAACAGAGCTTCAGCATTACACTTTGATAAGAATGAGTTATTTGCCAATTAAAACAAGCCTAGGGGGACTGTAAATGTGCACATTTATGTGAGAGTGAACAGATACTATCCGTAATGTACCATAGCCTTTAAGAGTTCACTTTCAGATAAACAGTAGATAGTAACAACTTTTCAGTTGCCATCGGTGATCACATTTAAGCATTGGTCCTCTTCATTATGCCCTCTGTCTCCTATAAGGTTTTGTGGTTGAGCTGGACAGCATTTGGAGGACAGTGTTTTAACAAAGCAGTCTTTATGTGGAGCCACTCACTGTGGTTTAAATCCATAACTACCTCTGCTGTCTGACCAAGGTGGAGTGTGAAAGTGCGTGTTTGGCATTTGTTGGCATATCTCATTTGATCTCCCTTTGTGCCCTATACTAAAATGTTCACTTCGCTTCTCAGCCTTTGCTCAAGATCCCGTATGTGACAGTTATTGTTCTACGAGGATACAAATCTCACCAGGTGTGTGTGATAAGTGTGACAGCCTGATGATTTAGCACTGTAGGTCTGTGATTTTTAACGAGTTAGAGGAGCCTCTGCAGATGGATGGATAAGTTGGACCCAAGGGAGCCATACAGGCTCCTATAGAGAGGTCCCCGGGCCACCTGACTCCGCCCAAGAGACAGTGCTGCAAAAAGGGTGTCGGTCCCGGTCAGTGTGGGCTGGGGCCAGTCTGTGGTGTGACGAATGGGACACCTGAGCTAAACTGTAACACCACCAGCGTGGTAGGTCCCCCTAATCACTCTGGCCAACCAACTTCCAGCATCAGGTTTCAGATTCCAGGGTGTGTGATGGTGGGGCTCTGGCCCAGTGGGGCTGAAGTGTCTGGTTTGCTTTAACAACAAACATTTACAGGCACTCCTGCACATACTATTTTGTGTTGCACAATGCTCGTACACAAACTCAAAAGCACATATTTGCAAATAAATACACGCTTTAACACATGCAAGCGTGCATACAGCATGCGTGTCTCAAGCTGTATCGTTGGTTTACAAGGTTGCGTATCCTTTAACAGATGGTAGATAACTAAATCTTCTGAAATATGATCACTTATATACTGGATGATGCCCTTTCAATAAAGTATAATTTATGAAGGGAATATGCCAGCTGCTCCTCACCATTCCAGCCTCTGGCCAGGTCACTTTAAATCTACCATGCAATAACAAGTTTTAGGAAGTTGTATTATTAGTCCCTTACATACACAGCATTCTCATGATAAAATAAACCTTGGCAGAAAAAGAAATGCCCTGTGAATAAACACTTCTCTAAATTTGTCATTGACAGTTAAAGTTGGCCTGTGTGGTTGAAAGAGGCTTGCGAATACGTAAAACTTGACGCTTAGAGATACAGTGCTCTGTTGACATGGCAAACTATCAGTTTACCATGTTAATTGAATATCTAATAGCTTGTGTAGAGCAGATGGCCTGAGGTGAAACTTGTCCTCCTGCCCCCTCTCCTCGGGTTTTATTTTGGGATCAGCTGGAGGAGGTGGGGTGAGAAGGGGGCAGCGGATGGTCTCTTTGCCCAGGACTAAAGCCTCCCTGTTTTGGCACACGAGACCCACACCTCCCCTCATCTTTGCCGACATCCACCGCGGCCAAATTTAGGTGAGGGGGAAAACGGCGTGGGGAGATATTTCAGTGCACTGTGTGTCAATAGTGACGTGTGCCAAACCAAACTCCATTTGCACTTGTTTCTCTACTTAATCGCTCATCTAAACAAGCTTGAGGGTTGGTGGGAAAGGAGGAAGAAGGGCAAGAGGGGTGGGAGGTGGAAAGGTGAGGAGGCAAGGAAGGGGGGAGTGGATGCTGTTTGCCAAAATAAATGCATGAATGCTGTCTTTGACTAACTGGCATCTTTGAAGTGAGCTATAATTGCAGGCTTCTTGTTCAGCTGTGGAGCCTGTGGCTAGCCAGTCAGTGGCCAAGCTGAGATGTTTGGCTCCATCACAGAGGAAATGTCATGACTTAACAATAAACAATAACAAGAGGCTTTAATTCAGCTGGAATTAGTGTCACTTTTCTTCGACACTACCTCAGTCTAACTGCTTCTTGTATTGAAGAGCCATTGCCCGAATAGGACAACGGAGTAGCTCCATTCTGAACACACTCATCAGAAATTCCTCCTTGCAAAGAAACGACAATGAAGAACCAAAATTTGATTAAAGCTTCAGAGGATCCTCACAAAGCTCTTTTCACATTAGCAGAAATCCAGCCGTTAGGTAACACTGAAATCCTCGGCCCTCGTAGAACAGCGCTGCCTGTGTGCTCTGCTGCTCTCTCAGAACACTCTAATGTATAAGCTCGTGTTTATATGCTCATGCATGTTCATTGCTACATATACATCAGTGGGGCGAATGTACAGTAGGCTCCTGAGACATGAGAGTCAGTCATGGTGGGGTAAAACTCTCTCTGACCACTATGATGTTTTTCCACTCTGGGGAAGTGTGACAGGGTTACATATGCTGTGATTAATACACAACCCCTTGATGTCTTATTTAGAAAATAAACCCACCCAACCCAGTGATTATTAGACTGAACTCCCTGAAGAATACCTTACACAATGCACCTTTCAGTCGCTCTTTTTAAAAAAGATTTCTTATGCCAAGGGTGTGTTGTCTGGTTTTTTTTAAATGTTCCACTGCAACACTTGAGAAATGGGAAAAACCCAGCTTGGTGTTGGCTTACAATACCCCTTGGTCTATGTAACTTTGTACTACTTTTTTAAAGCTGGAAAAGTAAATGGAGGGGGTGATCAGTGAGGTGTTGCATGGAGCAGAGCTGTACTTGTCAGGGCAGGGCTCAAAATGGCTGCTAGGTGTTTCTCATCCTTTGTTTCATTTTATAATGATGAAGATCCTTGACAGCTCAGCTAGTGTGATGAGAAGTTGGAATGGTTGATCACCTTGAAGCTGCTGTTTGATGTTTTCCTGAATTTGGGCACTGTGCCAAGCACACATTCCAGGTCCTGCAGATGTACTGTCCCATTTTTAGCTAGAAAGTCTTTTCACAGCCCTGAAAAATCTGACTAAGATTTTACTAAACCTGATTTACTAAGTATCCTGGATTGACTCATTTATGTATATTTCTATATATTCTTATCAGTTTTGGTGATAAAAAAAAACACACACACAATTCCCTGATTAGCAGTACTAAGTCACCCCAAATAATATATTGACACTCTGTATAGCATATAACTTGTTCTGTCCTCAAACCAGTATGGAAATCTCAGGAAATCCAAGTAAAGAATTCCACTTGCAGAAAAGAAAAAAAACATCCAATATACTTTTCTGTCTAGAATGAAACAGCAGCACTGTATATTACTGTATGGATAGTGATGGATAAGAGGGATGAAAAATGTATAGGAGCACTGTTAGAGAATCAGAGAAACTTTGATCCAGGAAGATGTTGAGCAGCGTCCAGGTGCCATCAAACAGGATCTGGGCTGCACTCAATACGCAGACAAAAGGAATGGACAGATGAGGGTTAAAACTGCACCAACAAGCACAGAGAGAGACGACAAAAGAGAAAGGGGAGATGAGACTTCTGACGGACGTAGATTCAGATCCACAACATCTGGAATATGTCTGTATAGATTATCAGTCATCCAGGTCATGGTAATCCTAAATGCATGAATAGAAGACACCTGGATGCTTTTATTTTCTGTTCTTTTCTGGTTCTTGGAGATATTCAAGCTTTTATCCAGAGGCTTTCTTAGGTCTCTTAGCTCTGACTCCTGGGGAGTGTTTATAAGTTTATAAGTAGCATATGTGTCACTGACCCAGCTGTCTGCCAAACCAGAGGGCTGTTTGGGTTTTTGTCACCTGTGAGTTGTTTGCTTACCTGGCAAAATTGTGAGATTCTTTGTTCCATGATTTAAAAAATGAATGACTGTGAAACTAATAAGCAAGACAAGAAGTCCAGTTGCTTTCTATTCAAGCACTTGGGAACATCTGGAATAAGATTCTAACATCTAGGGGATAAAGAGTCACCCGGGGACAGCTGGTGATGCAGTGCAGAGACACACAAAGGAATAGAGAGGAAAGGAAAAGGGAAAAAAATAGGCATTAATAGATTTAAAGTGAGATATCAAAAGCAAAAGCATGCCCTAACTTCCAACTTAGTGTTACAATTATCTTTGATGGCCACCCACATACAGTAAATGTCCTTGTAGTCATTCCTGCTACTAATCCATGTGTTCTGCAGCATGCATTTTCTCTCAGTCTACGGCAGACAGGTTTCCTCCTTGCATGAAAACCCTGCCTTTAACTAGAGGGATCCAGGTCCAGGTTGGGAGCCGGTATGGTGGACAAATCTGGCATCTATCCAAAAGTTGCCCCCACCCACACCAATCACACACACAGCCCTGTTCAAATGAGTATACACACCTGTGCGTGGGTCTGGGCATTTCTGAGCATTTTTTTTCTGTTTGATCCAGTGTAAAACTTATGTTTTCCCACACATTCAGGTGTTGTGCAAAAGAAGCACACCTGCATTAATGTCTTAACTCTAAGGCACACATATTATATGCACTTATATGAATTTGTAGTTTTATATATGGGAGAATGGCCTATATCTGAAGACCTGGGCCTTATTTTCACATGAAAAATGTGCGTTTCTCTCACTCATTTTGATGGCACACCAACATTAATTATGTGCATTTTCGAACAGTCCAGCAGCGTCCCGAGACTCAATAGGGTGGCAGTAAATAAATTCATATCCATACAAATAATCAGCAACCTGTGTCTCAACAAGTCCCAGTTCAATCATGATGTCTTTTATCCCCCTACCTCTACCCCAACCCCCCCTCCCAACCCCAAGCAAGAGCGACAAAAACAAAACACAAACAGACAAAAAAAAAAAGAAAAAAAAAGAAAAAGTGCACACGTATCCTTATTTAGTCCTAAGCGGGGAAAAAAAAAAGGAAAGAAATGAAAGAAAAAAAAAATGAAGACATGGTTTTATATACTGTAATCAGATAACAAGAGTGCATTCAGTTAGTGCAAAATTACTGAACAGTTAGTTGCATAACTCATTTACACATTCGTGTTTTGTTTTTTGGGGGGGGGGGGGGGGGGGATTTAGGTCAACCAACATGATGTCTATCAGTGATCAGGAAATGCTCTTTCTCACGCCTTTTCGTTCACCTCATCATACTGTAGAAGCAGCATACAGACTCCGATGAAAGGACTGAAATTACAGCAGTGCAAGCTTCAAATCTCCCTCCATTCTCCACACATGCCAGACAGGGGGAGGAAAGAATAACATGCTTTACTGCTTTTGGCCTGCTTTTCTCTTAGCCCAGACTGAATGCGCAGTCCCATCAACTGAACGTTATTACAGCTAATAAAGACTCAGAAGACAGGAGAAAAAATGTAAAACGATGAGGATGAGACAAGTGGAGATAGGCAAAGGTGATACTGTGTTGTAAATTAAAGGTGGGAGTTGAGTTACAAGAAACCCTAGCCAGAGATATAATGCAGGGAGTTTAAACAAAACAGGTTAATGATAACAGAAACTGCTTTAAAAGTTATTAGTTTCGAGAGAGGGCAACTGATTTTAATAAGAAAAAAGTTAGAAAATGCTCCAAGGGGGAAATGACGGAAGGCATTTGGATTTTATCCAAGTCAAACAAAGCACAAACTTCAGTTACTTTGTTGTACAAAGTGCTAAGTTGGCTGCATGCATGCAGAACCCAGCACTCCTCGAGCATCTTTATGTCTCTCATTAAAGACTGAAAGCAGCAGCGAGCATGCATGAAACCTGTGCAAGTATTAAAAGCATGAAGCAGTAGCTGCCCCAGTCATCATCAGGCTGCAGACAGCGTGCAGACAGATATAAAACCTGCACATGCAAAACAAAGAAGTCATACCTGGATGGCAAGTGGGGGGGGGGGGGGGGCAAGGACAAATGCCAGCAGAATTTTAATAAAAAAAAGTTTATCCTCTGATACAGGAGTAAACATCAGTAACAATTCAATAAAGAAAAGAAAATATCAGATTGTAGGTTATACAGACGATGACATTTAAGCTATAAATAAGTTAAAAAACAAAAACAGCATAAGGATAGGAATAGCTCCTTCATGAGCACATTGTTGGAGGTTATCCAAAATGTTAACTGACATTCACTCACATTTAGATAAATTCATCCTAGAAATATGATTTCAAATATTCCAAACATTTAACCTTGATCTGGCTGAATGATAATCTATAGATCATGTTCACACAAGTGAATCCTGCTGCAGGTGATAATCAAACAGTCAAAGAAATCTGTTGTCTGCAGCTGCACATAAAATTGGTCGCCTTTGTCATAGTCACTATTTCTATGAATAATCTTGGAGGTAGAAATGAACTGAGTTTCAAAAGTTCTAAACATCTAAATCAGTTTTGAGAACCAAAAGACCTATTAACCCTCCCTGTGCTGTCATCATAAACAATTTCAATCTCATTTTTGCAGTATGATGCACTGCCTGCAGTCCTTTATGACAGACTTGTGTACTGTCTGCAGCTGTACTTTTGTAGTGACACAGAGGGGAAGGCAGACAGTAACCATGAACTGAGAGGTGGCTCGAGGTAGCGTGAGCATAGAGTTGTGTTTTGCTGATGTTATCAAGACAGCTGTAAACAATTCTTACTCAGAACAGACTGGCCAAGACACTGGGTTATGCAGCACACTGAGACACAGTGATTGTAAACTAAAACATATTGCAACGATGATGCACATGCTCTTGATTTGTCATAAACTCAAACTTTTATTTTGTTTGTTGAGTTCTTGAGTTTCCTTTGCCCCTATCTATCCACTCCTTTTTCTTGTTTTTTTTTTTTCTTTTCCTCTAATTTTCTAATTTCCCTCCCTTTTTTTCTCAATTTGTTTCATTCTCCAGCATGGTTCTTGTCTCTTATGTGGATGTTATCGCAGCTATCACATTCCCTTTCTTCTCTTCTTTGAGCTCATCTTTCTACGTCTGTCACAGCTCAATGCCACTTCATCACACGCACTAACATCATACCTCTTGCAATCTGTTATGAGGGGAGGGGGGGGGAGACATTGCAGGTACATCTTGACCCCATCTCATTTATCCAAAAATGTAAGCTGAAACTCCAGGGCTGAAACATAACCACACTTTGCTACATAATCTATATACACTGTGCATGTAGCGTTCTAATTTTTTGCACCACATTATTAAAATGCAGAAGGTTTCTGCTTCACCCTGAGCAGATGCAAATATGTGTTTATTTAATGTCTATTTTCATAGCACTGAAAGGTGCCCTGAGAGCTGTCAAAGCCTTGTCACACACTTTAGCACATTCACTTTAGGCTCATGGCTGGCTGCATCCAGAAAGGGAACGCAATGAAGCAGCTTTGCCAAGTCTGTCCATCAAATGTTTTAGTTTTTAAGAGGACTACCATCTTATAAATAAATAAAAGACAGAAAAACTACTTTCTACTTTTTATATCTTGAATATAAAAAGATTTTTAATGTTTTGTAGTTGAGGTACGATAAGTATATATTGGCAAAGTGCTTGCATTCAGTTCATTATGTTTGTTGTATGTGTGCAAACAGATGGTTGAACCAAAGATAAGTCTGTGCAGGTCTACCATCTGATCTCAATAAGTGATTCAGACACAATTAATATTCCCTCTGCAGACATTTTATTGAATAATTTATCGAAACGTCCTCTTCAACCCTGTCTGATAGTCTGGTGAGTGCAGGCCCATCTGTACAGTAAACCTGTACTTGCAACTGTGTGGTGTTGACTATAATCTTGGAGCAAATTAGGATTTGTTTGCAGATTTTTGCACAGTAATGACATTCCTCAGTGTGTCTGTTTTCCTCCTGTGTCTTACAGTGTTGCTCAGAGCAGCTCTTTAGCTGAACGCCTCAGCTTTTCCCACTTCCTTTCTTTTGAAACTGTGATGAAACAAAAAGTAAAAGATGGACCTTTAGAGAGAGAGAGAAAAAACAGAGGAACTCTGGAATACTACTCATCTATCAATCAGAAAAAAAAAGGGGGAGCTCTGTTTGTTGGAAAACAACAATGTCTCTGTGTTGGATATATTATATTCATGAGAGTGCAAGTTGAACCAACATTGGGCTTTGTTACATAACAGAAGTTCCTGACTGTGTCTGCTTTCAGTAATCACAACACATGAGAATGAATGGAGAAAGTTAAGTCCAAACAAGAAAAAGAAGAAGCAGGAGGATCATGTTATATGACTGGTAAAGTGATAAAGGCTGAAAGTGTAGGAGGAAGCAGGAGTGTGTGTATGGTTGTTCTGTTTGTGGATGTTGTAGATGGTAATGTTATACCTCCACTGTGTTATGACATTTTAAGATTAATGAAATAGATTAATAGCATCAAAAAGTCAGACGAATATTAAGCCTCTTTTATTGATGTAAATAAGAGGCACATTAATCATTCCTTTCCCATAGCTGCTACAGTTGAACACAAATATCCTTGTAGGTTGTTTATACGTTTAATTCACCTTTGCATCATTTTTGTTGTGGTTATAAGAAACATAACTCCGCTGTACAGAATGAAAGGTATGTCTCCAGTGTTTGGACCAAGTAAGAGACAGACAAACAGACAGAAAGTTGTTCCTCAGAGGAAACAGTCTGAATTATTTGGATGGGGAAACTGTGGGTGGATGAATAGAAAATGTTGGAGGTTTGTCTGATGTGGATGAGAAATGAGAAAAACATATCCAAACAGCCACATCAGCAGTTTCTACTGCTACAGTATGTGACCCTGTGTAACCCAAAGACAGATGAAGAGAAAGGTAAGTCTCTTTTGTGTAAGGGACCGTACGAGAAACACTGGTTATTCTCTGTTTGTCACAAAGACAAAAGTCTGCTACTGTAGTTACGCACATTACTGCAAAACCACAAGGTTCAGGAGAAGTACATTACATACGCACAGACAAGGCCAGTTTCACTTCAGCTTTTCTCTTTAACAGGTTTTCCCTCTTCTCTACGTCCTTCATGCTAATATCTCCTCCCTATATTTTCTATGAACATCATTCTGTAAGAATGGCCATTTGACCTCGATGTGTTTCTAGAGGAATCATAAGAGGGAGACACAAATATCCCTCACTGATAGACCCGAGCACTAGCACAGGTTAGATCCATACGTCACTGCTAAACACAGTGCTGGTCAGGGGTGAATGCATATTTCTTAGTCCTGAAAGCTTGTTTGGAAAAGGTATGCTAAAGGAGGAAAAATTTGCCAAAACCTTTTTGGGTTGTCTGTATTGAGAACAGAGAGTGAGTTACTGTGACCACAAATAGATGAGATTACTGTATATTACAGTCAGCAGCCTGTTTGTCTGACAAGATAAATGGTGTGTCAAATCAGTTCCTCTTTTTCTTTCATCAAAACTTTTTGCTCCAAATATTAAGTTTTCTTCTTCATGAACTGATCGGAGTTCATGTTTATAAATACAGTATTGTTATGCTGTATACAACATATTACATCACCATTTCCCAATGAAGTCCCACCCACTTGTTGGGACAGTATGGACAGAGTTGCAGTTTAAGTGTCTCGGCCTCACTGCCTTTATAGAAATGCCAAATGACACCTGAAAACTAAAGGACAGGGCCCATCTTTTTCCCCAAAAACATTTGTAGTTTTTGTTAGTTAGTTGAGCTTCTGAAACAACTTAACTGGAACAGAAAATGTTCATTTTACAGAACTACTTAGCTGGAAAATGCTCTTGGTGCAGGTTAAAAACATTTAGTTGCTTGACTGAGGTAATAAGTTACTGCTTTGAAGGAAGAGGAGCAATGTTTGTCCTTGTTCCCCAAATGTTCCTATGTTGTGGTATGAGCATGTAGGCAAATATCTAATTTAAAAACATGCATTTAAAAGATTTACAACTTCTAGTGGTGATGAGAGGAATGTAAGAAAAAAATGGAGACACAAATCTTAAAGATATACACACTCAAAAATAGAGGTACGAGACAGGAACATTTCTGTATCTGTAGGTAAATTTTTTACAAATGTTCTCTCAAAAGTACAATATTGGTCTTTATAAGGACAGAAGTGTGCCTAAATACTATGAAAAATGGTCCAAAGTAATATAAAGTACAAATTTGTACCATTTCAACCCTAAGGGTACCTGCAGCATTGAAAAATGTGTGTAGCTTGTACAATAACTATAAATAGCAGTCCTTCTAAACAGCAAATTATTGTTATAATATGATTTTATAAAAAAAAAGAAAAAAAAGAAAAAATAAATGTATTAATAAATATGTGTTTGGTATTTTATTAATTTATCAATAGCAACTTTATTGTTTGTAATCTTTTTTATATAATTTTTATTAATCATTTTTGGGTTATATTTTTTTTTATAACAAAAAAGAAAAAAAAAAAAAAAAAAAAGGACAGGGGGGGAGGGAAGTATTAAAAAAAAACAAGGAGGAAACCCTTTTATATAAAATAATTATTTTGTATTTTTTTTTATATTAATTATCCATTTCTCATAATTGAATCCCAACAAAAAAAAGTAATAAGTAAAAGATGGGAGTGAGTTTCAAAGAGTTTTATTTGAGCTTAAATCATGATTATTTTGTAATTCTACCATGTATTTTTCTCCCTTTGTGCAGTCCACATCAGAAAGAGAAAGACGTGTCTCACTAATGTTGATACTGAAAGGCATTATCCTTTCAATCTCTCTGACTTTGTTGAGGGAACATAAGCCTTGTGTGCTCCTCCTCAAATAAGCTGCTACACCTTAACACTTCTTCAAGTCTGAAAGCTGCGATCTCTCTGTCATGTGTGATATCGTTCATCTAGTGCTGATAATGTCCTGAAGACCACTGCCATCTCTCAGATACGGTTGTTGTGGTCGTTGCCTGCCGACGTCCCTGTTGTATTCATGTTTTGGAGATAAACCAGGTGGTATCTTGTTTGTATAGTCTTTGGGAGAGGTGATAGAGTGACTTCATAGTAGACCTGTGTTATCATTTTGAGCTCATGTTACAGCTACCCAGAGTTGTAACTTTTTGAACTCAGTCATTTCCACTCACAGATAATAGCATGGTTTTTATAAAACCCATTTGTTAATTTTGATTAAATGTGTTTCCTCGCCACGTATTCTCTCTTATACCTCAAGTCCTGCTGCAGTCTGAACTTCAAAAGCCAGAGTCCAAGCAGCTATCCTTAGGCTTACCTCGCAATTAGCCTCCACACTCTCCAACCTGTTTTTCCCTCTTTCCGTGTGACCCTCTAACCCCTTCCTCTGTTTTTATATTCCTGCACCCCCCCCCCCCCCTTCCAAACACAGGAAACCTGTCCTGGAAAACTCAGCTTATGTGTCACTGCACTTTAAAGTGAGAGTATCAAGCAGGAAAATAAATATGGGATAGGAAAAGTAGCAGCAGAACAAAGTAAAGCAAAATTGGTGTGGCTGCATAGCTGAGCTCTGGCTGATGTCCATGTCGATACAGAGGCTTAACTCAGGCAGGGAGGACGCTAGCGTTTCAAAAAAGCCGCCTCTGATGCTATCACTGACACACTGTTGCTCTGCTATTAGACTGCCAGGGCTGTGATTGTGATTTTGATTATGTGGCACAGGGTGTGAGCCAGCCTTCTTGAATTTCTTATTCCTCATTGAGTAATCGTTTGGAAATCCCAAAAAGATTAGCTTGTGCCCACTGACACAGTGTCTGGATTTCACTCTGTTTTTATATGTTCCAGCACCGTCAACCCCCTGTGTATGTCTGCCTAGTAATCCAACAAAGCTGACAGAATCATTTGTATGGCAGAGAAGGAGTTTTCTTTGCCAGCATACAAGAAGAGCACCAAGAAATGATCAAAAAGCACAGGCAGGATAATAACAATGTTTATAAAATCTGATCTTCTTTCACAACTGCTTCATTGTGGGTGCCAGCTGCTAAATGTTGGAGCCTGTTGCGGAAAGGTACATCAGACTCATCACTATTGCGATGACAGGCTGGCCCGTCCCTTCTTGTACACTTCAAAGAGAAGTAAAAAAAAAAATCTGTCACACTAGTACTTCTCACTGTGTCTTTACACATAAACCAGCACAAAGAGACAATTTAAGTGGCTCATATCAACAGTGCTAATTGTCAGCAGGTAAACTGATAGGAATGACTTAAAACACAACACATAGTTTGGCAGGTGTTGAGTTGAAAGGGGAAGACTTCCCAACAAGTCTTAACGGCGTTGCTTAGAAAGATGCTGAGTGGAGATTTATCTGGTGGAATGTGGGGTGAAATCGCTGCCTGCATATTAAGCAGCCTGGCAAGGGGGGGGAAAACGGTACAGAGGACAGATATGTTTGGATGAAGGGGGGCGTTAAACATTCCTATAAAGTTGCCGTGGGGACAGTCAAGGCTGTGTTCCATGACCGTGTCCACATGTTGACAGCTTTACGCCTGTGGTCCTGCACTTTAACTGCAGCCTTGGATAAACCCAAAAGCCATCGTGTCTCACCACTTGCTATATAAACTGAAAGAAGGTCTGGCCTGGACTAAAGCTTAAAGCTCAGTGATGAACACTATAGGAATGACCACCACCGAAAAGAAAGACATAAACAGTTTTGTTTGAATAAGGTCATTAGCTGTCAAAATGTCTCCGCTGTAAACAGGTGTTGTGTCTGAAATCCTGACAGCCTGGCAGAGCAGACATCAGATGGTCAAGCTGGTTGGGTTTTTCGACCTGTGAACTCCCTCCTAACCCTTAAAAAGCGCACAGCTTGTCTTTCCTCAGTTCACGTCTCCGCTCAGAATCCCAGAAGAGGAGCCATCGTTGGTTCGGAGCTCACAGGAAAATCTCTTTGGCTGTCTGCAGGTTAAAGGGTCAATTCAAAGACATTGAAAGGAGGCATATTTTCTTGCTTAGTTTCAGTGGTGTTGAGCAAAGCAGGTTCCTGGCCTTTGGTAGATTTTATTTCTTGCTATTGGTGTTTTGCCACACTGTCAGATCATGATTCTATGGAAATAAGTGTCAGTCTGGACCACATTTAGCAGAGAATTACGCACCTTTTTGACCCCTCAT
The DNA here is from genome assembly GCA_023101725.1 of Atherinomorus stipes. Classification (NCBI taxonomy): domain Eukaryota; kingdom Metazoa; phylum Chordata; class Actinopteri; order Atheriniformes; family Atherinidae; genus Atherinomorus; species Atherinomorus stipes. Next base: position 622,728 of record JALJCO010010844.1, read on the forward strand.
TTAGTTTCTAACTATAAACCATCTCAACATGTATGTTTCTTTACTAGTCAACTTTACTTCTTGACTGAATTTTTTTTTTCCAAGTAACAGTACAACAAGTCGTCTGCAACCATCAAAAAGGCCTCAATCTTTCACATATATTAAAGGTCTGTTTGTCTTTCCTGCAAAAGCCTAAAAGATGGCTGAAGAATGGCGTGGCCCCTTCCTTCAACTGACTTAAATCCTATTGATAAGTTGAGGACCCTTCTCAACCGTGAGATTTTCAGTGAAGCAGACAATACACCTCTTTCAACAACATTTATGAGTTTGTGGTTGTAGCCTTGGCAAAAGTGGACCATGAAACTAACAGAACTGACGAAAGGCTGAGGGTAGTTACTTAAAAAGCAAAAAGCGGAATGTTATAAACATCTTTTATTCAAAAGCAATTTATACTTTGTTACAGTTGAAAAGTGAAAAGTAATTATGTTGAACATTAACATCTTTGGTGAACATTAAATTTTAAGCTTCAGGAACATTTTTTAGATTGATTGAAATATTGCATGAAATTAAGTCCGTTAATGCAGTTTGCCTAATATGTGATCACAGAGTAGGTTTGATATGGTTGCTAATGCTCTAGTTATTCATTCAGGGAAAGAGATCACGCTTGCAGGATCTGTTTCATTCAAGCATTTGCTTTAAATTTCATGCACCAGCTGTTTGACAATCAACTGACAAGATGTCTAAATATACAGACAGGACCTTTGGAATTACAACCTGGCACCTAACATCAAAGCTGAACTGATATACAGTAACATAGTTCACAGCCACGCTTTCCTTTCCTTTCCTTTCACCTTTCCTTTCCTTTCCTTTCCAGTCTTGTTCCATTTGTTGCTGCTCAAATATGTCAAGTGATTTTCTCTAACCTGGTTCAGTTTGAAATCAACATTGTCGGGTTTTATCATATCGTTTCTACTCTATTAACTCCTTCATGTACTGTAAACAAGTGTGCAGCAGCTCTCATTGCCTTCAGGATCACTCTGATGGAAAATAAATACATCTCATCATTCATGTAAGAAAGGGCTGTTGGGGGAATGTGGGTAAATTATGAGAATGAACATAGAAATTCTTTAGGGAAAGAACTGGAGGAATGTTTGTTTCTGGGGGATTTGAAAGGTTTTGTCTTCTAAGATGAGGATCCTTTTGGTCTGTTCACAGTGCTTAACCGTGGACTTGACACCACTCCTGTCCATTACCACCTCTCATCCCAATTTTATTGCAGCACAGTTAGCCCATTCTACCTTGGGAACATTTTGAACTCATTAAAGCTGATGCTAAGTGCAGTATGTTCATAGGTGCAGCTCCTGGACTGTGAGCCTCATTGCAATAATGTTGCTGTTCTAACCTGTAAAGGCATTGATTTTACACATGCAAAGCCATTGCTTTTAACTTGATCATCCTCATAGGGTATGGGCTAAAGAGTAAGTATTCAGGAACCAAATGCAAAAATATATGATTTTTTTTTTTTTTTTTTTCCATGAGATCCAACCAGATCGGGTAATGTATGTGTGAATGAACAGGCTTCTACTAAGCTTAGGTGAAAATGGTCTCTTGATCCTTATATGTGGTTTCAATGATATTTAAAGCTAATTCATGATTTTGGCATCCGTGTGTGTAAACCGAATGAAACTTTTCAGATGTACATGGTTTCAGTACACTACAATTTATGTACAAGTCCGTCTGTAATGTTGGCTTTAAACTGGACTTCATGCATGGCAGGAATTTAGAGAAATGGCAAATTGGCAACAGCAAAAAATAGAGCTCCAGTCGTGGCAGAAGAAATGCAGAAATAATAAATCTTGTCCAGAGCCACTGCTTAAATTAGGAATAATAAGTGTGAGTGGATAAAAGTACATTTCTTCCCACAGTCTCTCCTCTAATCTACGCACATCTTCACACAACTAAAGTTACATTCCAGTAACTGCTGCATTTGCTTTCCTGGCTCTTAAAAACTGAAAAGTTCATCCAGGCACGAGTTTAAAAGAAGTGGGCACACGAAATACTGTACCTGCACTTCAGTTTGGACAACCTTTTTTGTTTTCCTTCTTTTCAGTTTGGACAACCTGATCTCCATGAAATAAGTCAATCTGCCAGATACTGTATAATGCATGATGGTGAGTACACCAATGGCACCAAAAAAATGCAAGTACCTGGTCAATTATTGGCTCTGTTGTCATGGAGACACAAATTTACAGGTCTTGTTGGACACAACTTCCCCTGTCATTTAGGGACACAAGGATTCTCTTTGTTCAGTTGAAGGATGTGGAGTTATGTGGTGGGAGGTGATTTGGTCTTAGCATAATGATTGCAGGACTTTGGATTAATTAATAACCTTGAATCACTTTTAGGAATACCTGTATCTTAGACGGTAATTTGGACGGTAAGTTAACTTTTCAAAGCAGTAGTCTGATGAGAGTGTTTAAATGAAAAAGTAGCTCCCAAGTTTTATCAAAAGATTGTGTTTTGGAGACTTTTTAAAGATCTTACTGCTCTAATTTGTGTCTTTTTTACTTAAAATCATTCATTTCTCCTCTGTAGGGTGAATGAAGAGTTACAGGAAGAATCTCTAGTTTCACATTTGTGAATAATGTGATAACAATGTACAACAACTACAGCATGTTGTTGTTCTGCAACACTGTCGAGTTTGTGTTATTCACAAAGCTTCCACAGTGCTACAGAGAGGAGTGTTTCCTTTTAGTCTGGTTGCATGCTGTTTTGAAATCAGAACAGGGCTCAGATATTTGAGTATAAATAGCGTGAAAAGAGGAATTGTGCCAGACAGGAATGTCCTCCTCAAGGGCATCTGTTGGACGATGCCCAGATTGTTTTGCTGGAGAGAAGCCAAAGGCAAAAGGAAAAAAAAGGGGGGGGGGGGGACTGAAAAAGGGAGAAAACAATTCAAGGAGACACTCGGTTCATATTGTTTCTCCTCTGTAATCTATTTATGAGCGAAGTGGGGGAGTGAAAAAATGAACAGATCTATGAGGCAACACACAAAAAGAAATAATACAATTCAACATAAATGTTGTGTTAAATATAGCAGAACTAGTGAAAAGACAGATGTTCTGATGAGGATGCCAGACAATACAGGGGACGAACAAGAACAGTTCTTGTCAGCATTATACTTTTTTGTCACTGACCCATTTGTCTGCTGTGAGATTCAGGCAGCAACAGAGGATGTACAAGGCTGCACTCACTGCCCTTTTTTCTCACTGAAGATGCTCGAATGTTTCTCGTCTTTCTCTGGCCTCTTTCCCTTCTTGCTCTTTCAGACTGTACACTGTTGTGCATTTACTCACTAAAACACAGAGGCAACTGGCAGCTATTCTAAGCAGCCATCACCTGGATATCAGAGACATAAAAATGCACTTCTAAGGAATGGAATCTGAGCAAATGACCTTATAAAATAACATGCCAGAGGAGCTTTCAACAGCTCCTTCTCACTTCTCTAGAAACGTTGCGATGCCACAGCGGAGCCTATAAGCGATTAAGCAGGTATGTCAGGTATTGTGAAGTGATTTTGTGTGTGCTTGAGTGAGGAACTTTCACAACTGTGTATTTCTGTGGATACATGCAACCACAGCGGCCTTGTTGCCTTGTTTGTAGCAACAGGAGTCACTGTCAGTCCTGCAGTGACCCTGCTATTTAACAGGGGTCAGAGGTGAGAGCTCAATGAGGTGACAGTGGAATTATTGAGAAATATGGAGTGAACCGGCACAGCCCCGTCACAGACCTGACAGTAACACAAGGCTGAAAATGTGTTTTCTGGGGAGCTTTTAGATGCAGAATTGTGGGATTTTTTTTTTAATCTGTTGAAATACTGAAATATAACTCGTTAGGCTCCTGGGGGGACGAGAGAGGCTCTGAAGTTCTGAAGTCATATTGCCGCCATGGTGAAAAGCCGGATGAGAAACTCCCACAAAGCAGCATCATCTGTGGATTCCAGTGTGACAAATTATGAATCACTGTGCTGACACAGTAGAGACTGCCTGTAAACCCTGGCAACGACATTACAGCAAAGAACAAGGAAGTTTATGATCGTATTTGTGAAATTTGAGATTATTTGATTGTGACAGACAGCAGAGAGGTCAGAGAGGAGTCGTGTTCTAGTAATGGGTCCGTCCCTGCTACTTCAGATGTTGCTCTGGTTTGTCACAGTTAGATTTTTATGGTGTCACAAAGGCAGTGAAGGCTGCATGCAGGACCAGCCAGTCATGCTGGAAGGGCTACGGACTCACACAATGGATCCTCTGTAACTCCAGGGAGCCCGCACAAGTTTGCTTTTGATGTCTCATCACGCGAATTCATTTCCAGAATAGAAGTATAAAATCTTACATCTTCCGCAGGCTATCTGTCATCTCTGTTTTCATTTTGCTTTTTGTCATCAGGAACTATTTTCAGACATAATCTTTCTCCATCTGCCAACTTCAAAATAATGATTGAGGGAAAAGCATAGTTGCCGTATTTCACCAGTCAGACATCATTTGTGTAGTGTCCAGCCATGCAGACAGGTGTTCAACAGCATCATTTGAGTGTCTGTTTGTCTTCGTCTCCAAAATTGTTGACCTTCGCCCTTCAAGCCCCCCCATCTGTTACCTCCTTAATCCTTCGGCTCATTCACGGTGACAGTTATCCCTCTTTAGATGCACATGAATTTCCCTAAGACGACAGACTTCAAAACAGTTTTACATGGCGCAAACATGTTATATTTTACTTTTAACTTAGCTGATTTTCTTTAAAGTAAATCCACATTTTAGGAAGTGGGATTAGATGTAATTCACTTGAGCACAAATGCTGAATCAAAGTTATTTAATGGGGATGTTTGTCAAGTGTCGCGCATGACATAATCAGTGCGGCGACCCCATCCTGCAGAGGCTCTGAGGTTAACCAGACATGACTTCTCCACACACTAAACCACGCGATGCCACCTTGTAGCAACAACCGCAGCAGCTATTCAGAGAGAGATCATGCCACCCATACTTAAGCCTGGCACCCACAACCAGATGCTTGTGCCTCACCAGAGCCTGATGAGACCATTTGTCCTCAGTGTGGGAACAAGAGATGAAAAGAAGCAGAAGATGGGAGGACAGAACAGAAGCTTGTCACTGCTGCCAGTAATTCAGGGATTTGATTTCACATCTTTGTGTGTTATCACAACGTAGGGATCAACATGAAGAGAGGGCGAAGGGAGGAAGAAAAAAAGAGTAATGAGAGCAGTGTGGGCATGTCCGTTGTTTGCTTGGCTATCTTTATTCGCCAACTCCACAGCAACTCAACAAATGATAGAACATCTTTCCACTGAACCAAGACTGCAGCAAAATGTGCACATAAACATGTGCAAGTAAAAAAATCATTGCAATACATTTATGCAGGAGAACTTCAAACTTGATGTAAAATTTTCAACTTGTTTTACTATTTCAATTAAAGCTGGTTGAGCTATACAGAACAACACTTGTTTTTCTTATTCATTTTATTCTTATTGCTAGGTATTTTGTATGTGCAGCACTTTGGAGACATGTTCTGATTTAAATGTGCTTTATAACGAGTGGATTGGATTGGAAAATCCTGCAAAAAAAATCCAGCAATCTTCATGACCATAGGCACCAGAAAATATGCATTTGTCCCAGTAATGAAACAATCTATATGGCCAGACAGTGTCCTCATGATATGATCAGAACTGTGACGCATTGTCATATAAATGCGTAATCCATAACATGTATGTTTTTGTAACTGTTTACCCATGTCCTCTGTACCATGCAGAATTTAACATAATTTTAACCCTTATGTAGAGAGAGAAGAAAATATGCAGAAGCAATGGATTATTACCCTCCACCATCCCCTCCTCCTTCCTTTGAGGGCTTTGTAGCCAATTTGATACCAAATTGAGGTGTTGAAAGTAGACGTCATCATGCAGGGACAAGTATTGGACATGTGGAACATGCTGAAAAGCAAAATGACCAGTTGAATTAAACTGTTACTGTATCAAAGACAGAGTAAGAAAAGATGTAGCAATTGTCAGTTTTTGAACTCATGTTGAGAATCTGCAACTTTTTTAGCTGTAGGCCAGTAGAGGTAGTTCGCATTATGTCATGAGACTGGATTGTCAGATCTTATTTACAGCTATCCCAACAGTGAATCTTTGTACACCCTGTCCTTTTGCCCTTTTTCTTTGTCCTCATTTCTTTTAAACTTCCTCCCACTTTACTTTTTTTTTTTTTGTATAATCAGTCTAATTTAAATCTCCTGCTCTTTACTTCTTTCCTTCCACTTTTTCTCACATTCGTGACTTCTATTTCATCCTGTTATCCTCTCTTCTCCCATGTCATTACACATTTGCTCAAAAGGCTCAATGCCAAGCGTTCATATACAGGAGCCATTGTTCAAATTTGCTCTAAGACAAATGTCTCAAGCCTTAAGTATCATCAAATTATCAAACACAAACATTTTCCTATTGAAGTATTGGTTTCTGCTGTGCAAACATACTATCATTGTCCTCTGACTCTCATATACACACGGGCCTTCTAGCATTCAATGTCTCGGATGAACGAAGAGCTGAAACACACACTTGCGCCACTGGCGTAAGAGCAACAAAGGTCTACACAGGCCCTGTTGTCCTGGGACAGTAAGGTAGTTATCTGTGCCACAGTGGGAACATAAAGCAGTCAATGGATGAATGCTATCTTTATATCTACTGCACCAGAGGTGATTTGAAACGCTGCCACTGGACGTCATGGAGCCCCACTCTGAAACACGGTCTTTGAAGCACTGACAGCACCGACAGAATCAGGCCAGCTCTTTGATACGGGTGGTGGGGAAAGGAAAACTCATGCATTAAGAGGGAGCATTATTTAGTTACAACTCCATTAAAAATACTGAACTTAAAGAATGAGAGCTGGGAGAAATACTGGACTGTGAAAGGAAGAGGGTATTATGTTATATGTGTTATTTGAAACATACTTGTTCATGCCTCACTTTATGTCCAAAGTAAGACTAAAAACTTATAACTTTGTAAAAAAAAAAAAATAAATAAAATAATAATGATAATAATAATAATAGTGTATTATCATTGTTTCACTTTACATTAACATAAACTGGATTATAAATTAGCAACTTGAATTATTTTTTTGTATGAAAAGGTGTCCAGAATAAAAAAGTTCCATGTTAGGTTTACATGGCTTAAAGGCATTTAGTCGTCTACACAAATGTTGGTATATGTTACTCCAACTTCCTGTTTTCCTGTCACACTAATCTAAATGCTCTTTCTCACTTCCTGCCCGCAGGACTTCAGGTAAACCAAAGCATTACGTCAGTGAGGAACTCGTGTCTCGCCACTTTGGGCCTTGAAGGGCTTTCCGAGGAGAATGATAAACACTGTGGCTGGCAGCGGGTGAGGGAGTTAATTACTGCAGCCGATTCACTCACTAACGACTGCTTCACTTCTGTGGGGTGCTTTAATGGGATTCAGGAGTCAGGCGAGCAACAGCACAATCTGTTTTTAATGGGGCTCTGAACAGTCAGCGCTGGGAACAGAAACTGAGCCACTGATTTTACTTGTGGCACAGAGAAATCTCATTAGAGGCTTGGTAATAAACGAATTCTGGAGTGATTAGATCAGGGACGAGAGGGGGGAAAAAGTGAGTGACATTATCAACAGTTTCTCACAAGTCAGAACACACCCCAAGGCATCTTTTTTTTCACCACAATCACACTTAATCCCTCTTATTGTGCTCTTACAACATAAACTTTCACTGCAGCTCTGACTCTTACAAAAAGGGGAGAAGTAAAATATTTCCCTGTCTTTGCAGATCCAATTCAAATATGAGTTAGAAAGAATTCACGAGATTGCTTTTATTTTAAGTTATGTTTGCTACGTCTTACCACAGCTCTACTGTGGCAGACTATAATTAATCAATCCTACCCTTAAGCATAGTAAGACAGAGCAGGCCAACTGCTTAGAACTGATAAAACCCCACTGACTCATTATGCACATAAAGTAAACAACTGTATATGAGAAATGCAGATTACAATGGAAAAGCTCTTAACTCCACAGTCGACTCCATCCAGAGCTCACACTGGAGAGCTAAAATAATACAGTGAAAGTTTGTCTGGGTTAGCCTTCTTATGCAAATATGCTACAGTACATTAATTTTGCCAAACTGTAGTACTCAGCATGAAGTAAGTGATACTGAGTATGCAAACTATTGCTAAATCTGCAGTACTCTATGAAAAGTACCCTGGAGGTGTACCGATTTGAAAAGTTCCCCAATATGAGTCTGAGTAGTCAGTCATTGCATACTGTGCCACATAAAACATTTCAGTTTTGGGACTGCTGCATTGCCAAAACGGAAATGTTTTTGTTCAATTATGTATCACTGTCAGTGTCATAATTGTCACCATCCAGCTAAATGACATGCAGCACAAGTTGTAAGAAAAAGATGCACATTAAAAAAAAACAACTTTTTATGTTAGTAAAAAAAAAACTGGCTAAAGAAGTCTTAGCTTACTATAGAATAAACGTTTTATGTGGTTGACTATGCAGTAAATGCAGTACACACTATGTAGTTTATAACATGTGCCACTTGTTAACACAGTTAGCAGTAGGAAGTTTGAAAACTTTTCTTTTTACAAGTTTTCCATTTTAATTCAACAGAATATTTTGTTTTATGTGAACTTTAACCACTGAGCAGACTGGAAACCAGTTGGTGACGTCAAAGTGGTTTAGCCTGGTCTTATCAAAAGATACACTTCTTGCATGCTAACTCTTGCTTTGTGGAGTTTGTGTTAATAGTTTTGAATGTCATTTCATGTACTATGAGTGGATGACACCCAATCCTCCTCATTTGCTGTATTTAGTTATTCAAATGACATAAAATGAAACCACAAAAAACCTAAAATGTATTTAAGGGGAGGCAAAAACCCTGTTTTGTCATCACCCGGTCAGTTTTGAGATTTTTTTCCCCTCCTTCAACATGTTTTCTTTCAGACTAATGTAAAAAAAACGTCCAACATAAACATTTTAGGAGTTTATTTCATGATTCTTTGTCTGATGCACCCAAATCCAATCAAAATGCAGCTAAATTTGCCATTTTCTCTAAATGAGTTTTTTCTCTTACTCTGGGTAAAAAAATCTCAACTTCAGGAGCACTTACAGAAACCGAACTTCCAAGTTTTGCTCCTGACTGTATTCTTAAATTTTTACAGAAGGATTTTTTGATATCTCATTATTAGCCTGATTTATAGAGCATTTCATCCCAAAAATCTGCCAAAAAATGAGTTTTTTCTGGTTATTAGCAGTATATTTTTAATATGTGAACTTTAATATGTGAACAAAATTCAAAAGGAACTTTAAATCTGGTTTGATCCAGTGTTTAGATTTTTTCCCAGAAATGTGTGCAAATTAGCCCATTTTTGGCTATATAACACCTAAACTTGCAATACAAAGAATGATAGCCCTAATGTGAGGAATAAACCAGGAAAGTTTTATGGTTATACCAGTTAGTTAAATCTTTTTACCCAATTTGCCTGTAGTGTCTCGCCTTAAATGATGGTCAAAAAAAATAAATAAATTGTGCCTTACATTGCAATATTGCAATGAGAAAATATTTTATGGTTTTATATTTTTATACTTCATTTTATATGGTCCCACCTTATGTAATGGTGAAACATATTCCCGTTACCTCTTTGCAGAACTTTGTACGAAAAGTACATTGATTATGTTAGTAAGTTTTTCTTGCAACTAAATGTCAATTCTGTGAAAAGGCGACTTAGTCAGAAGTTATATTGTTATTTTCAGTCTATATGTTTTAACATAACCTGACTATGGTTTTTGGATCTTAAACCTTATCAAGTACAGACTGAAACTGAAATAACTAGAGTGTAAAGCATCAAACCAGTGCCTCGTGCTTTTAATGTCTTTCACATGGACATTATCACATCTGACCTTCCAAAAGTTGACATTGGCTGGATTTTATCGCGTACTGTATGAAATGAGGAAGCGAATCTGCCCAACACAAGAAGTAAATCTTCTACAACCCAAGAAAAGACCACACAAAGCTGTAAGCTGACTTTCGTTTGGCATTGTATCTCTGAATCCAGGTTATTACAGTATTCTAGGTGCCACAATCACGTAATTTGGCACAAGTCTTGTGCTCTTTGGTTACAAGCAAATGAAAGCATGCCAGGTCAGCCAAACCAAGGTTTCATCTGAAAACACAGCTTAGAATATAATAAACTTCTACTCGTCTATCCACAAATATTAGACATCTATTGTGGAACTCAGTGTCCAGACATAACAAGAGGAGCAGTTACTGCTTATTTTATTGCACTTAGGAGATAACATGGCCAATTCTTCTCTGATTTGAAATGTGATGCTCAGCAGAGATGTCAACTACTTTTCTGGGAGTATCCTGAACTCATTTGCTCGCTCTCTTTCCCTATGACTTACCTGTGTGAGTCATGAATCTCCACGCTAGCTATTTAAAGTCAGCACAGGGCAGGTCTCCATGTGGAAAATGACATTAGAGTCTGGCTGTCAACAATAACTTAAAGAAAGTTGGTAGTTACAATCAGAGACACAAGTACTCACACCCCACCTATTTCAGGCAATGTTCTCATAAATGGAAAGAAGGAGCTACAATTCTGAAAAATATCAAAGATTATCTTAAACATGTTCTGGTGTGACTTGTATGTTTTATATTCATTATACGCTGCAGCTTACTGAAAGTAAAAAAGAAAAATCAACTTCTAAGCCCTGAAAAGGGCTGAAAACTTGCCTTATAATCCTGCTAAACAGTAAGATTAACCACACTGTAACATGGAACTATACACGTTACTGCCCGACTCTAAATACACTCATTTACAGAAATAAGCTGACAGTTGACAGCAATTCATTAATCTGTTGTGTGAGATGCTATTTCAGAAGATATAGACAATTTATAGGGTATAACAACAAAAAATACGTACAAAGCATTATCATTTTTACTGTAACGTGTGTTGATTTCACAGGTATGAGAAAAAAGCAGGTGAGGCTCAAGTCACATGTTTAAACAGCCCCCTGCAGCACTGCAAAGGATTTCTGATCTCTTTATAGAGGCTTTCACATCCCTGAAGACCCCCCATGGCTCAGCATTTGCTGGCAGCATCACACATTGTTCAAGCGCACGTAGCTGCTCCAGACTCCCGTCCACCCCCAGCTGTCTGTCTGCATCAGCACTTTCTGGTGTCTCAGTCTAAGCTTAAACTCAACTCAGTGATGAACCAAATATATGATGAAAGGAATGTTTGGGAAGAAGATGAAAGAGGATCAACTGTACAATTTATGTAAATGTGCAACATGTGTGTGTGTGTGTTTGTACTTGCTCCATTGTGAGGACCATTTTGCGCTTTTAAGCTGCAAAGTGAGCACATTTTTGCAAAGTGAAGACATTTTGACTGGTCCTCACTAAAAATGCCTCAGAAAACATTTTTGAGGGTCAAGATTTTGTTTTAGAGTTTAGGTTACAATTAGGTTAGGTTAGGGTTAGCACTTAGGGTAGCACTTTGAATCGTGCAGTTTTCTGAATAATTATTTTGTGAATGCTTCTCTTAATAAAAACCAGCATCAACTGGTCAATTAGCAGTCATGAAAAAGAAGCTTCCAGTTTGAATCTGTCGTTTATGTGGATGTGGTATGGCACTGCCCGTCTACCAATAAACTGCCATTCTCAGAGGATGTCCCAGCCTCGGTGCACTAGCATAGATTACCATAAATTGCACACATACTTAGATCTGTAGGGTGAAAGTGATTGATAAGGCGTGGAGCTTGAGCAGCTTGGAGGAACTCAGAGTAGAGCCATTGCTGATTAAGATGCTTTCTTTTGGAGGATATTTTGGGCATCTCCAACTGTGAGGAGACCCCAAGACTTTGGAGGAGTTATCCCCTCTAGGCTGGGAGCATCTCCCCGAGGAGGAGCTTGAGAAAGTCACTGGGGAGAGAGATGTCTGGACTGTTCTGGACTTCCCTCAGCCTCAAATAAGAGCAGCAAGTTGGATGAATGAATGAATGAATGAATGAATGAATGAATGAATGAATGAATGAATGAATGAATGAATCATCTGTCCATCCATTCATTAATCAGTCCATCAAAAAAATTATTAAATTTTATAATTAAATTATAATTAAAATCATTAAAAACATTAATCCATCCATCCATCAATGTTTATATATATTATTGCTGCTTATTCCAAAGCAGGGGGCTGGAGCTTATTCCAACATATACTAGGTGAGAGACAGGGTACACCCTCTACAGGTTGCTTGTCCATCACAGGGTGACACGAAAGATAACCACAAACACTCACAGTCTCTCCAAGGGAAAATTCAGTGCTCTTGTCACATAGATTAATATTCTAGGCTTTGATTTTTAACTAAACACCTGCAAGATGGGATGCATTCCTCTCTGCTTTACAGTGCTTTTAAGGCTAAATTAGTTAACATGCTAACATGCTAAACTACATAGGAAAACATAGGAAAACATATTTCATGAATAGCTTTTAGCTAATATATCTGCATCCATTTTTTGCATTAAATATCCTTTTTGCACTGGGATTATAGACTCCAGCAGGACACACAGACAGCTGAGAGCAGCCACGAGACAATTTTCACTGTGTGATAAATGTGTGTGTGTGTACTATTGGGTAGAGCTTAAATAAGAAAGGGGGAGTGAAAGAGGAATTCCTGGACGCTGAGCACATGCTCAGTTTTGCTCTCCTTTCCCTGCAAGCAGGTCAGAGATGTCAGTCATTTATGTTCGAGCGTATGTGCACTGCTGCCTCACGCAGTGACCCTCGATGATTTACACCTTCAGCCCTACGCGACAATGAATATGTCATTTAAAATAGCAGGTGTTCACATGTTGCTTAGCTCATGGAAAGCAAATGAAAGGGAGAGGGGGAAAGGCAGAAGGGTTTGTGAGAGGGGAGGAGAGACAGGGACAGGGCCGACCCTGAATTAAACTCCTAAATGGTGTAGTCAAGCTGGCATGCGGTTCACTGAGCTCCCCAACCGCTGCTGGGCCTGTTTCTCATCCTGCTGCAATAACTCTGCCAGGCAACTTCCAGCAGTAGGCGTACTAGTTCTTGTGCTGTTGCCGTTATTAGCTTTGGTGAAAGTCATCTTAGAGATATGCGGGTCAGGCTGAAACCACTGAAAAGAAGCACTGAGTTCGTGGAAACTATTCATCCATCTGTCTGTGTGCTCTTGATTCTGCACAATCTGAAATGACATCATCTTACTGAGCTAAGACAAATATGAAAAACTATGCACATGAAAACAGATCAACTGAGTCACTAAAGCAGCAGTTTTCTTTCATCTAAATGTGAAGGAGTGTGAGAACAAGAGCTGAAATGCAGATGTACTGTAGTGTGACAATGCAAGGATCACATTACGTTAGCATTGAGAGAGACCCTTATGTTACATAAAAGATAAGAAAGATAACATAGATGAGAGGGCTTAAAGAGGAACAAAAAAGAGGGGGTTGCTTTTTTGCAAGCCATGATAACAAAAGAACAAATGTGCTGTAAAGTATGAGAGTCACAAATGTTAACTTGCTGTTATGGCTCCCTGCACAGTCTTCCTCCTCCACCACTTCTTCATCGCTCAGACGCTACTGCCCCACTGTCATGACCTCCCCTCACAAGCCACTCTGTCAAGACGGCTTCCACTCAGACTCTTTCAGCCTCACCTCGCATCAAAGGCAATTATGTGGGGGGGCTTCTTCAGAAGATAACTTCACAGAAATACAAGCAGCTTTTAAGTGAATGTTTCAGGAAGTCCACAGCCAGTAGATGGTAGTTCAGGAAGGTTTTTCAATTAAAAGAAAAAAAAAAAGATCATTAGATTATCAGGGGGTTCATTCACTCATTCACTCACACAGATGGTGGTTTACAGCTGTTTTGAATCATAAGAAAAAAATGTTTTTTTCTTTGATGAGAGCAAAAAGGTTCTTTAAAATCTAATATTGCACAGAAATGTGATTCTCTGATTTGGGCTCCTCTGACATTAAAGAGACTAAAGGCAAAATTAAGAAATGAGACTGAGAGTGCCGCGACTGGCCGACACGGGAGCATGCACAAACTGAAGCTATAACGTTGTTTACTTCACTGATAGTCTTTTCTTCGTAGTTCCACATTTTAGTGTCTTTCAGTTGATCTGGATTGTTTGCTGATGGCAGAAGAATCCATAACTACCCCTTGCAGTGTTTGAATCACCGCGACCATCTGGATCAAAACTGCTGAGGACACAGGTGCAGCGTCAATTGACGTCACATCTGCAGGACAGCGCGGGAAATTCAGCCAGTGAATTGCAGCGCATTATGCAGCACACATCCTGTTCAAGGCATCAGAGAGAGACGTGGGTGGGCTCGTTCTTTTTTGTTTTTTAACACTTCATCACCCATTAGCATTAAAGAAACTGGACATGCATGTTTCTTCTTTCACAATTCCTGCCTCGTCCCTTTAAATGTGTCCATTTACACTGACAAGTCAAAATGTGCCATGAAAATGTCCATATCATCAGTTTAACAATAGGTGCCAAATACATGCTTTATTAATCTTCCTGCTCAGGGCAAATAATGTGTGTGTTCATCTAGCTTTAGGTCCAGGTGTGTCTGCCACCTGCCAGCTGGTGTTAGCAGTGTGAGGTCTGTTGTGATGCTCTCATCATACCCTCATCAGGCAGGTGGGAGGGTGGCAGCTTCTTCAGTCTTTCCCACAAACTGAATGTAAGCTGCATGAACACACACCATTGCCTGAAATCTTAGATTAATGTTCCTCAAGACATTTTTTTTCTTCTTTCTGTCAACAAAGGTATGTCTGTGTAGGTGTGCGTGTCTCCCCACTCTACTGACGAGAGTACTTCTTTAAAGATAAGGGGTGGTTATGTGTGTTTGCACAGTAAAACCTTAAAACCAGGTGGTCTCATCAAACTGTTGAATTATGGGACGTGAAGTGCTAAAAGACCTCAGTTCATCACTTGCTTTTCATCTTAATTCTCTCTAGGGTGGCCAATCTTTTTTGTATTGAAAATAATCATGTAAAGAACATCCTGAACATCATCCTGATAAAGACAAGCATCTCTGAGACGAAAAGGAGGCTAATTTCAGGAGAGTTCACTACTCCTCTGGTGATGTTGGATCAAAGTAAACACTGATAATGGTTACACCGTGGTTGATAATACTGCTGGCCCAAGAATGCAGGCTGGCTACTCCCGACCTCACACATATAATCAGCGGTGTAGTGGTCCCTGGAGAAGTGGACATGCTCTCAATGTTTTTCCCTTTGTGTTAAAAGTAGCCACAAAAAATAAATTTTTATTAACTGTGATATGTAAGACTACGTTTTAGTTTAGCCCAAATGCCATATTTGCTCATTGTCCCTTGATTTCTCCTGTTTGAGATCAGGGAGGAAGATTTATGAAATTACTAAACAAAAAGACGTGGAAGTGGAAGAAGGAATAGTTCACAGTTATGCCGTTCATACTGTCCACTGGTTACCTTTTGATGAATAAATCCTGAAATTTTCATACTTCTGGGTCATATTTGGTTGTTTACAGCGGAGGGAACCTGTCCTGATGGATCTTCATGGGGCTGGAGAGGAAACTGGCCTCGACACATCACCAGCATCTTTGGCTGTGGGGGAAATGGCAACATCTCCTTCACTGGGAGCATCCTCCCCAACAGACAGTGGGGGAATCAGATTAATGTTAACAGAGCAGCTGGCTAACCACTCTGGTGAAGCATTGCTAACAATAGCTGAGCAGCTGGCATACATTACGCATCCAGGAGGATGTTTGCAACTGCGAAAGCTAACTTTAGTTTGAATAGCTCATTTTATCATATATTCCAGAGAGGAAACATTAAAAGTAAATTTGTAAACGTTTATTTGTCGGTAAGCAATGTTTTCCTCGGCATCTGCCTCTGATTGACACATCTGTCCTCATTCCTGATTTCAAGCTAATACCTACGTATACAGATGCAGGCATGAAAAAGTTCCCCTTTCTGCCGACTGCCAGCCACTTACCAGCGACTTGTCTGCAAATTCAATCGCATAGAGAAATGATTTCAGAGCATAAATGAATGCCCGGAACAAGGACGTTTCCACACACCAAGTTTGGACACCGTGCGTGATGACGTATTTGCGGGACAAATCGTTCAGCCAGTGATAGTGCAGTAATAGTGCATATACTGCATATAATTGCACACACACACACAGACACAGTCTTCATTCCTCAGTAGCAGCGACACATTCCAAGCTTTCTTCATGTCTTCCCACTAACCAAACACCACTCACTCCTTCTTTCTAATTGTAGACTTTTGATTTATTTGATGCATAAAGGGAAACTGGCTTCCTTCGCTGCGCTCCCATCGGAAAACATGCATGCTCATACTCTCGACCTCTCTCACAAACACCCATACAGTAGAAGCACTTCTCTCTTTGTAATTACAACACATATACAAACTTCCTCTCCCATTAGAAGCTGACTTATCACCCTCCAGAGACCTCGACACTCTCAGTAGCTCTTGTGCCACGCCCTCCTTCTTCACTCCCTGCCTCTTTTGATACTTCCTCCCTTCATATAATAAGACCTGACAGAAGCCTTGCCAGGTTTACTTCAGTCAGATAGGACTAGAGAAAAAGTAGTTATGGGCTTATAGATCAGACTGAGAGGATTTCCAGGCATTCTCTAAACCTCTGCACAGACACTGGCTGTGAGTTAGGAGTGATGCACATAGATTTGACAGAGAGGAAGCAAAAACTCTCCATCACCTTACCAGTAAGCCATGTGTTCACAGGGTTAAATGGATTAGTACGGTTCTGCTGCATATTTCCAACTTAATCAAAGGCGACAGAGGCTTGTCTCATGCATGTAATTAATTCTCTGTCAAAACTGGATGTACTTCTTAGGGTGAGCTTTGATGTTTAAGCGTGAATGTGAGAAGGGTACTGTGTCAGCAGGTTCCCACTGAGGCACAGAGGAAGCTACGGTCCATCTCCGGTTTATCAGCAGCATCAGCTAGCCCCCTCCACCTCTGAGATTCAGAGAGCAATGATCCGGTTTCTGGATCCAGTTTCTGGATCGTTGCTCTCTGAGCTGTTGTTTTAGGGCTGCTCATGGGCTCATCTATTGCTGTGACCCAGAAAAGCGATAGGTGATGGGACTCTGACAAAGAATGCCAACAAAGGAGGAAAAAATCAGGGCAAGACGGAGATTGGAAGGCAAGGCGTTGGTTATGAGGTGAATATCACCACATAACTTTTATGTTGCAATTACTCAGTGACTTATTCAAAGGGTTTAGGCCGATGTCATTCAGTCCTGTCAGTTCTGTGTCAGGCGCATATGTTTTCTTGCTTTGGACATCTGCCTGAATTACACTAGCTTTAAACCAGGAACCCTCTTGCAGTAAGGTACTGCAAGACAGTACTACTAACCACAACACTATGCAGCCTGTATTGCTTGTCAGTTATCAATCTACACTTTGAGTTAAGTTGTTCATGCGTGAGACTAAAGTTTCTAAAGGAACTGCCACTGAAAACAAAGACCAGAACCCAAAAGTGCAAGCAAGCTCTGGTACCTCAACTGTCCTGCTACTGAATCGGCCCCTGCTGCCCCTAATCCAGTGTTTACATTCAACGCTGGTCAGTAATGATAGCCATGAGACCATGGACCACACCATGGCCCTATACACCTCCCTCCCTCCCCACCACCTTCCACCACTAACCCAAAGATGTTTTCACAGGAGCCAAATACCTTAAATACATAATTAGCAGGGTCATTTGTGCAAAGGGGCCCCAGTGAGGGCATGAGCTGGTTGGCGTAAGTTTGTGGGGGGCAGAGGGAGGATAAGGAGTGAAGCTGGGGGAGGACATGAAGATGTGAGAGAACGGCGGACAACAAAGACGTGCATTCATGGCTGTGGCCCCGGACAAACTTGGCTGCCGTCATGTTCAAAGGCCACCTCTGCCTTTCCTCAAAACCCAGAGGCCACAGGTTGAGGGAAAGAGGAGAAACATAGCAGGGGAACATGGAGGGGGAAAGGAGAGGGGAAGATGGGGGAGGGAGGAGTGTAATGTTAAAAGATTTGTAATCTGGGACGGAAACAGTCAAGACTGAGGAGGTTTTTCCTTCGATTAAACCAGGTTCCATATGTTCTTCACCAAATTCCTTAAAGGGATCTTATTTATCAAAGTATTTCATTAGAGAAGTAGGGGGGGGGGGGGGGGGGGGGGGGGGGGGGGGCGGGGGACCCCCCTTCGTGTTGCGGGGGCCCCCCGGGGTTGTTTGGCGGCACCATTAGCCCCCGCGACCCTCCCGGAGGGGGCGGAACAAGAAACACACCGACGAGCCGAACGCGGGAGGCGACCCCGACCCGGAACCAAACAACCCGGCCGCGCCCGCCAGGCAGGCAAAACCGGAACCCACCGAGACCCGGGAAAAAAAAAAGGAAAAAAAAAAAAAAAAAAAAAAAAAAAAAGAAAAAGAAAAAAAAAAAAAAAAAGAAAAAAAAAAAAAAAAAAAAAAAAAAAAAAAAAAAAAAAAAAAAAAAAAGAAGAAAAGAAAAGAAGAGGAAAAAAAGAGGAAAAAAAGAAAAAAAAAAAAGGAGGAGAAAAAAAAGAAAAAAAAAAAAAAAAAAAAGAAAAGAAAAAAAAAAAAAAAAAAAAAAAAGAAAAGAAGAAAAAAGAAAGAAAAAAAAAAAAAGAAAAAAAAAAAAAAAAGAAAGAAAAAAAAAAAAAGAAAAAAAAAAAAAGAGAAAAAAGAGAAGGAAAAAAAAGAAAGGAAAAAAAAAAGAAAAGAAAAAAGAAAAAAAAAAAGAAGAAAAAAAAAAAGAAAAAAAAAAAAAAAAAAAAAAAAAAAGAAAAAAAGAAGAAATGTATTTACAATAAACAAAAATTGAGGAAGAATATTAAAGCCTGACATTTCATCTGACACTTTTCACCACTGGCAACATCCTCATATGACCTGTGAACCCTGAACTTCGACCTTTTACGTTATAGGTGGTAAAATCACAGTTTGCTCTCTGAAAAAGCCCAAAATTCCAACGGTCCATGTTTCACACCAGGAGCCTTTCTTGGTATTGTTCCATTGCACACAGTCACACACTTGCTGGCTTTCACATGCACACACACGCACACACACACACTCATAAATATAAAGCCCATTCAGCAGCCCTCTTCACACCTTACCTGCCCCCTTGTGCCCCTCTGGCATTGTTTATAAAAGCATGTCCACTTAAGTGCTGACCTGTCTGGCCTTTGTTGCTGTGGTGCCGATTACCCACATCCTGAGTCCTCTCAGTTCTCTCTTTTCTTCATTTTCCCCCTTCTGTCTCAATCCTTTTGCACGCTTATTCCTCAGGGTATTCCCACTCCTCCTCCTGCTTTCCCCACCATGACATATTGCTTTCCTTTCCCTGCACTGCAAATACACTGCACACGTTATTCTAAACCCCCCACTTTAGCCCTCCCCACATCTTTATGAATAAAGCTGTGCATGTCAGATAAAAACAATAAAAATCAATCAAGACTTTGCTCTTCCTTTTATCTTTGCTTTATTGACTTTATCCCCCTGCTCCACTGGCTAGCCGAATTGCTGTTCCTGTGATCCTCTCTCTCTTTCATGTTTTGCCTTTCTTTATCTGGCTCCCTATTGAGGTAATAAGCTGGGTGTATGGCTGGGAAGTGCAAAGGAGAGGGACTTTCATGTCCCTTAGCCCTGGGATTAGGGTGAGCTGCTTTGGGAAAAGTAATAAAGCTCCCAGAACCTACCGTCTGCTGTTGGTGGATCCTGGAGTAAAGCCCAGCTACTGCTCAGCCTGCAGACCTGAAAAAGCTCACATTTCCTGTATACACCACCACCCTCACATCCAGCTTCCGCTTTGCCTGCAGCAGCAGCACCAACACATGAAACTCCTTTCATTTGAGCCCACATAAAATGTGCATCTGTTACTTTTTGCAAAGTTCTAAATTTGCTAGAAAGCCTGTTAATAACCAGATTGGTTGTTTTTCTGTTTTCAGGTCTCTCTGTCCTTTGGGTTGTTTTGTTTCCTGCCCTCTGCTTTATATCATATTCGGTCTGTTGCTCATTTATACATCACCTTTTCTACTTTAACAAGACACACAGCACAACGTAATGGACTCAACATCTAACAAAAGTTTCATAGTCAGAAATACATTTATTGTTGAAAACATAAATATATAAATTATGATTATTGCTGTCTGTATTCAAAGGGAGCTTTAAAAAGTAATAAAGGCTTGGTGATAGCACAATGGCATTGTGTTGTGTTGTGATCACATAACTAAGTGTGGTCCCTGATTTGTGAAAACACTAACTTACATTGACATAATGTGGATGTTTACAGTAGTGAAACATCAGGCTATGGCTATAGCACCAGTCAACATATGCTGAGATCATTCAAAGGTGGCCATGTGACGTAATGTTCCCAAATCAACAGAAGCTGACCCAACCATATTTTAAGTCAAACTTACTTCTCTTCAGTGACTCATTCTTTCTTCTTGGTCTTTAAGAATAATCCCAGACAAACTTCCTCATTTCAACAGAAGGTGAAAGAAGGTTGTTGTTTTCAGACCATTTTGCCCTGCTTCTACATTCATCACTGTAAAAGGAACTGGGAGGGAAGTCGTTGTTTGCTCCACTGAGGTGCAGGGTCAGACGAGCACTGTAATGTTTTCAGACCACCTCAGTGCACTCATCATCATCTGTTCTGATTGTATGTGGCTGCATAAAGCGAGAGAGCCTCCACAGGGTGGAGTGATTTGTTCTCCTGTCAACAGGGAAGTAAAGCCTGACTAAACAAGGAGCCCATTCATGCACTTGTCGATTTGCTTTGCTCACTCGTTCAATCTTCAAGGTGGACTTTGCTCTTTGCAGGCAGAATATACGTGCTTAAAAAGCAGACTGGGCAGACATCTTCCTTATCAGTGTTAGAGATATGTGTGAAAAATAGCCTCTTGTAGCAGCGATTGTGTGAGCACACACACGCAGACTGTGTGCCTTTGGAGTAGTTTTGAGTCTTTATGGACTAGTTTTGCAATCAAAAGATTCAAGGCCAAATTTGGACACTGCACTCAAAAGATGTTTTATTGCAGGCAAACTGATTTTTGTGAAATTCTGCTTGATATCGAGGTGAATCTCATGTGCAGGGTCTAACAGTCAATCTTGATAGTAGCAAAAGCTCAACAGCTTTCACAATTTGTATGAAAATAGAGCTGGAAAGAATATGTAGTAGATCGCATAATTGTTGCAAAAGTTTGATGGTAAAAAGGTGCATGTAGATTTCATTCACTAAGATCAAGACAGACCAACAGACATGTATCTGTCAGTATATATAGGTCTTACCCATGAGATTCAGCTCTATAGCAAGAAAACGTTTAAACCAACTTCTGAATTAAACAAACAAAATCTTTCATACTGCAAAGTGAAGTTGTTGGATTAGTGAGCATAAACTGAAATTGCAAGCAAACTTTTGGGAAATGCAAGTTTAACTTGTGGATTTCACTTTTTAATGCCATTTATTTTCTGTGTATTAAAACATCTTTTAAGCGCAGTGTTTATAGTCATGTAATATAATAAGGAAACAAAAAAAGGTTCACATACATTCCCCTTATTTAAAAAGTCATTATAATTGCGCTATTATTTTGGTGTCTTGACATGAGTATTGTGCACAAACTGATATATGCATGTTTGTTCGAAATGTTATGAAGGCTTATCACCGCTATAGCATGCGTTTTTAGCCACTAACTATAAGGTTTCCCTGTATGAGCTTTTCTATCCCTTTATCCTTCCCATCGTCTTTCCTTTTCACAGCTACTGTAAAATGTAAACAGGCTACAAGTGCCAGCCATTTATTCTCTGTCTGTTTCTACACCTGCCCATAGTTTTGCATGTTTTCCTAATACATTAAATACAGCCATTCAACCGCAAAAAAAAAAAAAAGAAAAGAAAAGAAAACATAATTCCTGCTTGGAGATAAGTATGCATAATATATTTCATAACAAAAATAAAGCATCTTCCTGTACTGACTCTCACATCACCACCTTGCACACATATATCCAAACCATATGCAAGACTTGACATCAATCAGATATACTGCAATATAATACGAAACATGGTTGACAAGAAAAACAACAACTATAAAAATGACACTGAGATTGTGATACTGATGAATACAAATAACCAGACCACACAGAACACTTGCATGTCTGCAAAAATCGTTAAAACACTTTTTTTTGTCCTTTCTTTAGTACTGAAAGAGACAAAAAGCAAATGTCCACACATATAAATAGTTTGTAAGTAGCGGCGCAGCTTCCTTTTCAAATTTAACTGTACATAGCGGGTGGGAAAAGTCACAGACAATCAGAAGTCTTGAAGAGGATTCGCTCTTTAATCAGAGCAAACATCCCATAACTCAATGTTTTGATGCTCCATAGAGTCTTGGGGAAAAAAAAAACACTCTTCAGCTGTCTATCACTTTTTTCTTTGCATTGTTTTTCCTATAGCTCTCTCGCTCTCTCTCTTTCTTCCTGTGTCGGAAAGAGTCATTGAAATGGGGCAGGGCACTTATGTAGAATCGGAGCGCTGGATTCCCATGAATGCATGATCCAACTCTAAAGTGGCCATTTTTGTTTTGTGTCTTTTCAAGCAAATTCTGTCAAAATGTTCAACACAAATCCCTTTCATCGTCGTCCATTGGCCTCTTTTTGCTCCGCCCGACCTCCGTGGCATCTTCTCCTTTCCTCTCATTCAGCGGCACAGTTCAGTTGTCTGGGTATGTATCATACCACAGAGACAGTCATTATCACTGGATATTGTTCCTTTTGAAAAAAAAGTAATAAAAAGCACCTTTGGCATCTTACTTATTTTGTCTGTTGTCTATTTTTCAGTCTCTTGACTTAAAAGAAAAGTTTATTTTCTTTAACAAAGGTTGCATGGCAGTGGGAAGGAGGACAAAGCAGGTATCCTGTTGGCAGCATGTTCTGTTTTAGGTCCCTCCCATGCTGGACTCCCTTGTTCTGTCTGGTCTCACCTCACATCCACTGAAGGAAAGAGAAGACAAAGCTTAGATTAGTATCAAAACATGTAAAACATCAATTTTATCATGAAAAAATAATAATAGATCTTGGATTTAGAACCCAATTTCATGAATTAATTCATGCATTTTTAACAAACTGACACAACGCACACAAGACCAAAAGGTTTCTGAATAATGCCCCTTTGACTGTAAAAATCTTGACCCATCCGGGGACAATTATGTCCAGTCACGATCCTGCATGTGCGTCTTACTTCTCTGCATATCCAAAGTGCAGGATGTGACTAAGAAAACCTTTTCTGTTCAAGAGGGTGATGACAAGATGATAACACAAAGGAGAGTGGAGGCAAATAGAGAAGGGTGCCTTTAAGAAGTGAAACAATACAAACAGACTGCTTTACACAATGCAAAAAGTGCACACAACCACACACAAGCGTAACACGGTGACACCAAGCAGATTCAGCAAGTGCGCATGCTCAGCAGGCCACAAAGTCAACATGCAGCATCAGGGCATAGAGCGTGATACTCCTTTTTCTTCTCGCTCTGATTGGCTGTGATGTGATTGGTGACAACACTGATTGGCTGTGACGTGACTGGTGACAGTGATTGACAGGCCTTCTCTGCACCCTGATTGGGCCAGTGCAGCACTAGCAGGTGAGAGAAGGCTTCAGCGCTTGAGTCCTACCTGTTCCCTTCACAGCCCTCCAGTGGACTTTGGGTAATGAAAGCAACTTTATTATGTCACCAATAAGTCCTTGCTGGGCCTTAGCTTTTTAGGTTTCCTTTTTTTACCTTTAGCCTTTTTTAGATGGCCTGAAAACACAAAGTTGGAGAGGGTGGATAGGAGGGAGGGTTAAAAAGCAATAAGCAGGGTTTATGATACAGAGAGGAGCACAAAAGCCCTGGGACAGAAGCAGAGAGTGCAAAGATATAACTCAGTATAAATTCTTCAGATGCCTTATCAGCACACATTACAGCGCTTATCAGCTCCCAGGAAGAAAAAGGCTTCAGATCAAGGCACTGGCGGATTTACCTGTGTCATGCCAAGCAGCCTTTGAACAACCTCCCTTGACACACAAGCTTGCACACACATTCTCGTATAACAAGGAACAAACACACAAGCTTCACAGTTTTGCAACAGGAGGCCACCTCACAGGTGCATACGTCTATGAGGGAGCAATCATGATAAAAGGTTTTCCAATGCAAAGCCAAGGAGCCAGACAGAGAAAAAAGGCCATGTGACACACACACAAGGAGGGCAGGAAAGGTAGCAGGAAGACATCGGGACACAGACGGGATTCGGCCATCAAACTCAGCTTCTGAGTTTTCTCCAAAACCGCATTTCAGAGGATGCGCCACAAATATAAAAGCTGCATTTACCTGTTTCTGCATCTGAGTGCTCTACATGATGATGCTGATGTGATGTGCAGATGCACTCAAGGTGGTCTTCTAACCGTACAAAGACCTCTTTAAGCTTGGGTCTCCTCCTCACGTACTCCACCTTGGCTACCTGAAGAGAGAATGAGAGATAAGGTTAGTTATAGACTTTGACACCATAAATATTCTTCTGTGTGTCAATGAACTCACACTGCCCATCCACAAACATCAGTCTGTGACTGATGACACATCCAAAAACTAATTCATAGGAAAAAACAAACTCAGTCACTGCTTTGCCTCCCTATGTGTGACGGAGCATTCCTGAGAGGCTGATTCACTACGTCCCACTTGTTTGCTCTATGGTCTATAAGCAACTGAATGGTGGAGTGTATGACCCTGTCCAAGCCATCAAAAACAATGGCAGAGGAGAGAGAGTGGGGTTGGGGGTGGGGGTGTTGTACACCCTAAGGGCCTGGGAAGGTTTACTCTGGCAGGAGAAAAGAAGCTGGGAGATCCCCCAGCTCCAAGCCTTAAGCATCCACATCCAAACAGACACACACCTAAACTAATTCATCCTGTCTCAACATGTTGCTTTTAAACCACGTTTCTTCATCAGTCAGGGAAAGTATTTCTTAGCATGCATAGGAGAAATACAGTTTACTTGGCCGATTATAAGCAGTAAAACCCCAGACAATGACATTTTCAAACTGACAAACATTTCTTATCATTCAAATTCTTATCATTCCAGGTAACACCTTCTCAATTTACAACTCAGACTTCCTGCCCAATAACAAATGATCCTCAGAAGGTTGCGAACATGCTAAGCTTTTGTCAGAAACAAGCTGTGTTGATTAAAGCTCAGATGAAAGCCGAATAGAAAAGGTTGAATGAAGGTTATGATCATATTGTTGTGTAACTCAGGGGAGGTGGCTGCATGCTTTTACTTCTCTGATCTGCGCGCCAAGTGCAGGTAACATCCCAGTCTAACACTGAGAAGCCTGGAGCCACATGGACACAATATCCCCAGCTTCACCTATCCTAGTTACTGCACGACAAAGGATATTGGTTGACAAGCTTCCAGCACTCTTGGTGCTATGAGCAACACAGTTTTGTAGCCAACATGAAGCTAACACACGTACACAAGAGGCAAAAACTGATGAGAGGCTTTCTTCCTCTATCCCATGATGGCATATCGCCAAGGCTAGCTTTTGGTGGTGAGCTAGTCATGCAGACAAATGGACATACCAAACCACGTCTGATAAAACAAAGTATTATGTTGACATTCACACGAGAGCGGCTTCATGTCAGCGCTGTAACAGTAGCTACAGGGTGATCTGGTGCAGCTGGAACTGAGGGAGGAAGAAGTAAGGGACCAGCAGTTTTAGCAGCCACTCCTTTGCCACAGTTTCTATCCATGGAGGAAGAAGAAAGGGAGTGAGATGGGAATAAGCAAGCGAGAAAGGTATGTGGTGAGCAAACAGAGGACAATGGTGTCTGGGTTATTGGTGGTGTGTTTGCTGTTAGCGAGCTCTGAAAAAGAAGGAGAGCAGGTGAAAGGCCAAAGCAAAGCAGAAGGTAGGAGGGTGAGCCATCACTCTCATTAGGGAACACAAGGGTGTATGTGTGTGCAAATGGAGGGGGGTTATTTAAGGAGGAGGGGGAGGAAGGGCTAACCATGATCATGACTTGTATTAAATGTCATTCATGTGTTACCTATTAACATCTAGTTTCTGGGTTACCCACTGGAGAAATTTATTAAACTAACTCTGACAGGATAGATAGAGGAGTTATCAAAGGTTTGCTGTTATCTACTTAAAGTGCACACAGCATCACAGGATGACACAAGTTTCCCAGAAAACCACTGCCAATATTTAATCACATTATCTGAATGAGAAAGATGGAGAGAAGAGGAGAGCAAAAGAGAGATGAAAGATGTAGCTGCCTCTGCGGATGGCTCTGCTGCCGTTGGTTACAGGAATGTCTGTGCCGAAGGAGCTTCAGAAGTCGCCAGCAGGAAGCAAAAAGACTTAGCCTTGTCTGACACTTACTACTGAAGCTGTCGCTAATGACTAACAGACAGACACACACACTTTTCTGGCCAAACAAACAGCTATTGACAGAAGGATGAAGTGATGAGCTCCCTCCGTGAAGCTCAGTGGTAAACTTGTCTCCTTGCCCCTCACACAGCAGGACTAAAACATTCCCTGCAGGATTTCCAGCACGCACATGTGCTTATTTGTCTCTAACTGTTTATGTCTGTGCTACAGTTGTTGTCTTCTTTCCTGTTTCTTGTGTTATATAAAACAGTTGATGCTACAAGGAAAGTGGTGGACCTCTTTATCCCAACTTTACTTTCTATATTTAAGTCTGTCTGTTTTGGCCACCTCTTCAACTCTACTCTAGCTTCCATTCTGGCAAAGAGTGACTGACTTCCCAAATAACACATAGATCAGAAAGAGACCCCTGTGTTGCAGCAAGGGGCCCCACACTCTCTTTGTATAAATCAAGCAGTTCTGAACTCCCTAGAAAGCCAGGGCCCTGAGAAAAAGTCCCCTGAGTGGCTGTGGAATGATATCCGATCCAAAGGGTTGGGGTGAGACGCAGGGCTCTGGGAAGCACACCCCCCATAGCATGTCCCCAGTGTCACCACAGCACTCCATGTGAAGCCAATTGTCCCAGTCGGGCTAATTGGGAATTCCCTGAGCACAGAACACTGATGATAGCATGATGGAGGGGAAAATTTTTCTCCGGCCTTCCAAGGAAAACACAGTGGGGATGTGGATGTGCACCGCGGGCCATAGCAAACTGGAACACTGACAGAATGAAGCAAAAATAAATACAAGTCTGTGTGTATTTGCAGAATGGAGGGGTGGAAAGAGGCATGTTGGGGTTGCAATTCATCCATCAGGAGGGAAATTAGGCAACAGAGACTCTCAGTGTTTGTGGTCTAGAAAAAAAAAGAGGAGGAAGGAGAGGCTTTGTGCATGTCCATGCATTTGTTTGTCTACCTGTCCACTGAAATAAATGAAAGAATAAATGAAAGCAAACCAAAGGAGATGAAGACTGGATGTCAGAAAAGACCAACACAAACTGCTGCTGTCCTAAGCTCACACAGGGGTTATCTAAGGCTGTGTGAAGTAGAGAGGAAGCAAACTGGACACATCTCTACAAGGCCTGCGATGACACCCCCCCCACCCAAAATAAAAATGAAAAATTACATCAAAACACTCTTATTTCATCTTCTGTCTTCTGAAACATTCCATCATGCAGGTACTAAAAAGTACTCAAAAGTGCATTAGTAGAAACACATTACTGAGCAGCTAGAAGAGATAAAGTGAACTGCAATTTTAATGAGAGAGCAACAAAGATGGAGGAACTAGCAGACACTTGCTAGACAGGAGTGTTGAAGGAAAGACGGAGAGCAAGGAGGGAGTGAGCAACGATTTCACATTACAGACAATCAGACTCCAAAAATGAAGGGGTCTGTAGAGAGGAGGTGTGGAAGGGAGGATGAAGTCAGTGGGGAAGGGCAGGAGGGAGGTTGGGAGGGAAGACGAGAAAGTAAATACAGAAATAGAGCAAAATATGATTAAAATATGCTTCTACTTTTCCCCGCTGGAACTGATGCATTCCAGCCGGTGCAGCAGTAGCCAAACTCTCAGACTTCTGGCTTGGTCAAGACACTCCCATGGTCTGCGACCTGCCCCACCATGCACACAGTTATACACACAAACTCCCTCACCCTTCTTCATCTAGTTGCAGAGTTGACTGAATCAAAGGGAAAATAATTCACAGCTGCAAGGGACTTCAAACAGGGAGGCCCCTCATTCCCATCTGATCCCCCTTTCCCCCACCACCCCCACCCTGTCCTTCAGATCGTCATAAATCATTCTCACTGTATCACCATCACACTGTCTTATATTTATGAAACACCCCATAAGTCAGGGTCCCACACAACCGCAGGGGAATAGCTACTGCTTCCCCCAACACCCGGATGTGACCCTCTGTCGCTGAGGTAACTGTCAGTGTGTGTGTTTGTGTGTAGGGGTCGGGGCCGGGGACCGGCGCTGAGAGATGTGTGGACCCCCACACTCAGCACTACGGCTATTTCAACCTGGCCTCTGTCAGCCTCCACTTTGATCCAGAAGCCATCAACACTTCATTACTCTGCGGCCCGTCTTCCTCCTGCAGCAGCTTCACACAAGTGGCCTCACCCCGGCTCTGCGTCCGGGGAGTTTACGTAGCGTAGCATGAAGCGCTCGCGCTCTCTCCCTCCCAGTCTCACCCACACACACGTTCCACTTGGTTTACACAGATGTGCGCTGATGACCCTCTATGACCTCTGGAAAATACTTGCTTCAGTGCCAATTAAAGGTTCCCAGCTACTAAACACAGCTAAATGAGATAAACTGAAGTGAATTGTAACAGTAATATAGCAGGCTTATTAGATTAAGGCGCATCATGAGGGCAGTGAAAAGAGCTGGTTCTCATGTTTGTTGCTATTTTTACAGTTGTGCCCCAACCTCTCCATTCTTCTAGGAAAGTTTTTTTTTTTTCTTTTTAAAAATTCAAGTTTGTTATATTTAGTCTATTTCTATCCTTACTATCGCTTGGTATTTTTTCAGTCTTACTATTTGCTTAATTTTTTCAAACCAATAAGATCTTCAGTAGCATATTTGTGAATGATGAAGGGTGATGTAATGTACTGGTAAACCATCTGTGCCATTGAACCCCCAAATGCTAATGAGTGCAAGGATGAGTCATGGGTCCATTCTTTGCTTGTGTCATCATGCCCTACTTACTCTGTTCTATCGGAATAACACACAGAGGGGTATTTAGATACACAAGCTCACATACATACAAACATGTACATACAAAGACCAATCTGCAAAAGAGTGCATGAGAGCTTATGCACACTAAGATTACATGCTAACTATCCTCCTATTGCACATAAACATAGCAAATCTTATGTAATTTATTTCACCACGAGAAAAGGAAAAGTGAAAAACGTTTACTTCCAGTGGGGAAAAAAAGGGTCAAAGACAGGATGCTGGGATAGGGGAAGTACATGTGCAGACATTAAAAGATGTATAATGAGGAAGAGATGTCAACTTTAAATATGCTGGGATTATGAAGGTACACATGCAAAAATCAAGTTTCAGGACCTGTGCAAAAAAGAAAAAAAAAAGAACAAGTGAAGAATTAGAGGGGTTCAAAAGAAAACAAATAAAAATAAAGAATGGAGCTTTAAGATCTTCGTTCATTCTTTCCTCAGGCTAGTCCTATGGTTTCCTTTTTATTACCCCACTACTGAATAAAACAAGCTTGCACAAAACAGGGCCTGCACAGGCCTGTTCTGTTTTTTTAGGTCTATAGCATGAAAATGTAAAGGGGGAAGAGAAAGAGGGGAGGAGTAATGAATAAATAACGGTGTGCATTTGGGCAAATGTACAGCACCATGAGATGGAAACAAAACCAGCATCTTTTCCCATCTTTGGCCTACAGAGGAAAAAGTCACACACGGTAGGCAGACAGCATTTTTAGTTTCCTAATAAATAAAGAGAGAAGCACAAACTGAACCCCTATTCAGACTGAGGGGATGGACAGAAAAAAAAAAAAAAAAAAACTTGGCATGAGACAATGTTTCTTACACACAATGTGGTGAATGTCTCCTGACCGGAGGGAACCCTGACAGCTGACCTTTCCAGGGATACAACGCCTTTCAGCCCACTTTGCCAGCGGCTGGAACCACATGGAAAACTGCCCCACCCCCACCCCCCACCCTGAAACCCTCTCCATCCCGCCTGAAGCTCCCTCTCAAGTCTGTACGCTCATTTTGTCCTGGATGTCATGAGGGGGACATGGACAAAGTTGCATGGACTACATCATTCCAAGAATAGCTGAATCAAGCCTTCTAGTGTCTTCCATGCTGTCGTCTCTGCATCTTTCCTCATCACTGTGATCACAGACAGAGCTCCTATTGACGATGGCAGACTCCAACTGTCTGGTAGACGGAGAGACGGATGAGCTTGCACGCGGACAGACAGATAAACAGGGTTGAGTTGTATATCAGAGCTGGACTTTCTTACCACAATATGAGTCAGCATTTCTGACCATGAACCCTGTGCCCTGTTTGCAGGGCTTTTTGCCCTACAAAGGTTGTCTTGTCAGTAAGGAGGAGGTGAGAGAGAATGTCTTCATATCCTTGCAGAAATCTCCATTGCCTGTACCAGTCTGCCAGGGACTGGTATGTCTTTTATTAATCTGCTAGTCTATCAAAGCGGCGACTTTAAGGCCCTGCATGAGAAGCAAGAGAAAAAGTGCAGTGCCACTGTCCGTGTCTGGGCAAGATCACAGCTGCAGAGATTATTAAGTGCAGATCTACACTGGCTGAGAAACACTAACACAGTCAGTGTTCCTGTCTGTCCTGTTTATCCCCTGGTTGTCTCTTGCTCTTACAGTGCAGACCACATAACTCTCATACTTCCTAACAGCGCTTCTCACCAACTAGCAGGCTGTAGTATAAATACATCAGAGATACATCTCAGCTCCAGCCACCATGTCTCCTCTGATCCAGCACAGGACATGCTTTTAAGCAAGGGATGCCAAAGAGCCTCAGAGAACAGTGCATCCCTCTTCAGTTACTCATTCTCTATGCCACTTTGTCTCCTTTCAGAAAAGACTAAATGCCAAACAAACGGAAAGTGGAGGAGCAGCCGTGCAACAATCAGAGACACTCTCAAGACACAGGAGACTGTTTCTTCATCTCTGTCTCTCTGTTTCTGCCTCTCTTACACTTGGCAGGAGCATTCCTCTAGGGGTCAGTCCCTCAACAGATGTCCTGGCTGAAAGTGCCAACAAGCATCTCTCCCCGGCTCCCTTGCCCCTCTCCTTCTCTTCCTCATTTGCACTATCCTGGCACAGTCGCTTAGGACTCCTGCCAAACATGGGATAAAGTGATGAAGAGAGAGGGTGGTGATCATCTGAAATGGAAGAAGACTGTCGGGACAGGGGAGCAGCGGAGGTTAGGTGACTGATATTTATGAAGTGGCCAAGGAGTTTTAGAAGAGAAGGGTTGTATGAGAGGAGGTGTAGTAAAGGAAAAGAAGCAGGATAGAAGGTATGTTGCAGTTTACTCACCCGATGAGAGGAAGTGTGTTGATTTGAATGGGCAAAGGAGTGTGTTTGTCCTAGTTACGGTGATATATACTCTGCTTTTACCTACATTTGTAATAATTAATCATTTGCAGTAATTGTGTGCGGATACCAGACGTGCTTTTTAGCAAGCCAGTTCCCATGCAACCAACATACTTTGTGGGTGCGTGACTTACCTTAACGGTGCGGTGGTGCTTGCGGGATGGGTGACAGCGCATGTTGCTGGTGTTGCAGCAGCCTGTGCAGCGCTTCACCTCCACACAGGGTGGCCATATCAGGAAGTTGGCAGACGTGGGATCCACCTGGCTCCTGAGGATCTCATAGATCACTGTCCGTGTCTTACACACTGCAGGGACTGCCTCCTCGACTGAAAGACAGACAAGCGGCGTTCATGCATTTGGTCTGAATGACACATAATCTGACTGCAAACGAGTGCAGATGTTTGCTTGCGACCTGTTTTTTCTCTCTCACAGCTGCTTGCATTCTTTAGCTGTTCATTACTTGATGACTCACTTGACGTGAGAGCTGTTTGTCTTACCTCAGCTCACACCCAACAACTTTTAACTGTTAAGAGTGCAAGCTATCCAAGTGGCTGATTTAATATCAGCTAAGGAGCTTAGAAGTATCTAAGACATAAAAAAAGGAGTGGGCCATTGTTTAGAGCCTTTGCTGCTGTTAATGTAGTGTGACTTTGCCAGAAAACCTTTGTTTTCACCAGTGGGGAGATCTATTAACGGCCTTTGATCCTGCTCCCATGGTGAAAAGAGAAAAGTTGTAAGCATTTATTTGAAATGCACTCAGAGGCATCCAAAACTAAAGATTTGACAGACAGTGTACAGTAAGATACCATTATGTCGTAAAGATGATATGTCCATCATGCACAGAATGTGAAGGCTTTTGTGGAGAGCTGCCAGCATGGTATACTATATCATAATCTTATGATTCGGCACACATAGATGAAATATGACCAGCCACTTCATCCAGTGTTGCTTTAAGTGCCATGCTGCCGGGAAAGATGCAGGGAGCACGCAGGCGGCCTTAACACACACATCGCGCTCTACATGATATTCTCCACGCCTTGATCAGATATCGTACCGCGTGGCGTTTTATGAAGAAATCTGACTGAGAGCCCAGGCGAGCTGCAACTTGAACCCTGAATGCCTGGAATTTCCACGCTCAAGGATATATTTCTCTCCTGATGCTTATGTCTTAGATCTGCAAGCCTCAGGCCAATTAAAAGGCTTCGTGTCAGACGTCCTCGTCAACCTCATGCACCAGCCGCTTTTCTCATGATTCCTTGATTGCCATAAATACTGGGTAGATGTCTTTATTAGGGTGCCTTTTAACCTCTAAAAGCAGTATAAAAACCACTAAATGTTAGCTTTGTTTGACATTAGTGTAAAGTGATCTGTTTCATGTCCTGGGAACTCATGTGTTTGAGGTGATATTTAAGATACACAATATTTCAAGGGTATTTTGGCACCGTGTGTGTTAAGTGGTGATGTATGTGATGTCAAATAACATCATGATGCAACCCCTGACATAAAAGTTCTTACCTATGCTCCTCTTGCGTCGGCTGTGTAGCTGGGAGCTCTTTAGATCGCTGTAGTAACCATGATGATGAGAGAAGTTCTTGTGGTGGTGCTTGTGGTGCTTGTGCTCCTCAATAACATCGTTTCCCGTACCTCGTCAAAACAGAAGGTCATAATATTAATAATGTCACACATTAAAGAAGCAAGTACAAGAAGTTTATCCAACCAGCAAACTAACTGTAAGCCAGTGAGCAACATCACAGCTTTAAAAGTATTGACTGCCAGTGATGTGTGGCTTGGTTGGCCTCCCCAATGGGCTACATGTGATCTGCTGCTGATGCTTTATATACCCACTCCACAATAAACAATGTGTCGGTTAGTCATGCAACCATAATGAGATGGTAACTTCCGACTTGTTTGTTGTGCTCTATGTTTGAGCTTTTGATTCCCTGAATGGAATCGAGAGTTGGAGTTGGGCAGCAGCTGATGATGTCTGAAAGTCTAGTGAACGGTCCAGAGTGCAGGCAGGAGGTACTTTTACACAGACCTCTGTGTAATTGCAAGCTTTGTGTGTCCGCTTCACTCACTGATTTGGCTGAACTTTTGTAACAGGAATAAAGTAGCTAGACGCAGGTGAGTCAGCATGGACTTTCAAAAACAACCAGCTTTCATAGACACACAGGGGACAAAAGTGGTCATTTGACAGGTGGTGCTCAGTCGCCATTATTTCTGCACATAATTAGCGGTTTGGTGTCTCTCATTTACTGAAAATGTTTGCTTTTCAGTCATTCAGTGGCTTGGGAAAGTACATGTTTTGCTATGCTGCCATGCTAGTTTCTTAAGTTTTCTAGTTCCAGACCAATATAGCCACTTCAGCTTTTTCACAGTCATGGTCATCTGATAAAGCGTGCTTGTTTTGGTCCCCACCCAGAATAGAAGGTGGATTTCAGAAAAGTGCCAGAGCAGCAATAAAATGATAACACTTTTCTGCAGGATACTGCCCTGAGAGTGTCTGAGGTTGTTTGCAAAGTGGGTGGGTCTACCTGTCTGTAAGTACTGCATATCCACCCCACCTGGCTAACACAATCCTATGCCTGTACACTTAACATAAACACATGCACACAATTAGACAAACTCCTCTCATTATCCTCCATAACATGCCAAAACCCAAAGTACACAAAGGCAACAAAGCTTAACCATGCACAAACACAGTCCACTCATCCAGCTTCTTTGTGCTCTGACCAGATGGTTCTAAAGGGATTTCCTCTGCCTATACACGGTCCACCACTGCAACTGGCTGTTTATTTACTTTCTGATTCCTTTTTTTTTCCAGCTCTGTCAGGTATATGGCCCAATATAATGCCCTCAATGAGAGTTGACAGAATTTCCTTTCGGCTTGTTGTGCAGTCAGTCAAGCAGCCGGTGACCCAAAACCAAAGGTTCATAGAAGGAAAGTGTTGCCTGCAGCTGAAGTAGACAGTTTATCAAAGGGCTGAGCTATCAGTCTGACACATGCAACAAACTGTACACTAACATGACCGATTGTACACACTGAAATATGCACCTACTCTGTCTGCAGTACTGTTAAGTACACTCGTTGGAACGCTTATTTTTCCTCCTGCAGAAGAAGGCAGGACTGAGGAAGGGTGTTACACTGACGGCCACCTGCAAACACTTTCTGTCAAGCCAGAAAAAGTCTTTTTACAGACTGCAGTCACCTTTTCAGTCAAATAAAATTACCTTTTTATAGTTTTTCCCCCTTTTTTACACCAAAAAAGAGAAATATAAAATTTGGAAAGAGGATTTGCGTATCTATTAGAAAAGAAGATGGAGGTAAAAGCCAGGTTTGTCAAAAGAGATACAGAGAAGCAGAATAAGAAAGGAGGAAGAGTGCAGGAGTGGAGTGAGGGGTTTTCTCCTCTCCTGGTTCCAGGTGACTAAGCGGTTATAACATGCCCGGAGTGAAGAGACAAGAGAAAAGAGGACAGGAGACAGTCACTTGCCATGAATCAGGCTTTCATGACTGGCAAATTACTCCCTCCATTAGCTAAGGGCCCTGACTCCCTCCTTTTCCTCCTCCTCCTCTCTTTCTTCTTCCCTCTCCTTGAACAAATAGCCAACATGTTGTTGACTTCTTGGAGCAGGAGACTCCATCATTCTTCCTCTGCTATTCTCCATTGTTTTGTTATTTTCAACAGTTGCATGGCTGAGTTAATGAGGTATCAGCTCGGATCATATCAGGTCTCTCCTTGTGGGTGTGAAGGCAGGTGTGAAGCATGACTACTTTGCTTTGAACTCTTAAAGTTCAGAGCTAGTGCTGCCAAACGTATGGGAGGTGAAAATGGTGCCGGCTTTTCAGAGACAAAGCA
Source organism: Atherinomorus stipes (assembly GCA_023101725.1). NCBI lineage: Eukaryota > Metazoa > Chordata > Actinopteri > Atheriniformes > Atherinidae > Atherinomorus > Atherinomorus stipes. The sequence continues at coordinate 658,275 of JALJCO010010844.1, forward strand.
GATTGCACAACTTGCAGTCTCTCTGAGTGAGGCAGGAATATAACTTCGAGATTCCTGTTACTCCCTCCTCCACCTCTGCCCCCTGCCAAGAGTCAGGTTCCCTTTTCTGTCAAAGTCCTTCACTGAAAGAGATAAGAGCAGGCAGGCAGGGGGCCACCTCAGGAGGGAGACGGGGAGAGAGAGGAGGAATAACGAGGAGAGAAGCACCTCAGGGGCCAGACAGCCATCTGCAGACTTCAACAAGGTCATCTCATCTGTCAGTCAGAGCTGAAGAAACTGTCCTCACAAAAACAAATGCAAGTCTGCACTGAGCTCAGCAGCGCTAAATGAAACAAAGTCGCTGTGGATCCCTCAGGCCTTCAAAGACATTCTGCCACAGAACTGAACAAATACATCTAAGCCTTTCTTTCTCTCTCTTTGGTGGATATGCCATGTCATCTACAGCTTAGCCTACATCGCTAGCTTCCCTGCCTCGACCATCTGCAACAAAAGCTCTGAAAATACCCCTCTGGCTGGCGTCAAAGGTCTTTTAATGGGCTAGCCAGGGCCGCCTAGTTGACCCTCAGACAGATTTATGTCCTCGTAATAATAATCAGCCTACTGCTGTTACCCTGCAAAACATTACTCTGTTTGAAGAAAGACAAGTTAATTCAATTATAAACACCTCTTCTCATGCCCGAGGCACGTCAGGGGTCTATTCTGAGCTCAGTGTGAAGTTGGGTGATCACTGCTGTCAATTACAGGTTGCTTTGACTGTGAATGAATAAATGAAAAATACTAATAATGTTGTGTCATCACTTAATTTATCCTTCAGAGAAGCAAAGTTGGGGAATCCCTGAATGAAAAACCAATTAGTTATACTGCTCTGCTTAATAGAAGCTTTGGGCTTGCTAATTAGCTTTGATTAGTTCGGTCGCTTGCATCGCTTGGGACTGCTAAAGCAAATGGAGTAACTACCTACTTCCATCAGCAAATCTCTGCAGGAGAGCACTGAATTAGATATATGGCAGGAGCCTGTGTAAATAGAGGCTCATGTGAAGCAAACAGCTTCTTCCAGTGGACCAGTGTAACTTAATCTAAGGCAGTCTGAGACGGTCCCTGAACACAGAGGAAGCACCACCTGAAGCACAAGAAACCTGCTTGACCTGCAAGCTGCTGTCTCTTTTATTCTATTTACCGGGCAACAAATATGGCTGTCTGCATGCAATAAAGTCAGTTCATTGCAGTAAGTACAGCTGAGAGAATATGTCAGTGAAAGTCCATCTTTGTCACATGTGTACTGTAAAAGCACCTGTCACACTAACTGATTTATCTTGCATAGCAAGGCTGCATACAGCAGGTACTGTAAGAGCAGAGATGGGGACTCAAGTCGGGGCCTTAGACATGAGTTGCATTTCCAGTGACTTGAGAATTGACGTGAATTTGCAGTCAAAAAACTCAACTGTACTCGAACTGTGTCATTTCCCCAGCCTAACACTGGCATAAGGTCAGACAGATGTGTCTGCACATGCAATGAATAAAAACAGCGGAAGCCCTGGTGAGTACACTTGATTCTGCTGCATCGTTTTAACTTCTAGGTATTGCAAACTTTCACAAGGGAAAAATAAAAGAGCAACAAACTAGAACATCTGTGGCCTAAATATTTAGGATGCTGGATCCACCACATCTAGATTTTTCCACCTTAAAACACACCTGGAGAGTTTAGTTACTGTAATATCAAAGGTTAATGTTAACATCTACCGTATGTTAGCAACAAGCTTAGCGCCATACCAGCATAAATGTTAGCCTGTAATCTTTGTACTAAAATAATATGAACTCCATTGGATCCGCTTGACTGAATGTGTTCAGGAGAAGAATGAGACATTTACTGACAGAGAGTTAAATTGAGATCTATAAAACATCATACTAAATGTAAACAACATGATTGTGCTGGGTCTGTTTATTAGAAAGATAAGTTAAACAGATGTTGCTGCTTCGGTAATGCTAGCTACATGTATAGGCTTGCACTGTACGTATTTCTTTTTTAAATTCAATCGTACAAAGTTTAATATTCACATTTTCTGTAGTAATCCCACACAAAGTTGTTCAAGATTCTTTTGATGCACTAGCTCCGGAGCCCATTCTGGACTTCTTACATCACTGTCCTGCAGGTTTTAAAGGTTTTCCTGCTGCGACAAACATGACTTAGATTAATGGGTCATGAAGAGGCTTTTGTAGAATTTGACAAGCTGTAAAGAATCACTTCCTTTGAACATTGTGTGTTGCAGCAGGGAAACATCTAAAACCTGCAGGACAGGTGGTGATTCCTACACTAGTGTGTAGCTCTATTCGCCATTCTCTCTCCATTCAGGGGAAAAAATGCCATAAACTGCAGCATTTGTTTATAAAAGATCACTGTGGGCCCAGATTGATTTTTCTACACAGTCAAACTGTGGTTAACTTATATGTGAAGAGCATATTTAGTCTAAATAAATTTCCATTTTCATGTATAGGTTTTCACAATTCAGCAAAGCAAAGGAATCGTCCAGAAGAGAGAGACAGAGCATTTGTCAGTTTAAGCTATAGATCAGCTCTGTTACAAAATGCTGGTATAAAGGGTGAGTATGCATCTTGAATTCTTTGGGTATTATAATTCAGTATCTTAAGCAGACCAGAAGGCAACAGGCCACATGGTACGTTCATTACAAAAAAGTGACTTGCAACTCAACTTGGACTTGAGCTGTAAGACTTGAGACCTGACATGGACTTACAAAAAAGACTGTGAACATCTGAGACATATGGATTAACTTGTGTTTTATTATAGAGCTTGGGTCATTATGTGTTCCACTATATAAACATGAGATCTCTGCAACTAAAATTTTTCATGACTGGAGAAGCTCCATATTGTGCTCCCTACAAAAAACATCAAGGGCTTTGGGTTCAAGTTGTACCACATGTCTTGTGATAAAAGTAACAAGAGGCAGAATTTACCTACGGAGTCAATCTCCAGTAACCGCTGGAGGTCGCTGATGCTGTGGATTTCACTGTGGGACAGCCGGTCGATCAGCTCCTGGGGAAACTCCGCTTCCTTCAGGGGGCGCGGGGGCAAAGAAAATCAAACAAGAGATGAAGGTTAGAGAAGTGTCGGGTCAGTGGGAAATGAGTGTGTAATTGTTTGTCTGTAAATACTAAAAGTTCGAACAAACACCGTGAAGATCGGTGATTAGACAACTTTGCAGCTGTTCGCCAAAACGCAGGCCGATAGGCTAAAACCCAGTAAACCATCCATGGACCTATTCTTCTCATTAACTGAGAAAAGGAGCCCCGTAAAGAAATTAGGCTGCGCAGTTTGGGCCGCCCCTTGGCTTACCACATCTGAGTTTTTACCTCAAGCTTTTCTCATTGTTTTACATTTCTTAAACATTTTCACATGAAATGAAATAAATAGACTAGTTTCACTTCACTTTTCGACCAATCGGCAACTGAAAAGAACATTTATTATGGCAGTTTTGGAACAGCCTAACTAAATGCTGAATGAATGAATAAATAAATAAATGAACCTCACAAATAAGTGACTCACACATTTTAACTCAAGTTTTATCTCTATATAATTGGATGGTGAACAAAACCCCAGTGGAATTTGAACGTCAGGCTTCAGACTGTGAGCGGCAACTCTCCTCACTTTGCACTTGTTGCGGTCCTGCAAGAAGCACCTCAACTTGAGCAAACTGTGCAGCCTCACAGGAACAGTGGCTATTTTTAACAACGGAGCGGTTCCCATGGACGCGCTCGGCCCAACCAAAACGTTTGTCCAGTTGGCTCAAGCTACCAACAGATTTGGCACAAAAAAACAAATATAGCCTAACTGTGACATGCGACCAAGTACAGAAGTGATCAATGCGCATCGGTCCAATGCGAGGCGCAGATGTAGCCCTGTTAGTTCAGTCTTTAAAACATGAACTTGCATTGTTTTGTTTTTTTGTTTGTCTGCGTTATATTTTCAATGTAAACTGCTCTCTCTTACATTCCTGAAAATATGCTGCGGGTAACTTCAAATAAGGAGCCACTAAAAACGTCCTTATATCATCGCCGGTCTTAATGAAAGGCTTTATATCACAATCTATTTGTAGTTTCCTCTAGGCATCAAGTTGCTGTGATATATGTGTGGCTCTTATGCGAAATGCGCGCTCCATGGGACCTTTGCACCCTCACAGGAATAAAACCCATACCACTATGACATGTGCCAAAGAAACTACCCGACCCTGAGACTACCACTCTCGCTGTGCCATGAGCTTCTGGTAAGTTTACCTCAGCAGTGGCCAGCAGGTACGTCGTCCACAGCAGGAAGTAACAAAGTGCGGGTCTCATCTCCTTTCAATTTCAAGTGAAGTCCGAACACGAAAAATGTGCTGTTGTGTAGGAGCCCGAGAGTCGCTCCTGGCCCCACAGGATCCACAACCATCCCCTCGGGGTGAGAAACGGGAGTGTCAGAGCAGCTTAGCGGGCTCAGTCAGACACGGTGCCGCACTTGCTTCAAACGAGAGTCTGAGAAGGCTGGAAGTTGATTCTTGTTATTCACATTGGGTTGCGTCCCCTTGAACAAGCCCTGAGCTGCACCTGGACATAGTTCCTTATGCGCAAGCGAGACAATTCCGAGAAACAAGCCTGACGCACATTGCACTTGTCCTTCACCTTTTAAAAAACAGGCTTCAAACTTTAGCCCAGCACAATGAGATGTCAAAGCCGAAACGCAGCTCCTTTTCTTTGACAGAACAGACAGTAGAAAGACGCACAGCTATTTGGTACTTATTATTAAAAGTCTTTAATGAAAATAATCCAAACGAGCAGATGCCCTCAGAAAATCACAAGAGAGAAAGTTGTCCGTCCTGGCTATCCAATTCTGTCTTGCAGCAGTCTGTACAGGTCCTTGGCTGTGTAGGACTCTGGAGTGAATGGTGTCAGAGCGCCTCTGAGCCGCTGGATATAGAGAGCCAGCAGCTCCGTGCCCGTTGCGCCTCCCCTCGTGTTTTAATGATTGTGCATCTATTCGGGAGGGGAGCTGGTTGGCTGCTCGGATGACTTAAGACTCCAAGAGCACGTCCCCAACCCCCCTCAACCACTGTGTAAGTGTGTGTATTTCCTTAAGCACAGACACCATTCAGAGATTGTGTCTGTAATCGATTTTAATTGACAGCGATGATAAAGAAAAAAATGCCCAATAAGAGGGAATTGGAATTAGAAGGAATGAGGATGAAAATGACGATGCAGATGAAGATGATGTGATACTATTCCCAACCCATCCCTTGCAGTTAAATGTGATACTGATTAAATAAAGAAATAAGAGGGTGCTATGAACTTAGTTTTGAGGAAATCACTTAGGATGTTAGATCATTTCATGGATGTAATTCAATTGATGCAAATTAGAAAAATGTAAAATCATGTTTGGATGATTGTCAACCAATTATGTCTCATGTGTCATGATGTGGGGTAGTGGCACAAGCTTTGTGCATTTTAGTTCAAATCAGAAAAATCTGTTATTTATGCCATATAATTACAACAAAAGCAAGCAAAACAAAATTGTCAAAGGAATGACATAAGATGCCTACTTTTTTTTTTTTTTTTAACTTATGCATGCTTTTGGACACAATTTTTGGACACAGGAAGCAACTACTTAACTGCAGGTTCATGACTGACTGGTCCTAACTTGTCCTGAGGAAGCCAGTAGTTGCTTTGTGCTGTGCTGGGAGGTCTAGGAGGAAAAAGCCCAAGGGCCTGATAATGGAGACATACCTAAAGGAACAGAGGCACAGATAGACAGCATGCTCGCACATTAACAGCCAGAGGTGACAATCAGCAGGGTGCCACAGGTCAGCCAACCAGGTGGTCCACCCTACACCTTGTCCATTCAGCTGGATCACACAGCACGAGGAAAGCCTGGGGGCGTTGTGACTGGAAACATTACACAGAGAAAGCTCCGCAACAGATGGTAGAGTAATTAATGTAACTATTTTAATAGGCCAGTGGTGCTCATTTTAGGATGGCACTAGTGCTGTAAAACGAATCAAATATTTTTACAATAAATTTCCCTCTGCTTGTGAGTAATATATGAGATCTTGCTGCTATTGAGGTGTACAGCCTTCTACTAATCATGCATCCTTCTCAGACGGTTGCATGAGTAACTGGACAGTATGTATTAAAGGATGTGATGCTGTTAGAAAAAATGACCAGTGACAGACATGTTCATCACAAACCCCATGTGATACTATGTATTGTTGTCATGGTTACATCACAGGTCAGACTCCTCTGAATGGACTCTTATCCAAATGCATGACTCATGTTTTCATGGCAGTTTTTTTTTTTTCTTTTTTTATGAGAATACTCCACATCACATTGGGAAAGATGGGGTCAGATGAATAGGTAAAGTTGAAGCTGCCCAGTCTTATAGTTTTCACTTCAGTGTGTCATTGGTGTTTTCTCCATTTCATATGTGGGAAACATATGAATGGAAAGGAGTGGCAGTGCATTGTTTATATAAAGAAGGGGAAAATAAGCAGGACTGTGCAGACGGATAATCATATGGACTTACATTAATCACGGAACCAAAATTCAAAACAGTAAGGTCAGAAATCACTTTCTTTTTCTCCAGTTCTCCCATTTTCCTGCAAGAAACATTAGGCAACATGTTTACTAGCAACTGATGTCTGTGTACCTAACAACATTAACTCCATTAAATGATTTTATAGATGCTGGTGCACAGTAAATGTAGCCATAAAGACTCTGCGGAGAGGACGCTATGAGTGAGGTGATGACTCCCATTTTGCCCCTGGGCCACACATAGTTCCCATCTAGAGAAGCATCAGAGAAGGGGGAGACATTTTTAAAGAATGTGTTGGTTATGAGTTGCAAAGTCTCTTCCATATTAGGCAGTGGTGATATTTTGTCTTGTCTTATTTGATTTTTATTCTAGATGCAATGAAAAACGAGGTTTTATAAATGGGTGACTTTTAGTTGACTACAATAAGATTTGTGTTATGGTCAAAATAAACTAATCCAAATAAGCCCTCCATTTAAAGTCACACGGACACAGGAAAGGAGTTTCATTATGGAAAGCCGTTTGTCTTCTTTTGACTTTTTATTGAGCATCTCAACCTGAATTCATCTCTGATACTTCCGTTTATACTGCTCTATCATTTAGCCTCGTTTATAAGCCAAGTGCTAATGATGTATTTACCTCAGTAATAAATGGAAGGACTGACGTGGAGTGTAGAAACATTTCCATCACTGCTTATGTGTTCCCAATCTTACAGGAGAGCAGCGACATTTTCCAAGTTAATATCCCTGATCCTTTGAGTTAAACCCTGGTAGGTTTCTCTTCACTTTTCTGTCATGTTGCATGCTCAAAGCAAATATCTTGTGTCTCATTGCAATAACTCTGAGAACAAATATAATCTGTAATTCAATTGTAAATTATCCCAGTACAGATGGACTCTGATTGTACAACGAAAGCAAAGAGTCTCACACTTCAGTCCACAAGAGAACCATAAAAAGATAGCGAAGCAGACAATAGAAACTCAGCGTACTGATAGCTGCATATTTGTGAAAGTTATTATAGCTACGACTTTTATATTTATCTTCCACTGAAAGCTATCACATATTTTCCATTGGGCATCCTCCATTCTATGACACCTCATAATGTCAAAGACCGAGTGGATTGCCTTGCAACAGAGAAACAAACAGATTTTAACCTGATGCCCCCCCCCCCCCCCCCCTCCTATCGCTGCCCAACCGTATCATGAGTATGCCTGAGTCACGGACTCAAGGAGTAGGCACTTTCTAGACTATAGAGTGCGAACTCCTCCCTCCTCCTCAGGGAAGAATTAGTCTCTGCTAACTTAAGCCCTAACCAGCTCACCAGTGTCCATGATGACAAAGTTGATGCCATTAGTGGGTTTTTAGTGTGGAGGTATTTCACATGAGCTCTTGTAATAGACAAATTAGCAACTGGTTGCAGCATTTATGGTTTGATTACTCATGTACAAATACACACTTCCACAAGCAAGTAATTCAGGTGAGATTTCCCAGGAGCAAAGGTACATTCCACAGCCTGGTAGCAATATAGATTGGACTTGGAAATTATCCAGAGCAGAGTGCATATCCAGGGCAACCTCAATGCTCATAAACAAGCAGTGGCACAACTTACACACATTTACACTGAGAAGACACAAACACGCTGTTTCTGCTCAGTTGAATGTTAAGCAGTGGAGGGAGAAAAAAGCACAGCAGCCATACCTACAACTGGTCCTGCATGCAGCTGCTCTTTTATAGGGACGATTACTGGCAGCCATTTACAAGACTTAATCTGTCTAACATGCATAGCAACCTGAATGAAATGCTCTGTGGGGCCTCTCGGCACCCCTCTGGACCCCTTCTCCTTTAAGGCACTATAGGTGTGCAGGCATTCAGGGGGCACAATACCCAACTGCTCTTTCATAAGTCACAATACTGTAGTCAAGTTCACCTCTGGGATCAAAAATGATGCTGTATGCACACATAAATGCACAAATGGCGGTTTAAGGTATGCAAGGCAATCTTCCAGCTGCTACACATTATACATTACAGCAGCACACTTCAGTTGTTAAGGGACCGCGGCATCCTCTCTGTGTGATCTCCAGATCTGTCAAAGTGCAGTTCTGGTCTTGTCATAACTCTGCCTTGACTTTTTCGCTCTGCAGTCCTCCATGAAAGTTATCCTTAGAGAGCTAGAAATACGTGGTCAGTGGAAAGAGAAATCTGGGTGTGAGTTTTGTATGTTTCCTTGAGGAGTCATCTCCCAACTCAGGTGGATCCCAGCGTTAGATCCCATTATTGTGGTCAGAGATGCATTCTTGACCCCAGAAGTATGGAGGAGTCTTCAGATCCAGGTCTGAATGAAAGATATCTAATTTGGGGGCAAAGAAAAGCTCAAGTAGGAACAAACCAGAAACGTGAAATCTCTAGATTGCTCACTTATAGGCTGCATATTTGGGAACTCTAACACATTCACACACCTGCATTCTCTTATGTACATTCACCAATTTCCTCAAATGGACAGACAGACAGACATGAAGCAATCCGGGCACAAGTCCCTACATGCAGCTCACTGTTCCCCCTGTCCCAGCTCATTTTCCCCCTTAAAACACTACCTCTTTATTCTCTATGAACGAAAAAAAAAGAAAAAAAAAACTTTCTCTTTCTGCCACACACACACACACACACACACACATAGAAAACAGGGGGACTTCCAGCCACTAAGAAATAGCAGCATAATTGCCGGTGCTCTGTTGTCTATCAAGACCTGACCTTTTCAACATATGTGTGCCGTGTTAGGAGCGGTGGGAACCGGCGAAGAGGAAGACAGGGGTCTCCCCAGCTTTGTGGTGGTCTGACCCAATACCCCCTCCTCTTTTCTCCTCTCCAACTCCCCCAAAACTTTAGGAACTCCCACTGTGTCCACATGTTGTGTGAGTTCGCAGGCTAGAACGGGAGGACATGGCTAACTCACAAATCAGAGTCTTGGCAAGGAAACATCAAAGCTGGGACTGGACGATGTGGAAAGGATAGTGGGACACAGAACTGCCCTGTCTCTATGAGATCCCAGGGGGTTAAAGAAAATTAAGGTCTATGAGCAGAGCCCAGACATTATAGTGGCAACTTCTCAGTTGGTGCCAATGGGAAAATAGTGGACTGGTATTGCCTTACATTAGTCTGGCTCTAAAATAAGGACATTAAAGAATGAAACATATACAGGGATATATTAATAATAAACATATGAAAATTTACCAGATCATGAGTCAGTGGTAAGCCCAAAGTAAAGATTTTGACTTGCTGAGAAAAGTAAGCTAAACAAATATGAAGCAACTGATACTAAGAGTGAAATAGTATATGTCGGGTTCATGGGAGAGCCAAATATAAAATCTAATCAAAACTATCTAAGCTTAATGATTCCCCAGCAAACCCAATGAAATGTCATCTTTACATCCATACATGACAGACAAGCTCAGTCCTCAGAGAAGGCACACAAAGCTGTCCTTAGAAATGTTTTGTGGAGACTTTAAGCTTATAATTACTCCAATTGGTATGTCAGATGCTGCTTTCGTATTACCCTTCATTCTCTCTGTCTTTCACCAGTCATAGGCAGTCCCACTCATGGTTTAGGGACCATAAGATTAGGGCACTAGTGGCAGTTGTGATGATGGTGGTGATGTATGGGATTAAGGAGAAATGTCTCTGCTTTAATTGAGTGATGGAGGAAAGAAGAAAACTCTAATGGCAGTAGGAGGGTGTGAGGAGACCTGGAGGGTTTGCAAGAGTTTGAAGGAAAAGATTCCTTCACTAGAAAACGCCTGGATTACAGGATGACTTTAGAATCCATTTTCGTGGTCTTGGTTACTTGTTGTTTGAGCTTGTAAGCAGCACCTACAGTAACATGACTTGAGGCGGTCCATGAAGCAAATAAACCGAGTTGTGTGAAAATTTTCCTCAACACCGCAATTCCTATAGCAACCACACCATAACTGCGCTACGAAGGCACTTTACCTCCAAGAGAGAAGCTCTCTTTAGTTTATGGGCCGTACTGTGAAGCAGTTTTGCATGCATCGTGGTAACGATTAACAGCGGATAATGTAAGCCCCCTACCCCAAAGAGCTCCCAGGTAGCTGCTCTGGAAACAGCACTGTAGCTGCTTTTAAAAAATAATTACAGCAGGCTTTTGGCTCTTTTATAGTTGTTATTATTGGAGGCCATAAAAGTAGTCCCAGGTACAATCCAAGCAGTGGGATGCATGTGAGCAAGTGAGAGAAAAAAAGGAAACGTGAAAAAACAGAACAGTTTTTGGGACCGCCATTCTATTTTTCTGGCATCTGTTCTCTTTATTAGAAAGTCTATCTGCATCAATTCATTTCTGACGTTTGCATGCCTGCACAAGTGCGTGCATATATGCATACTTTGGAGTTAACTGCAGGATCAAGGACTTTGAAATAGAAAAGTAACATTTTATATTCCTCAAGCTTCTGATGAAAGTCCATACTGTCATTACTGCATACAGACCAGAGCCACAATAATCCCTCTCCTCCCTCTCCCCATCTTTCTCCTTTTCTACAACTCTAGATGAAGTGTCAAAATCCTGTGGCTGAGAGAGATCACAACAAACTGATTATCAACAGGAAGTGGCTCCATTATGGGCTTAAAGACAGGAGAGAGTGCTCTCTGGTTACGGCTTTCAGTCAAATCCACACATTCCATCAGGGTTTAGGGAGAGCTGGGTCACCCCTGGGCTGGGTCCTGCAGGGTCTTAGGGATAACTGGGCCACCCTCACTCTGTCCCCCTGTTCCCCAGCCCCTGGAGCATTGCTCAGAGCAGGATACAGAAAAGATGCTGGGTATTTGGGAAGTAGCTGAAGGGTTGTGGGTGTCTAAGATGGCTTGACTTTAAACATCTGCAATCAGAGCCTGTTATGGATGACACATTTTTTTGAGGTGAAGCAACCGCATTTAATCAAGCCTAAAACGATGGAATTCCCGAAGCGGATGCTAAATCTTACCCAGACATCAATAAATGTAGACATACAGTATCCAATTCAATTAAAGTATCACATCACAAAAGCTCACAACTGATTTAGAAACATGAGACGCTTTAAGAGCCAGAATCTCAAGTAAATCAAATTATCTTACAAAATATCTCAAGGGCAAATATCTATTAAAATTCACTAAGTGAGCTTCTGTGACCATTTCCTAAAAAATCCAACAGGGACTTTTTGCTTATTGCATTCCTTCATCTTCCTAATGTGATTAGAACAGAGTTCGACCACTTTTATGATCTGCAGTCAAAACCCTAACGACTCCCCCGAGAGCAGGAGCAGCGGAAAAAAAGGAACAATTGAGACAATTGCCGAGCTGCCTCCCCTGGGAGTGAAGTCAGAGCTGGATTGAAGAGATGCATTGTGCTGGGTTGGGATCAATGTGGGTAGGAGACTGCAGAGTCATGTGCGTGATGGAATATCTCACTCAAAAGAATGCTTCAAACTGCCTTTTTCATTTTTTCCTTGAGCATGCAGAATATCAGGAGAACATTTCAGCCTTTTGTTTGTTTTCTCTACACGTCGTTTGGAGGCGAGTCACACGAGGTGCCCTTTGCTGGGAATAGCTTTGAAACTGAGGCCAGAACTGAAGCGAGTCGGGGAGGCCTGGTCTCAGCGTTGCCACATGTATACATGTGAATTATTTACTTGTCGTCCAGCAGGAAATGAGCAACGATAACAAGCTTGGGAAAGAAAAGCAGAATAACAAACAGATGGTATCTCATCTTCTCCTTCATTTCTTAAATTCCCTTTTTCTCTTTCTCTTCTATTTATTGTCTGTTATGTTTCTCTTATCGATGCTATATTTGACTTATCACTTACTTTTAAACAAAAGTTGCTTTCTTAAGTCAAACGCACCTGCAAAAAGATTGTTTTTACGTATCAGGTAACAATATTCCTACATAGTAAAAAAGTATAAATGCCATCAAAAATGAAGAATCACGATGAAGTCTGAGATTAAACTTTGGAAATGGCTAAAACACACTGAAGGAAACAGACCTCTTCAACCTCTAAAGCAGGATTCCCCAATTCAGTCCTTCAAGGGCCACATTCCTGCAGGGTTTCAATGTGTCCCTGCTCAAATACACCTGACTCAAACTGAGTGGATCCAACAGCCAATAATGTTCATGATGCTCTGTCGGATGCTCATTTGGATTTTTTTTTTTTATCTAGAAACTAAATAACGCACCGACATGCTATTTCGTGGTTTGCATATAGAGGTGCTGCTTTTTAACTCAATCAGACCTTGTGATGATCTCCTGATCCCATTTTTGACTCTCCCTTTTCCCTCTGACCTTACTCCTCGCCCCTCTCATCCCTAACCTTTCAATCCCATCAGCTTCACTGTTGCTCAGCCACCTGTGGCCAGGCTTGGATGGTGGCCTTTGACCTGAAAAGGTCATGATTAGAGCTGAGAATCAGAAAGGCAGAAGTAGTGATGAGGCAGAGAGGAGATGCCACTATAGGCTGAAAGTTTCAAATCCAACCATACTGAGCCCTGCTCTACTGCAGGCAGGTCCCCACACCCAATATCTCTAGACAGCTGTGTATCAAAGGCAGATGTCATTAGTGCATGTGGTTGGGGATGACTTTTTCCACTGGCATGTGGGGGATCAAGGAGGAAAGCAGGAGAAAGCAAGGGGAATCAATGGAGGTTGGCAGGCATTTTAATTAGCCTGGATCTCTTCAGTCAAGGGGAGAGAAAGGTGCAGAGATGGCATGGGAACACGGAGAGCAAGTGAAGACGACAGGAAATAATGGAAGGGGATTCAAGGAAAAGATGGGGGAGGTTGTGGTGCTCACACACCCAGAGGCTAGCCTCACTATGCCCAATTTAAAAATCTGCACCAAATAAAACATCCTCTCATGAGACCATGGTGTGTGTATTTATGGGATGCAACAAATACACATGCAACCATGATCACACTCAGCCCAAATTCCTCCCAGCCGGCTTATCTTGTAAATTTCTGGCAGTGATTGCATAAAATGTGGAATTTCGAGGGATGCGTTTGAGAAGCCACCCTGTGAATGAGGAGGAAAAATGTTTTTATGTTTGGATAAAGTCCCAAGCACGCATGTGGGTGGCTTTCAGGGGAATGCATTCAGGAGCACCCTAAATAACTAAAGATAAAAAAAAGTTTTAGACCTCATCAATGAAGCTAATGCAACACTCTTCCTCTTCTTCCCCTGTAGATGCATTCCCTCCCCACTTCCATTTTTATCCTCTACATCTCCTCCCTCTCCCATCTCCATAGCAGTCTAGACTTTTGATTGTTTGGATAATAAAATGCACAAGAGTTTGGCATCAAACACTCTCCTCTATGGGAGTAGCCTTATTTTAGCAAGCAGCTGCAGCAGTATATGATGCAGAGAACGGAGGTGATGTTGTTATTGGAGTCATGAATCCTCCTCGGTTCCTGCTGCTGCTACTGCTTCTCTCATGGACAATGTCGACTCTTTGTGCAAAAGATGGAGGAAAAGTACAAAAAAAAACAGAAACTTTGAGTTGTGTGGCAGAGAGAACAGATATAACAAGCTGGCTGTGAGCACAACCTGGAAAGTGTATGTTTTCACTCACAGTTAGTTAGAATTACAGCAACCAGAAAGTTTTCAACAAATAAGTATTGTGCAAATCTTGCATAGTGCATGTAGCCTAAAGGAGATTAAATTGCTCTTGTTGTATAAAAAAATATGAATTTATTTATTTACTTATTGTGACTTACTTGTTTGATCTCTGTTGACGTATTACTGAGCAGGATACGAGCTTCACAGGGGAAACTATTTCAACACTGAACACATGTACTGGAAATAAACCAGATCTTAACCACAAGATCAATCACAGGTCTGCTATCACGAAAGTGTGTTTATGTTAGTTTATCGAGTAAGATGCTTTAATCGTTACAGGCAATGTAAGGGCATGGGAGCCGAGCGATGGATTAGAAGAAGAAGAAAGAATTAAGAACCTCAACAAATTAACAGAATGACCTAAAATGAAAGTTTGATTGAAAGTGCCAGTGCTTGTGTGTGTTCCTATATTGGCTTTGTGCCATGATGTCACGGTTTCAGTACACTTGGCACCTGTGTGACGTTGCCAAGTTTTGTCCTTCGCTAGGCCACCCAGGATGGCTCGGTAATGGCTGTGCCTAATCTGGCATGCTGTCTGCACACACACACACGCACACACACATGCACACGTAGCTCAGGTGGTCAGCTTTGATCAAATAGTTTTGGTCGACAGAGAAAACTGCATCTTTTAGGTTGTTGATCAAGAAAGATGTTTGATGAAAACCAACCCTCGATAACATCCATGTTCATGCACTGATACATGATACGTAGTGGAGATAAATGGTGACATGCATGTGCTGCACCTGCCATCTTTGAAGCCTATGTTGGTTTTAATGGTTGCACAAAAAGTTGCTTTTAGAAATTACTTTTTTCCACAGTGATTTTAAATAAGCTTTAACCATGTAAAATCCTTCATGGCTTGTATTTTGAATTACTTCATGTATTTTCTTCTTTGATTATATGTTAAGTTTAGCTAAAATATCACATTATAAGTAGTGCAGCACAAATCGTCTGAAACAAAAATAAGAACCTGAGACTGACCCTACAAGTATCGTCTAATGTGTTAATGATGTATTAAAATGTGAAGTTAAATATTTTTTTCTTCTGGAAATCAAATCAACCAACCTTAGATGAAAAGGAAATTTATGTTTCACTGTGTTTCTTTCTTTTGTACATTCAACTTTTTTAGTGTATGTTGTCAAAGCAAAGAAGTTCTATAGGTAAGAGCGTGTACATGTGTGGCAAGGGGAGTATTAAACTCAATGTCAGCAAGTTAGGGGCACATTCCTCAGTTGATTTAATGGGCATTAAGATGAAGAGGAATGTGTCAAAGCTGAGCAGGCTTGGGCCCACTGTGGTATAAACTGGCTGGGAGGCGCTCTGAGGCTTTCTGACAGCCCAGTCTGATGGATGACTGACACTTGGCCTAATGTGAGGAGGATGGAGAGCAGAGAAGACTGGAAGGAGCAAGACTATGAGGAAGGCTGGAAAGTAGGAGAATATGTCTGTCGGAGGAAATATGAAAAGTATCAGTGACAGTAGAGGGCAGTTTGTTCTTTAATGGGGGGTATTAATTGACCGATAACATTTAGGAGAGGCGTGAGTGTGGACTAAAAGGGCATGAGCTGAGATAAGAGAAAGAGGTGGAATTAAGTCCAGTCAGGAGAGGAGGACACGATGCCAGGAGTTGGTATAAACCGAGGGGAAAGAATGTGAAAAATATTCTCACTCACAATGGGACGAGGAGGGGCATATCATGAGAAAATAGTGACTCAAATCAAAGGGATTTCAGAAGCTAATCTTTATTTGCCCAAGATGGTTTGATAGTTCAAAGAAAAGATACACAGAATACAGAAAGATTCTTTTTAAGGTCCCATTTATACATCAGTCACTGGGTCAGTTGTGCAACTGTGACAGTTTGCAGTAGATCAAAGGAAAGCAACACAAGCTCATCTTTTTTTTTATTTTTAACTATTTCTTATTTATAACATAGATGTAATAAAATAGCTAAATCAGACTGCTTTATTGACCCAATGTTACAAACTCTAAAATGGTGCAAAGCTTTCATTTAGCACAACAACATCAAACATAATAAGCTTAAAAAAAACATTAGGTAAGATGTGTGTGTTTGTGTTGAAAGTCTATTCAGTCCTGAGACAGTGTAAGCATATAAACTATGGTTGTGTTTTCTTTATGAAGCTGAGTTTCAGACTGTGATTGTGGACTGGGCTGATAACACTACCATGCCGTTGGTGCTCACAGGTCACACTGAACTGCTTCAGTGAGAAGAGGGAGATTCTACTTGAATGCCAAAAATCCTGGAACTGTAAAATCTTAAAGGATGTTTTTTTTTTTTTTTACAAACTCTGCTTTTTTTTTTTTTAATTGCCAACTAATCTGATGAAAGGGCTAAAACCAACAAGTAAGTAATCCTACTAATAGTGGTTCTGTTATTCAAAAGTCTGATGAAGTTCTTCTGAACCATAGTTGTCAAAAAACTTTCAGTAAGGAACAGTTCCACATGTTTTTCATTTATAAAAAAATATGGACTTATAGCCAGCAAACTAATAGGGATCACTTTCACTGTCTTCATAGAGCTGATACCTCTGGTATCAAGGCACCGAAAGACCAGGTTGACAGTCATGAGTTACACTCACGACTGCAACTTCTCAGCCCAGCTGGGGTAGTTTTTACAAACAATCTATACAAATAGAAACCATGCAAATAAATTATACCCACACAGAAACTGGCATTTATAAAAGATAAAAGTGGGTAACTTACACTTCGCAGAATACGTGTACATACTTTAGCTCAGAACAAGGCAAGCCTAATATGCTTAAGTGGGAATTGCAAGTCTGGTCAAACATGATAAAACAGAAAAAAAAAAAACAGATGACTTCACAGAACTCCCGTTTCCTATCATTTTCTTGTTCCTAGCATTTATTCACGGCTGAAGATGAAAGTGTTCATACATGCTGAGTAACAAAGACATTTCTTAAAGTTGACTTGATGTATGCAAAGACTTATAAATATAGAAATGAAAACATGCATGCAAATTCCCACCTTTGCATCTAAGTTTTAATTAGAACAAGACGCCCGGAGTTTTTGCAGATTATGGATGGAATTAACCAAAAGCACAGAATTAGAGGGTAAAATTGAGTAAACTGCACAGTCCAGATGGTCCAGTGTATCACTTTGGACATTTTTTTACTTCATTTTCAAGGCCAAGAAAAGAAAAATTGGTAATTGTTCACAATGTTCCATGTTTTCTGTTCCCCAGGATGTGCAGCCGCCTCTGCTGTACAGGAATTACTCTCCAGAGACTGAAAGTTATTTCCATAATTAGTCTGTGGAGATGGCCTTCATACTTCTTATAATTAAGAAACCCACTGCAGCGATGTGTCTCAGCTTTTAGACAACAAAATTAGCTCTATGGAACAGATGACCCATAATGTGCTTTGGGTAGACAATGCATTTTTAGTAGGATCAATTCAGTGTTGGCTTTGGTCTTCCCATGCAGTTTGTCAACAATAAAAAAAAAAAATAAATTAAATAAATGAAAAAGGATGAACTTAGTAAGCATTTAAATCAACATAACTGCCTCTAATAATCTCTCCTCTGATATAAGCTGTAAAAGCAATCTTAAGAAGCAAAAAGGTGAATGAAACAGCCAAGAATTTATTTAACTTTATACCTCTATAGCTACAGTACATTTAAGGGAACAGAGGTCTGTGTAGTGCGTGCCTGATTTGATCTAGAAATGGCACCACGCACAGCCACAAGTGAAAAAAAGGCAAACAACAGCCAGCGAGCAAAGAAATGTGTATTCACTTCCTCACGCTGTACGTAAACATGACTTCCTGTGTTTCCTGAATTTATCTGTACCCTCCATAAACTACTTAAAAAGTGCAAACGCCATTCTTTGTCAGTCTTGCATGTGCCATACAGTTGACACATGGTATGCATGACTCATATATAATATATCATGAGTTAAATCATCTCTGTCCTCATTCTGATTTTTACACCCTTGCATGTTGTTTTGGACATAAAGCTACATGACAGCACAGATCAAGTCAAAGTGCACGAGGTCAAAAGAAAGAAATGCGCAAAATGGAAAAAAAAAAAGAAGGCAGGAAATAAGCGCCCTGTTTTAATGGATGTAAAATCCACGCTCTTAAACCCATATACTCACACCCCACTCTCCACCCACCCACCCACTCACTAAAGCTCTGATGCTGATGTTGCACAACCCTGCTGGTGGGGCTCGGGGAGCCGGCATGTCACACAGTGAGGGAGATGAAACTGTTGTATCTCTGGATGTTCCTCTTTAGGATCTCTGAGCACGGCCCCAGGACACGCTCAAAGCGTGGCCTGTCCAGCTTCACACACTTGAGGGGTCCTCGAGCAACAACAGTGGCTGCCCTGGGGCGGTTCAACAGCAGGGCGATCTCACCTGGACGAAGAGGAGCAGGACAGAGACGAAATTAAATATCAGTAAATGTCATCTACGTCTGTTTGTGTTGGGTAACTTTTAAATAGTTTATCCATCAAAAGAAAAAGAGTCAGACCAGCATACAAAGATAGGTCAATTAACCAATAGCATCTTTTAGTAATTAATCAATAGAAATCTTTAAAATCATTTTTTGTTCTTGTTTTATACCTATTCATGCAACACCTTAGTTAGCAATGTGATTTATGTTTGGCCTTTCTAAGGCCCCATTTATTACTTGTTTTTCTATCTGCATAATTTTCTAAAGTAAAATTATTTCTGCAGTACAAACTGAGGTTTGCTACAGTATTTTTTGTACCAAGCAGTGAGGAGAAAAATGCCTAGTTAACACTCACCAAAGTAGTCAGAGGGCCCAAGACGTCCAACCTCCACATACTCCTCATTGTCAGACCTACGCTGCAGAACGGAGGCTATTCCCTGCAAACAGACACAAAAGGAAAAGTTGAAGGAAATGAATGAGACACAAAGGCAAGATGAAGAACAGGATCAGAATAAATGGAGAAAAAAGGGCTCGGATGGGGGGGGGGGGGGTGTTTAGGAAGGATCTTAAAAAAAATCATCAGGAGGATTAAGCTGAGGAGAAATTCCTTTCCTTCATAAAAGCACAGGTGCACAGGATTTAGTCCACTTTTCTATGGGACACACACCTGTTGCATGAGCAGCAACACATTCGTTTATTCCAAGAGTGTATGTGACAGAACAACTGATTCGTTCTGCTTTATTTCCTCCAGAGTGTAATAAATACAAACATCTAAGCATATCCAGACTGAAATGATTCCTCTATGTCTCCATCACATAATCCCCTTCTTCAGAATTCGCCCATTTAACGGAAACAACTGCATTGTCCCAGACTGAGGGCGCTCCTGTCCTTAGTTGACCCCTGCAAACTGCACTTTTGTGTCCACACTAAAAGCATTATGCTCTGATGACATGTTGATGGTAGATCACTGTTACTGTGCAGCTTCAAACACACCATCAGTCCATCTTACGGAGAATCCAACTGAACTCTGTGACCAGTCGTGCTATGCATATTACCACCATCCAGTGGCTGCTGTTGTAGGGATGCGCACAAGTCTTGCAGCTGTTGAAAAACGTCACATGTGTATGAGAATATGTCTGAATATTCATTTTTCCACACAAACAACCAAACTTGTTTGGAGCTGAATTGACTCCATATATACTTTTATTGAGATGTAACTGCCATGTTGGCAGTCACATGTCCAGACAGAGGAATGGTACGTACCTTTACTGATAATGACATTTAAGGACACTCAAAGCTGCTAACCAATGCCAGGTAAGAATTCAGCACGATAACTTCCCAGCTTCTCTTAGACTGTTTTATATAACAGACTTGACCACTCCAGCATTCTCACACTGTTCCTAATCCTTTTCTACTCTCTCTACTCCTTGTGCTGACCAGGCTAATAATTCTAAATATGAAAATAATGAGCTTTAATGAGAACCTCCAAACTGCCAGCTACTCACTGCAGAAAGACAAAGCTGGGACTGTGTTTCAGTAAAAGGTACATGTGTGACTCGGTGAGTTTGTGATAGAAATGAGCTATGGAGAGGTTGGGAACACTAATTCAAGTACTGAATACTGTACAAGTATCCTTTCCAAATTATACCCAGACAAACTGTGCTGTAATTTCCACATCTACATTACACAGCAGGGTGAGTTTAGCTTCAGAGTGTGGGGTCTCCTAACTGCTTTCTGCTTAAAAATAGAGCAATGATTCTGTTGCTAAGGGTAACATCATCAGTGCAGTGTTTACTGACATGTTTGCACCTTATGCAAACATGTAATATACCGTACATATGTTTATTACATATATATATAATATATATATATATATATATATATATATATATATATATATATACAGTCGTCCTCAAAATTATTCATACCCTCCAATTAATGAAAAGGCTAAAATAATAATAGCAATTCAAATAATAGGAAACTAAGAAAACTAATAATAAATAAAAATGAATGAATTAATATAATTTAGTGACTAAAAATGTTGCTTTTGAAGGATGGTTGAAAATGAAAATTAAAAAACCAAACAAACAAAAAAAAAAAACTATCCCAGACTCATTAGAGCACCTTTCCCATGAACAGTGGACCAAAATACCTGTCAACACATGCAGAAGTCTTTTGGAACATTAAAGAAAGATTTGCAGTGATTGCAAAATTTTAGCTTCGGAGGCCCGTATGTCATGATTTTCATAGAATTTTTATTTATTATTACCTTTGTTAATTTCAACTTATTTCTCTGACAGATTATTTTTTTCCCTCCTCCAATTGGAGGGTATAAATAATTTTGAGGACGACAATTTAGACTATGTAAAGAAAAAATCTTCGCTTTTTCTGTCAGATTTATTCATGAATGATACCACTTTAAGCATTATTTTAGAACTTTCCTGCAAAATCAAACTTCTGTTGAGTCACCATAGTCACGTCATGTTTTGTCATTTGTACAGCAGGGGTGCCCAAGTCTGGTCCTTGAGAGCAACTATCCTGCAATTTTCAGAACATACCCCTTCCAACACACCTGAATCCAATGGTTAATTTCCTCATGTCATACAGCTCTGCAAAGGCCTGGTAATGACCCATTCATTTGATTCAGGTGTGTTGGAGAAGGGATGCATTCAAAATGTGCAGGGTAGCTCTTGAGGACTGGACTTGGGCACCCTTGGTATAAAGATTTTCACTGTATCTGAGGACATAACACACATAAAAACAGTACAACATAAGAGAAAAAATGTATTCACATCAACTGATTATTCACATTTGCAATACCGTGTTTTTTCCGTTTCTATTTTCATTCGGCTGTAGAGTTGTTTTAGAGCTTTGAAAAAAATATGCAGACAAGCAAATCCTGGTCTGAGCTAACATGCTGCAGTAAGCACATTTCCAGATATAGCACACGAAGATGTACTGTATCATCTTTCCTGCTGTAGTTGTGTACTTTCAATTAAACTTTTTTGAACATATATACAAGCAGTATTTACACAGTCTTAAAGGAAGTGAATGTTATTGGAAAATGTGCATGTTTACATGTGTGTATCACTGTGGGAGTTTTAGCTTAATTGGTGAAGCTAAAGTTTGGCAGCTTGTGTCTGATTTCTCTTCATAATCTAACAGCAGATTGTCCCAGCAGCAAACTGATCCCTCTAAAGAGTTTTATGAACAGGACTTATAAAGTATAACAAACATAAAGGTAATGACTTGAGGTGAATGGCTGCATCTGCCACTCTAGATTATAAAGCTTTTTCAGACTAATGCTTTATTTGTTAAAAAAGCTGCCACTGTGCTGACACAGATGGTTTTTCGTGGCACACCTGACCACAATATTTGAGCTGTAATGTACCAACAATACATAGACGAGGGCATTTAGCAGACAGAAGTACACTCTTTGTGAGAGCTAAATAAAGGTAATCAAATCTTCACCTGATCTCTTCTTCAAAGTCCAATTTCTCAAATAGTTTTTTCTTTGAATTGTAATTGTTAAAGCAGCTGTTTTTATCTTTTATGGTCAATTTTGTGTTTTATTCATAGTTCAGCTTTTAATATATCTTATTTAGCAATATTTTTAAAGAATTAAATCAGAGAGCTTATGTCATCTTTTAGGGCAGGGTCACTCAATTCGCTCCTATGCAGTCCTGCTGGTTTTCCATGTTGCCCTGCTCCAACACTTGTTAATGTGCTATTGTGCAGAGCTTGATTTTCTATTGGATCTACTGAATTTGATTCAGGTGTGTTGGAGCAGGGAGACTAGGAAAACCTGTTGGACTGCTGCCCTCGAAGGAATGACTTGAGTAGCCCTGTTTTAGGGGCTGTCATGATCTTTATGTTCCATTTTCAGTCCGTCTTAGTTTCCAGTCTTGTCATTTCTGAGTTCTGTCTGGTGTCCTGTTTTATTTTGTAGAGTTGTTTTCCCTTGTGTACTGTCTGTTTAACTTCCTGTTTCCTGACGCTGGTTCCTAGTTGTCACACCTGCTTCTTGTCTTGTTATCAGTCCCTTGTACATATGCTCTAAATTTTTGTTTGTTCTTTGCCAGGTTATTGCATGTGAATATGTTATTGTGTAGTCCCATAGTCCTGTCCGTTCCTTAGTCTTTGTGTTCTGGTTTTCATAGTTTGAACTTTGTTAGTTCAGTTCCTTAATCTCCTGTTGCTTTAGAATTTTTCAGTTCTCATTAAAATGATCCTTGCTCTCCATCGATGTCTGTTTGCACATCTGTGTCCACCAGCTCATTTCCACCTCACCCCATGACAGTGACAAGAGTTTGATTTGCCAGTTTTGCCACTGACAGCAAAGAATGCTATTACAATAGTTAGACAGGAAAAAAGGGGTTACAGAGATTTGTCTTACATCTAACTGCACCCTGCCTCAAAAAAAACACTTGATCGGAAATCTCATGAAGGGATTGTTCCAAAACCAAAACAGATTAAAGGTAAACAAGAGAAGAAAAGAGTGTTACAGAGCTGGAGGCTTCTGTAAATTACAATACACACACTCCAGTTTGTACCATGTAACTTGCCATGCATACTAATGGATTCACAGTACCACTTTAGCTTCAGTGACTGCAAGCCCAAACAGAGAGGCACCTTTTCCAAGGTAAAATACCATTCCAAGATAGTTGTTGCACAAGGATTGGAAGACACTTTTTTTCTAGCTAGTTATTTTTTTGTTGACTCTTCTTAATTTCACACAAAGTGTTATGTGAAATAAAGATGTTTGATGCAACAAAGAACCCCATGGATTACAACACTGCCTTATCAGCTGCCATTTATCATGTTTTTACCTAATAAAATGTCAGTTCCAAACATTTTTTCATTAATGATTTTAACATCAAAACAGGGAGACAATACGGCCTCTGTAGAAAAAAAGAAATTATCTATTTTGCTTAGAAAAGCTCTGCACACAAAAAGATAATTATCACAGTTTTTCAGGCACTGAGTGTAATGGACATTTATATAATGTCTTTTTCCCCACAGTTTACAGTAGATAGACCTACAAAAAGCTGAAGACTGACAGCTGGAAGGGTTGAATTTGTAGTCTGTACATTTCAAATGTTTACACTGTCCCTCTTTTTAAAAATGTATTTGGCAATATTGATTAAAATCATGACAAATTTTCTTTTTTTTTCTTTTTTTTATAGAAAAAAAAACTAATTTTCAAAGCCTGTTCATATCGCACTTTGGCACATTTCTATCTTTTGATTAAACTTTATTCCTACCCCAGTCAATGCTGACATTCTTGAAAAAAACCCCAGAGATGTGAATGAGGAGAGAATAAGAGGGGGGGGGGGGGGGGGGGGGCACTGAAACTCCTGTGTTTACAACTAGTGGAATACTCTCCTTTCCATTCATGTCCAAACAAAGAGAGTGAAACAGTGCAGCGCCACAACAACAGTAGTTCATTCTTGAACTGGGCTCATCCAGTGTGGTCCAGATAACCATCTCATACTGTACCACCCGAGTGGTAGCACTCTGCTCCACAGATATTTCTTTTCTAAACACTGGACAGCTTCCTCCGCCTGTTCAACACAGGGTGTGCAGAAGTCCTAACAATAAAAGACTAAAGCTGAGGTCAGGGGGGAAATAAACAGAGGATATGAATGAATGAGAATGAAGAAGTGGAGACCCAAAGAAAGGAATACTGTGAGCCAATTAAAGCAGCCACAACAAATCATCTGCACTTCAACAGATGCTTAATCACTGGCCACAGTACTTAAAACAAAAAGCACATTCACATCTATTTATATGCATCAATACTTGAACAAATACACCATGGGTAGAGTGTAATGCATCAGCTCAGGGTGGCAAGTGAAACTGTAACATCTTGCATGAATGAGAACCACAGGAATGACAACAGGCTCAGAGGAAAAGAGACAGGGGCACAGGCAGATGATGAAAGGTGATATCCTGAGTAGCCTGTTCATGGGGCCATGCTGCACCAGCAGTGTCTGCACCTTCTCATTCAAAAAGTAACACACGCACACATTTCACTCACGAAACAACACAGCATTTCTCACAAAATGTGTCCTCTCAGTTCTGTGCGGCAGCCCTGAGGGCTGTTCTTAAAGGAGTTCAGAAATGGTTTAACTCTGATCAGACCAGTTAATCTTTAACTTCCTTCCTCTAACTGCATTTCTTCACTCCGATAAAAACAACTTAATTTATTAACTCCATTGATCCTATGTCCATAAAAGCACTGTTGGAATTCCATTTGCTAAATTGCATTTTAGCAAATACATGTCGGGTACAGGCAAACACCAGGAGATATATTGTTGATGACACACAAAGGGACCCTTTAGACCCTGTCAGTGTGATTAGTTCTATGAGAGGCCAAAAGACAGATGAGAAAAAACTCATGAAAAACTGATTAGACTGATGAATAAAGGAGATTAGCATAAATGCATGAGCAAGGAGGATGTTGCAGTGAACATGCATTACATGATTTTGCAGCATTATCAACCAGAAGAACTACATGCAGTTTGTTGCACTAACGAATCAAATCAGACTGTTATAACTTTATCTTATTGGCAAGCGATAGTTTGATTTAGAAAAAACAGTAATAATCATTAACAATAACAAACATTTTGACTTTATTTTCACATGCGAATGGCTGAATTTGTCTCACAGAAATAACATACTGTATCATTATTTTGCTCAAGTGTTTGCATGAGGTTGTGTGCAGAATGAAAAACTGCAGAAAGAAGCAACTCAACATCCTATTGAACATTTCAATGGAAAGCTGGGCAGTCTTCTTCCATATTTGACTTTTTTTCCCCTTTCAAATCCTTGTGACAGTGCAGTTGGACATGCACAGAAGAAGTTTTTAAAAGAAAAGAAAATCTTGTCTATATTAAAAATTTCACTTACAAACCCACTTTCCAGTGGAAAGTGGGCTTCTTGTATGAGTTGTGGCTTCGCACAGCTGCCTGGGAAAATCTCAGTCAGTTGGAATTAATGGCATTGGTGTAAAAGTCATGCTATATATGTGTTCAGTTTCTGTGGTGAGAGGTTTACAAGCTTGACATGTATTTTTGTAAATGAACTATACCATAGCAGGTCTGTTATTTGATTTATGATACGATTATAAAAAGTCAGGCCACACTGATGGTTTTCACATGCACAGTATTGCTTTATTAGGGAATTAAAATACATCATTTAAGGGCTGCACTTATCTAATATCTTAATCGAAGTTTTCTTATCCAATATTTTAGGGTTGATGAGATAAATCAATACTTTTGTCCCCTCACTGTTTGTATCTATCACAACATCTTGTTTCATAACTTTTTGCCTCATCTGCCTCTCATTTCTTAAATCCATGATTATAACAGTTAAATCAAGGAACTTAATTTCTCTGTCCCTACATTTCATTTAAGGCAAATGTGATGCAGCTTGAATAAATGACATCAGTAGAAAGAGTGTGCATGTTGGGTGAGTGTTGGTGAGCCAAGAGAAGGAATTAAAATGTAGGAGGATGTTGCAAAGGAAGATGAAGCTGAGTTTTCATGGACTCAGAGCCTGTAAAGGCTTGTTTGTACAGTGCGAGAAGAAAGTAAACATGCCACTTTTTGTTAGGGCCCCATTCCTTTCGACTGGCAAAGAAAGTGATGTCTCTATACCTCCCTTTTGTTAATCTTCTCCAAAAGCAGCATGCAATTAGTGATTGTTGGGATTGTCTTAGCCTGAGCCACCACAACCACAGAAGTTGCAGAAAAGAGTGAGAAGAGACAGATTAGGAAGAAGATGAGAGAAATGGGAGTGCCTGACATCTTAGTCTTATGCACAGTGACAGTCAAAGAGAGAACAAAATAAAGTTATGCACATGGAGAGGAAACATGAGAAGAGAGGATAGAGTGCTATAACTCACACATTTAAAATCTTCCTCTTCCTCTTTACTTGTGGTCCTCCACTTTACCCACATGTCCCTGCCCTCTTTGACTCATCCTTCTCTTTCTCTGTCTCTCTCCCTCGCCTCCCTCCCAGGAGGCTGGGTCTCCTGACCCCGTGTGAAAGTCAGCAACACACATTCCACCACAGTCCACTCTGCTCTGGGAAAGTCAGGCTGCATGAGACATGAGGTTAAAGAAAGAACTCGACCGCTGCTGGGTGCAGTCGTAGGTGGAAAAATGCATATGCACCGTGCAAGACTAATAAAGGTACATATTTTCAAACCATATTCAATATGTAAGAAGAAGTAAAACTTTGATTTCCGCCTTGGTGATATTAATGGATGCCCTGTGACAAGTATAGGCAAAAAATCTCACAGACACCTAAATCAGAAACTAAAATGTGTCGGCTCCCTCCGCTCACTCTCAGTCTCTCTTCCCTTTTCAGTTCCTCATCCATCCTTCCATCCTGTGAATCCCCAGATTCCTTCGCATATTTTCCATGTTGTTCTTCTCTCTGGGATGTAAAAATCTCAGATTGATGAGTCATGCACTGCTGATTGCAATATATGTCTCTTTTATTTTCCATTTTCTTTCCTAAAAACTCACTGTCAAGGATTTCTGAAGCTTTATTTTGACCCATTAAAACTTGACCAAAATACAGCATGATGGAAAAGAGCTAACTTTCAGCTGTAAAAATTGGACTTGTATTTTTCTAAGCAAGAAATAAAAGATTCTTTTCATGAATGAAAAGTATTCAAAACGTTTGAATGTAAAGTTTATGAGAAATAAAGCGCATCTGTCATTGAGCCTACTTAATGATGTGGATGATACAACTTGCTTGTCCTTGTATAATGATTTGTTAATGTGGCTAAAACTATAATAAATGATATTCTTATAATCTTTGAATTTACTATTGTTCTGTATAACTGACTTGTGACCATAATGGAGGACATTCCCTTAGAGATATGATTTCTTCCTTTGTTTTGAGGGCATTTCAACAGTTGTCACTTTGTATGATCAATTTCAGCAGTTTATACTCATTTAATTTTTACATCCTACAAACATATCTTTACACTCCACTAAAGGTGCTCTAAAACTCCGCTAGGTTTTTGTTTGTTTTGTCTACAAACACATTATAAGACCTGTACTGTACACTCAGTCGTTCAATACTGCACATATTGTAAATGACGATCATCTTTACAATCTTTTTTCTTTTCTTTTCTACCTTATTTGTATTTTAATAACATCTTATCTTAAGCTTTAAAAAGGGGCAGCTATTAGGGTGAAAATATGAATGAAAGAAGGATGAAAGGAGAGGAGAAGTGTTGTGCTGGCAGGGTACAGGTGTCATGAAAGAATAAGGGTGATAAAAAATAGGCTACGAACTAATATACCACTAAGCACCCCTGACTAAATTCATTTCTGGCATAACGACTCCTATGACTGCAAACAAACTGCAGCTTTCCAGGAGCTCTGGTAGACACAGAATAAATGAAAGAGATGGAATAGCTGACAGACAGAGCAACAATGTAAGAAATTCAGATTATTATCAACAAATAAGTCTAAAAAGAGAGAAAAAGGAGGAAGGAAAGCACAGAGGTAACAGCATATTGTGCCCCTACCCCCTCTAGACAGAACCTTCTTGACTTGACCCTGGTGAAAGCTGTATAAGTATGGAGTTAATCAAAAGTGTGTTAGGATGACAGGCAGGGGGCCCTTCATGAAGCCGTGCCAGTGGCCCCAGTTTCACAAAGCCTGCAGTGTTAGGGGGGCTATTCTCTGCACAGGAACCGTGGTTGAGGGATAGGGTAGGGGAGCACCACCAGGTAGTCTGTCTGCTGGTGGCAATAAACTGGGATCAGTTCCGATGTCAGCAAAGCGCCCACCAACGTTTCTACATGATGACATTTTCATCAATCCCTACACCCACTTGATGACATGTATAAGGTCTCAGGACCCATACGTCAACACTTGGAGCTCACAGGAAATGTGACAGAACAGGAAAATGACCTAACGCACTGCTGTGATGTGACAGACCTTACCTCTGTAATAATGAAGAAGTCATCCCCAGGCTCTCCCTGCACCACAATCTTCTCTCCATCCTCGAACTGCACAGGCTCCAGAGCATCAGCCACAGTCAGACGCTCCCACTTATCCAAAGACTCTGTGAATGGTGAACAAATGTCAGTCATTTAAAGCACATATGAGTGCAGCAGTATATGAATAAACTTACATTCAGTTCTGTTCATTATCTCAGTGGCTGCTTCTCCGGTCGACTGGTGGGCTAAATCCCATCTCAGCTAATCCAGTCATTCATCAGGATCCATTATATTTTAGATCCTCTGACCACTCCCTCATTTCATGGAGGCCCACAGAGCTTAAACACCTTGAAATTGAGCTCCAAATTTGTTCTCCTAACTCTGGATTGCGATGACAGAGATAGGTTTTTATCCCCAAGACAGTTTAAGATCCTTTTCTCTGGGTAAATTACAGTGGGCTAGATCATCCCATACCTGATAGAGTTAAAGCTTAATCTAAGCCACTGGACTAAATAAAATTCATGTTGTTTTTATAAGCAGTGGTCTGAAAGGTCAAATGACATCTTATTTAAATTTCCTTTCCATTGTTATATAGAACCACATGTAAACTAAATAATACGGCCTGAAAAAAAAAGAAAAAAGAAACACAGCCAAAGAGCTAAAACCTGGGTAATTATCTTTGTAGCTTCACAGCCAGCCAGATGGCTTTTCAACTATCCAACCACAGGACCAGTGACATGGTTAGCCCAAAATATTTCTAGAAGCTCTTGAATATTTCACAGAAAACCAAAAGCACCATTTGTCACACAACTTACTGGAAATAAAATACTCCTACTAAATGAATTTAAAACAAGTCAGGATCTATTTCTAAAGTAAAATAAGCCACAAAATCATAATATACCTTTATACAGAAGTTCCACTGATGAGCTCGCCCTTCTCTCACACTTCAGCAGATTACTGTGGCCTAATCTTAACAGTCTATACATGCACATGTGGAATGTGACTCATCTGCAGTGAAAACACTCCTCATCCTCAGCTTAGTCTAGATGAAAAGATGATTCATTGTTTTGATTTAACTAAGACATGAGTTAGAAGTGTAAAACTACAGCAGGATCTCTTTGTCTGCAACAACTGTCTCCTGATGCGCTCAGTAACTGATACTAGTGTGTCTGTTTGTGTGTGTGTATGAATGTGTATGTACTTAGGATTAACTACGATAGGTTTGGTGATTTGGAGGTGTCCAGTGTCCCTTCTGGTGGGGCCGCGGTGTCTGCCCAACCCAGATGGATGTCTTCTGTCTGGATGCAAGCCAAAGGCAGCAGGTCCCATTGAGGTGATCCTTAACGGCAAGGCACGTAACATGATCCACAAATGTCCTGACTAAAGAACCTACATTTTACGCTTCGCCAAGCCTGCATCCACTTAGATCACCTTGTAGCGCACATACATAGTAAACATCTCGGAGACTGGCCACTGGGATGCTGAAAGCTGTTTTGAGCGAATGTGTGACAAACATTTGTTTTTTCTGGCCTCACTTCATGACATCAAGGGCTTGTACCCAATTTCGTGGCTATCTTAAAAATCAAAGACAAACAAAAACACCTCCACCCCCTGCCCCTCCTCCAATTCAGAGAGGCTGAGCAGAGGGGCAAAGCGACAGAAAGAGGAATGAAGAGCGGTAAAGCATTTCGATGAGGGAGGCGGGTGTTTGAATACAGGCCTCAACGAGGCTGTCAAAAAGAGAGCTGCGGAAGAAAGGAGGCGAATGAAAAGAGAGCAGACCACAGAGAGACGTTCTCCTAAGACCAGAATTGAGTGTATGGGTTTACTCACCCAGCTAATAACTCTGTACAGGGGGCATGGCCCTACTCTATACACCGCGCACACACGATCAAGTGGAAAAGGATGAGATGTCAGTTCCTATTGCAACTCAATTTGAAAGTCTGAATGAACCTCACTCACCATCCCTCCAAATCCAGTGGCTGGTGTTACCTAAATTCCAGTGGGAAAGAGAGGCTTAACTTAACTACCTATTCTTTAATTGTCCACACAGAGGCATGGAAGAGTGTGACTGGCTTTAAGCATAAACAGTATGAGCAGATTAAGAGTGTACACAGGTCTTACTCAGCTATGGGCCTTGTGTGACAACGTGTGCCTGTGTTTATGTGGGCTAATCTATGGTATACGTTGATTTAACTGCCTGCACTTTGGACCCCTTGACCTATTTGAAATTAACTCATAACACGGATGAACATGCAAACACACTCATTCTTTAACACGTACACGAATGCAGACACAAACACCCGCAAAAACAATACATCAGTCACATTGTCATTAAATTTTACAATTTAATACACATACCAAGGATGGAGACCTTGCTGAGAAACTCTTCATACATCTTTCTCTTTCTCAGAGTGCTACCCTGTAACACAAACACAGGAAACACATCAACAGTTTGATACACTCCTTTGTGTGCCACAGTACCACTGTCATGAGAATATGTAATTATCCTGTAAATGGTCATCTACGTGTCAAGGTATGAGAGAGCAGAACCCATTTATTGCATAATATAGTATTCCTTTTTTTATTTTTATTTTTTTAAATTCATATTTAAAAACTATTCTGGACACGTTGCTCATTCAGTGTTCCCTCTAATTTCGTTCCCAGCAGCAACTTATTTGCCACAAATTAACCTTTAAGGCTGACTTCAAATGCAGCATTCATCCATGATCAAACACCAATATTACAAAATAAAGCTACAGTATAAGATAATCTGAGATTAACGGATCATAGTTCATGGGGGCACGCACAAAGGTGTGTATGAGATATGTGGTAATGTTTATTGCATGTGTGTGTCTGTGTGTGTGGCCCACCCCACCCACCAGGCAGGGGACTTTCCCCTCTCTGCCTCTGCCATGAAAATCAGGTGCTTCCTGACAAGACTAAACCCAGCGGACCCCTTCCCTAACAGCATTTCTCCTCCACTGCACAGAACCACTCAGAGAGAGAAGGAACATAAAGAGAGAAAAACAGAGGGACGATGATCTTGTCCTCCCAGTGTCTGCCTTTTGCATATGGAAATGATATATTGAGGCTTGGGGTGTCTTCAGTGCATAAGTGCATGAGTCCCACTGCTGCCTCTAATTTCATATAATTTCACATTTTGTCTTAAAAGGGGAGAAAATCTTCCCAAGTGAGTCAACGTCAAACTCTGAATTGTAAACAACTTGATTAAAGGAATTCTAGCCTGCGCTGCCTCCCTCCTGGATAGATGAGTGTGCGTCTGTGTGTGCAAGCAGTCTGTTTTTAGTTCTGCCACTTATGTTTTGCTGCTGTCGCTGCAGGAATGAAATTTGCTCATTACACGAGCAAACACATTTTCAAACTCACACACACTGCCTTTGCACAAAACTTACAGAGCTTAAAGGCTTACCATGCGTACATAACAATAAATTATACAGTAGGTCTGATTTATGTGACTGCAGCAGGTTGGGTTGGGTACACCTGCGCAATGTAGGCAAAGCAGGCATGGACTAAGGTGGATGGAAAGCAAATTATCCATTTTGAATGCTTTATTTTAAAATGTAGTTTTTATTTATGTAGTTACTGAACCCATTTTTTTCTCTTAGCATTCTTTCTTCTATCTGCATTAACTTAAATCTGTCCTGTCTGCTTGGGAGGGCCTGAACACATGTGCCATGTATAAAAATCTCCTTCTCTTCTTGGCCCTTATGCGCTCACTCCTCTTGTGGTTAAAGATGAACCAGCCTCCGTGTCTGTTTGCTGTCTTTGAGGTAGAATCATCAAAGACTTGAGGTGTGGAGTGAAGCCAGACTAAACCAACTGTACCTTACGCCTCATCTCTATCACCTTCATCTCTGTCCAACGTGAAACACCACCCCCACACACCCTTCGTCGCGCTTCGTTTCTTGGTATAATTTCTCCTTGTTTCCTTTTGTCTTGTGTTCTGTTTGTTGACAGTGGTCTGTCAGTTTGTTAATGGCTTTGTCTGTAAGTGTGTGTTTAAATACCAAAATGACATGACTAGGTGGGTATTGTATGGAGACAGCACAATGAAGAGAGTATGATTATCACAGAAAAGGGTATTACATTATTTGCTCAACATACTCCTGGATAAGGAGGGTGGTGAGATGAGTGGGTGTGGTGGGGTTTGACAGGGCGCCGTGGTTTTACATGATACCATCACTGACATACTGCATCATCGTGAACTGTGTCATCAACATGCTCTTTGTCTGAAACGGATTCAAGAACAGTTTTGATCATTTTGACCATTTTTGCCACTGGGTCTGGTGTATGGTTAAGGCAGAAAGGATTAGTATTAAGTGGCCTCTCTTAATAGTTAACATGGATGAACTCTTGGACCCTGCTGAGATTTGTTATTTTCAATATCAATCAACTTGTAAAATGTCATAAAGACACATACAGATGCTGTGACCAGCAGATTCCTCATATTATACAACAAACTTGTTTTCATTTAAAGAATGCTTTACTATTGATTAAGTTAGAAATCCAGTCATCAGTCATGGAGAAGTTAGCACAGGGATTGGATTTAGGATGGCAAGTCTTTAGACCATTACCGGCCCCTGTGTTAATCAGATCATATGTCAAGGCAATTGGAGCGACTGACTGAGAGGGAAGAGAGTTGAGACATGAGTAAAGCTAAGTCAGCTGAGAACTCAGGCAATTCCTCTACTCAGCCTGTTTTTGGTAAATATCTTGTGGTAAGAAAATGCAGCAAATGAAACAGAAGTAAAGCTACAATAGCAGGAAATCAGAGACAGTAGTGCCCTCACGTCTGCAGAGACCTGGCTCCATCACAGCTCGATGGGCAAACTGCGTTCCAGGCCAATTATTCTATTGTGTGTGGCTATGTCTTTTTTGTGGGTGGCATGAATGGTCTATGTCTGTAATTTAGTTATTCAATCTTGTGTTGTGTAATGGTAATTTAATTGAATCTTGAATACCATGAAGTGATTAATTGGTTTGCCTGGGAAATCTGTTCATTGTAAAAGGTGTCTTCAAGAAGGACACCAGATATTTGAGCTCTTTGGAGAGTTCCAGAGTTTCTGGTTTTGTCCAGCCACAAGAAACAATATGAATTCATTTTTTAACAAAACATTCAAAGACACATTTTAAGTGGCAAACATGCTGATCTAACTGCTCAAGATAATGCTTCTTGAAACAGAAATAGTCCCTAAGTGTGAACTGACAGCAAGACAGGGGAGCAGATGTGAAAACAATGAAACTTATGGCAATGGCAACGCACCTTACAAGTTTTTATCTAACTAGCTGCAGACACAGGCGCTCAGTATAATGTTGGGAAGTTACTGGGAAGCACACAAACACACACATATTGACACAAAGAGAGAACGTGCATTGTGTTGGCCAATGATGTTGCCAGAATACCACACAGCTTTACAAATCATTGACAGCAATAATTAACTACAGGTTCACATAATTGAATTCTCCTTCAGCCCCCCCCCCCCCCCCCCCCGCCACCACTGCTGCTGGAAGGAACGAAGGAATGAGAGCTGCAGAGAGTGAGAATCCTCTCAAAGAAAGGTTACCCGGGCAGACTGCGCCGTCAGTTTAACTATGCGCTTAAGAGGTGACATGAGTGTGAGCCAGGCCAGTGCCAACTTTACACAGAGCTGAGAGGTCCAAAAACAGACTTTCTTCCATCTCTGGAAGTTCTGTTTAACATACAACAGACTTTTCTCTGCTAGCACTGGCAAATGCTCAGATGCACACAGGTCAAATGAAGTCTAATTCATTTGCAATAAGGAACATTTGAGGAAGTATTTAGCAGGAAAAGTCTTACACAGATACACTTGCGCTTGTTTAATAATAAGTCATTCTTATAGCACACCAAATATGTGTGCATGTGAGCTGAGTGTGACCCCCAGGGCAGAGCACCTAGTGTTTCCACTTTAAACATTTAGACATTCCTACTAGATAAGCTCCTGGAGTGGGAAGTGTGTGTAAAGGCATTAGAAATGTCCCTTTTCTCCTTCACAGTCTTTATTCACTCTCTACCACTTTTACTTTTTTTCCCTCTCTCCGTCTGGGAGTAGTTCTGGAGAAAAATTAAAATGGGAGTATAGACTCCCATGTGTGTATTTGTCAGAATGTGCATGTAAGTGTGTGTATTTGCAGTAGAAGAAAATGAATTCAACTGTTTTAAGTGTTTAAGGAGTCTTAAGTGGTTGAGTGGGAGAAAATATTGCAAGTAAAAGACCATGAAAGATGAGTGTAACGAGTCTACTGCAGTACTTTTGAATTGTAAGGACATACATGAACTTCTTCCTGTGTTGTTGCATAGAGGGCTGCAATTGGTCTATGTACTTAAGGTTTAATGTCCCATTTGACTTTGTAAGAGTTTTTGTAAGTTGTAGTGTAGTTTCTCCTGAATTATGGAAAGTTGGAAAAGTGGAATCCAAACATGATGTTTTATCCTAAAGAGAAACTTTGGTTTGACAGTGTAATAACCAAGTTTTATATTATATGCAATTGACTGACACAGAGTAAATGAATGAACTAATGTACATGATAAAGACCAACAAGTGTGACTAGTTTTTAGAACAGAGACATTTAAACGGTTCTACCACGGCATAAAGCTGGGTCATGTGCCCAAAAATAAAAAATAAAAAATGTAAATTTTTTCAAACCTTATTCAAACCTTATTCAAAGAGCTTGCTTCTGGAGTCACAGAACCTTGGTGCTTTCTGGTGAACTGGATAGTGTTCACACCATAGTTTAAATCATCAGGCTCCATTACAACCTATGGTTTTACCCAAATAAACTATATATACAGATGACTGAGTGAATTTTTGAAAATTTTTGAATTTTGAAAAAAAAAATCTAAAAAAAGGAAAAAGAAAAGAAAAGAAAAGAAAAAAAGAGTGAGCTTTTTACAATTTTGAATTTCCCTCCTGGGATAACTAAAGTATTTTTCATTTCACTTCATATCATTTCATTTTGGAAGCATTGGCTCACTTGACCATCATTTCACTTACACAGCAGGATATCTCTGAGGTAATGAAATAAATTACTTGTCCAGCCACCTGTTGTAGAAGCAGCCTTTAAACTACTTTTGCCACATGTCATTACTCGTTCTGAGTCTAAGGTCGCAAAACTGAACCAATTCCAATTTCCAATAACACATTGGCTTATATGAGAATGAGCTCTTTCTTGTTGGCTGCTCTGTGTGTGCAGACGTGTATGATTCTGTGGAATATGGGTGAAGGGGAGGGCTGAGTCCACAGATAACTACAGAAGCCCAAGGAGGAAGTTAGCAGAGCATATCAAATGGGAAGAAATAATGATTTTTATAAAAATATAACAGAATTAATGGCAAATTAGAAAATTAATCGATAAAATATTTTTATTTCCCAGCCCCACAAGAGCCTTCTGGTATTATTCACTTATTCACATAAGTGAATATGTGAATGTGTACAAAACATGGAAATGAATTAATATATTTCTAATTCTAATTTTAGATTTCATTACGCTTCCCATAAAACTTTCAAATCTAACCATGGTTACAAAAAGATTATAACCTTGGGATGCAGGATGTGCAGACTTTGTACTCACAGTTACCACAGGGCATAGTAATGTACAGTAATATAGGTCAGTTTGTAGATATTCATACCATGAGGATGCGCCGGTAGCTGTCTCGGTCTATGCCCCACAGTTTAAGATCAGTCTTGGCCTTGACGGTGGCAGCTCTAGGAGTCCCATAAATCAGGGCCAGTTCTCCAAAACTACCTCCTTCTCCAATATTGGTCACCAACTCTCCATTCACATAAACCTGCAGAGAGAAAAGCAAAAAGAGTGATGTGATGGACAAGGTCTTACAAGCTTAAGTGCTTTAAATAATACTCTAAGTTTTTGGGCTGTTTGATATGCTCACTAGGGTTTTCTCTGTGATCTACACTAAGCCTTCAGATGAGTCCCTCTTAAAGGTTCTCTGTCCTTCTATCGCTTCATCAATCCCTTTTATTTCTTCTGTCTTGTCTTGTTGGAGCCTTCTTGTGATCTGGGAGTAATGGTCAAAGAGCTGTGGTAGACTTTGTGGGTCTATACACACACAACTCACAAGGTTGATCTCTTACATGCACACACATGCAGGGCTCTATTCAGGCCAGCCTCTATACATCTACAGACAATTCAACCTCAGTGAAGCTCACCAAGGCTGTCTCTGAGGCCGTTACGGTTTCACCTGTCAACACACTATCCACTATCTTGTTGACTTAATAACACAGAGTTGGGGAGGAAGGGGGAAAAAGAAGAAGGGCGTAAGGGCTTACTCCTCTGTTTGCTGTTGTGAGCTCCCAGAATTGTTGGAAGCTCTTATTCGGATTCAGAATAGACCACAAGGGACTCATCCTTCACTACAAACTGGAATGGCTTCAGAGAGACGCAGAATGCTGACTATGGTTACATCAAGCTTAGAGCAATTATCTAAATGCTGCAAAAGTAAGAGCACACAAATGATAGTATTTCTACTGCACTTTCCAGTCCAGTCTTCACAGTCACACATGCCATCCTCTTAAGTTTGATTCAACTTTTGGACTGATAAAGTTGTTTCTAACACATAAACTAGAGCAAGAGTATAAGTGAAGTACAAACTTGTAAAGAAGGTGGTAACTTGGAGCTCAGATTGATGATTGTATAGAGAACGACTGACACAAATCTCAAACATCTGTCAGTGCATTTTCAATATGTAAATATAAGCAGCAAGTGTGTAGCTGGTAGTAATTAAGAAATAACTTGAAGATACATGAACAGGCGGTGTATTTGTGTTTGTGGTTACTCTGTAACTATCTGTAAATTTTAAAAACCTCATTCACCCTAAATAATGATAAAATAAGTTTACACCCAGAAAAGTATTGCTTGTTAAGAGAAAACCACCCCAGTTAATCACAAAATATCAGATATATTTCACTGAAATGCACTCAAATTTTAATTACAAACATCAGTGTTTTTCCCCCCCAATAAGGTCATTCTGCATTTTGAAAGAAAGCTTTAATTTCTTTTGTGGTGCGCCCATATATACATGCCAATGTCTGCAAGTGAATAGATTTGTGCGCAGACATGGAGGGGTGTTTACATTAGTGGCAGCTTTCAGGCAGTTTATGGGATGCTGGCAGATTTACACCCCTGTCTAATGAGAGACATCTCCACACTCTAATAACCTCGGCACTGATCTTGAAGCAGTTCGGTGCCAGGGCTGTGGCTGGGAGGCAGCCGCTGTCTGTCCAGATGGAAGAGTGGATGATGGGGTGAGGTGAGGGAGACACACGGAAAAGCATGAAGTTTGGCTGGGGAAAGCTTCTAGGATAATCTTCCCACAATTTGGGTGAAGGGTGACAAGGTTCTGTGGGAGCAGATTCACTGGTGGCAGCAGTGAGCAGACCTCATCTGGTTTAACATACTGAAGGAACAATTAAGACAGTAACTCAGCAGCTGTGGGGCAGAGCATCACTTCAACTGTGGATCTAATAGAAAGTTGGAGCAGAACGAGCTTAAGGAAACCCTAAAAATAAGTGCAGAAATATAAACTATAAACTGCAAGCAACAAAATCTGCCGAGCCCTGATTTACGGGTACACAAGTTAGAGAGCATTTTCAGAATTTAAAGCAGCGGGGCCCACAACAAGATGAAGTATTTTTAACTAAGTGACAAAGACCAAAAGCAGTGTTACCCATTAAAATGTTACAGTTATTGTGAGAGTATATGGTTGTGACATGCTCAGCATCAGATATTACACAAACCAAGCTGAGGCCAAGGGGAAAAAAATCATGAAAAATATAAAAGGCAGTCATTTCTCCACATTGGAGCAAAATTCTATTTGACAGGCAAACTTTTATCTTTGTATTTGTCATGCTTGACCAGTTAAGGGTGAAAAGGCTCATGTTCAGTGTGATAAATTTCCAAAGCACCGTTTCCAGATACAGTCTTTTCTTTTCTTTAGTGAATTTCCTATCACTAATCTGACCTAAATACAGCCTTGAATGAAAAAACTAAATCCCTTTTGTAGGCTCGATTCTCTTTCACAGGAATCTAGAAATAGATCCCATCACTTATCTAATCATATTTGACAAGGTTGTATCTGAAACAAAGGAAGTCAGCGCAACAAGATTTAGAGTTGTCAAGCAGTCTCTCCATCTAGGCACCATCTGAATATTTCTGCTTCCTTCTTTCTGTGTAGGTGGGTCATTGATGTTGGGAATCTTAGCCAAGCTTACCAACCTGCTTCTCTCCTCTTACCCGATGTCTCTGTGTTCACTGCTGTAAGCTGATAAGGTCACTTCCTGTTTAACTTTCCATCAGCTCCCGTTTTATCTCTCCACTTAACTCTATCACTCTGTGTCAGGCTTGCTAAGACAAAAGATCTTCTCAGTTTGAGTGCCTTCACAGAGTGATTGACTCTAAAGCGCCATGTTCAGATTGTCATCGGACTGGAACCAGACTTTAAAGAGAACAAAACATGGGGGCAACTCTAAAGCCCACAAGTTTATGGGAGGAAACGGTCTCAACATGAGTTTAGTGTGCTGGGTTTTCCACTGAGTCACAATCTTTCTTATACGTATCCCTTTAAAACAAGTGAATCAAAGTTTACACTAACAGAAGGCACACTGAAGTCCCCTTTAATGGAATGCTTTGCTTTGAGTCACTTCAAGAATTATATATGATAAGAAATGACAAAGAGCTTGTGTGTGTTTTACTTACATCCACTTCACCTTGGTCAATCACGTAGAAGTTGTCGCCCTCATCACCTGAACAGCAGAGAGACAAAAAAAAACATGTGAGATGTGAAAGTTTGCAGGGGAATCTTGTGGAAAGACAGCTACCTCCAAGCCCTGCTAGCAAAATCACACACTGATAATATGATAAAGAGACAGTTATGGGAGATTGACACATAGACTATGCTGCCAAAGAGGAACAAATACAGCAGGCCATTATGCAACCAGATGAGCCTCTAAAAGTTTATTATAACATTACCAGCGGCCAAAAAGCTTTGCTTAAATTCATGAGCTCTGATGAGCATTTGGCTCCTCAGTGTACAGGGCAAAAGGCAGTTTATGAGTATTTGAATGATTTAGTATTACTGTATGTCAATTACAACAACTGAAACTGTATTTGGAGTCTTAATACATAAAGGGCCTCTAAGCTTCTGGACACACCCAGTGTCAAATGCGCTACTGCTTTCTCCCGAGCACACATTAATGGGCCTGCCAGTAACTTTGTGAAATAGGGCTCTCACCGGCAGAGAGTTGAAGTAACGGCAGCGTTCATTACTGGTGCTTTTGCCGTTTAATAGCGGAAACTTTGAAACAGAAGTGCCTGAGCTTGCAGAGCTACAACTTCTCAGTATGATGTAAAAGAACAGAGCAGTCCATACCATGGATGACAACTCAATGAACTCCATTGATACTGTTTTCTTTACACAATTA
Organism: Atherinomorus stipes; assembly: GCA_023101725.1. Lineage (NCBI taxonomy): Eukaryota > Metazoa > Chordata > Actinopteri > Atheriniformes > Atherinidae > Atherinomorus > Atherinomorus stipes. Next base: position 698,374 of record JALJCO010010844.1, read on the forward strand.
CAGCATGATATGCTATATTTGCAAAGCTGGGAACTTAAAATGTTTACTGCTCTACTTAGTAAATCCTGGTAGTGCCACTAGCAGAACAAGGGGAACTATGAAGTGAGTCATTGGAGCTGGCTGGTTGATGTCCGTTAAAAGCATTTAGTCTAGAGATAAGGCTAAAAAAAATGGCAAGTGTTCCTCTAATTATGCTATCCATTACATAGAGTTCACGGGAAATCATTAAAAAGGACAGACAGCCACATACACAAGCACATACGAAGCTCTCTGCAGCAACCTTCAACAATAGCACGTAAATGTAAATAGATTCAGAGGCATAAGGGAGTAGTGATGCATGAGTCTAAATGACACAAGAATGCATGTCTGTGCATCTAGTTGGTACCAACTTAGGGTGTGACTCTGTGTGTACTTCTTGTGTGTATTTTCACCTGAAGAGTTGAAAGGCTGAGAGCGCCCTGTGAGTAAAGTTCACAAGAGTTCACACGCCTAATTAATACTGAGTGGAGTGGAGGGCTCGTTAATCATACAGCTCTATTTGTCACACAAAACGCTCTTGTCTGTCCCAGCGAAGACCCCAGAGATACATACACACATATACGCTCAACCTGCTGCAACCTGGCCCTCTGCAAATTTTTCTTCTTTCTCTTTCATCTCCTCTATCGCTCTTTTAGTCCCCCTCTCACTGTGTCTGTCTTTTCTTCTGCTCTTCCTGTCTTTTATCACTTTGGTACCCAAGCCTTTGTTTTGTGCCTTTTGCTAGAGAGTGCAGGCAAATATTTGACCAGAACCTGGACACACACACAGTCATGCAGGCTGGTGTATGCCATGCGGTCTTGTTTCAACACAAGCTAATTGCTGCACGCTTGGCTCAGGCTCTGTGGTTTTACTCAAAAGAACAATGTGGATGCATCCTCAACCTCTGAGGTGTTCTTTACACCCAGATACTATTAACAAAAAACAGAAGAGCCCAATGAAAATACATTTCTATTTTTTTGACGTGCTATAATACAGACAATTGATCCTATGTTTAAATACCACTCCAGCCTCACAAAAATAAGTCGTTGCCGTGTCTAAATAGTGTGTAAGTAACCAGTAGCATGGTTGGTTTCTTGAAGCTGTACAGTAGTCCAGACGTTAGCCGTGACATCAGCGCTGTATATACCACACTCAATGGTGTATATAACAATGGGTTGTCTGGGACTGGGGGCCCTTGCAAAGTTAGTTGAACTTATTATCACCAAATTAGGACCGATATACTCCTGGATGGTGTCTTAAGAGTAGGTGGGAGAGCCTGAGTGGCTGTCCAGGCACCAACAATTTTCTATGTGTGTTTGTGTGCTGTAAACTATGTGATTTTGTGCAGGTGTTAACATAGTATTATCTGAAAGTGGGAATTTGTCTGCAAGAATGTGTGTTTTCAGTGTTTTAAAATATGTGATTAAATGTGTCTGTGTTTGATAGGAGTTTCAGAGGGGGAGACCTGGAAAAATACAGTCTGGCCCTGCTGGCCTGTGTTTCTTCAAAGTCCGGGGATGACTAGAGTCAAGGTTTTGACGACTGTTAAGACAGAAGAGAGCGACCCAACAGCTGGCGCAGACTGAAGGAATGTGTGAGTGGGGCAATGAGAGGAAAAGGGAGTGGTAAGATAAAATAAACATGGCCAGTGGTGGCAGTGCAATAGATGCATTCTTTGAGATAAGGCCATTGTGGATAATTGAAGAAAGCAGCATCTTAATTGCTTCCTTTCCTTTTAAGTGGTTTAGTGGTTCAAATATATGCTAGAACAAGGTCATTCATTGCATCAGAGAGCTGGAAGAACTTTCCCTTTAGCAAATATCTTCAGCTAATTTTTCCACATCAGTCTGTAATGATCTTATTAAAAAGAAACTCCACTTTCAAAGTTGGCTATTTAAATTCTGCAGCTAATACAACATCTAAAGATTTAGATTTTTCCCCCTAAACTAGGAACAATGTTTTGGTACAGCTGGTCCAAATATGTAAATCTGTTTTCATTTAGTTTGACACACCACAAAAAAAAAAAAAATATCATACAAACCTTGCTGGATAACTGTTTCCCCTGCAATATGGGTGACCGGGAACATAGCATCAAATATGTCACTGGAGAAGAAAAAGAGATGGAAACAGAACAGGAAGTAGGGAAATGGAAAGAAAAAAGGGAGGACACAGTTATATTGCACATACTTGTCATTTTGATAACTTATCTATTTCTCTGAATTGTTTACTGCCCTACTAATCTCAGGCAAAAAAAAATTACACAGTACATGTACAAGACAGTTTTGTGGAGGAGTGATGTGACGGAAAAGACAGCAATAATCATCACTGTATAAGCTCTATCAGCAGGTAGTGAAGGCCAAAGAGACAGTCCTGAGAACTCTGGCTGACCTCCTCACACACACAAACATGCACGCTCACACACATACATCTCCACAAACCACATCCATCTGAATGTGTACACAACTGATTTCTTCATCATCATCTAAATCAATGCAAACACACAGCATCCCCAGTAAAAGGACATCTGTATGCCAGTTTAGTTTATGGTAAGGCTTCACAAGTGTTTGACTAACTCTTGTGAACTTTCTTGCACGGTACTGCCAGAAATACACAAATTTCATTATTGGCATTAAAAGGTTTTGACTACTTTGTCTGCATCTTTGCATCATACCATTACTGTGTATAGGCTTAAACATGACTGTTTTGTTTCAGTCCATGATCAAAGTCTGTATTTCTGAGGGCATCTTCTTTTCGAGGTGCTAAAAAAACCAAACAAAATGATACTGGTACCAGGGTATTTCATTTCTGTTTTAGCCCAGCAGGGAAAGCTCCCGTTAGACTGTTGCTAATCAGGCTGTTTGAATGCATGAAGCCTGAAAAGATTAGCGCTCCACTACTGGAATGTGTTGGGACAAGAGACATATCCTTCCTCTCCTACTCTCTGCCCGTCTCTCACCTTCAGGCTGTATTTATCCATCTAATCAGTTGCATACCACCCGTCTTATAGAGAAATATAGAAAAAACAATAAGAGGGTCAGGCATATCAAAGACATACAAGAACTGCTGAGTGAATGTGGAGCAAGTCTGAGCCTGCTCTTAGTTATGTTTGTGCGCATGTGTGACACTGAACGTGTGTATTTGAGCCAGTATGTCTGCATCAGAGTGCATGCTGCCTATGAAAACACACAGGTTTGTACAAACTAATGTGTGGGTGTGAAGTAAGCATGTGTTCCTGATGGTGCACTAGACTTTGCAGAACTAATGGGCCTTTTCCACTGCACATTTTCGTAACCCTTCCACACAGCACGGCACACTTTATTTGTTTTTCCTCTGGGAAAACCGTTATGAACCGTTACAATTTTTCGCACCCGTTTCAGAGCTAGCTCTAACCGTGCTGAACCTACACAAAACGTGACGTACCTGACAGCTCTCCACTGATTGGCCAAAGGAAGTTGTCGTCATACATGTTTCGCCTTGCCTCTTCTAAAAATATTTGGCTCTGTTTTCGGTGACAACAAGCCACAGAGAAAACAACAACAGCAGTAACACCTCGATATCATCCAATTGTTGTTTTTACTTTATTGCCCACCGCGTGGCTGGCAGTGATGTCATGGCAGTCTCTACCGCACCTACTCCACCCACTTCCAGGTAGTAGAATACTGCTTCTCCTGCGTGGACACAAAAATTGTCCTGGTCGTCTTTAGCGTGTGGTGTTGTACTGTGCTTTACAGCGCCGTGTGAAGCTGCCATGGAAAAGACCCATTAAGCAAAATAAGTTGCAACACACAGCTGTGCAAAAAAGTTTTTTCAAGAAGCTCCTACATTTTTTTTTTTTTTTTTCAAAGAAAGATATAGGAAGAAAGAAAAAAAGCTGCAAGTCAACATATGTTTGGAGGGATCTGAGGATGTTACTGAGTGGTTTGGAAGTGAACGGGCCCTGCTGGTATTTGTTTGTGTGACACAGAATAGAAAGCAGACCTAAGAAGGTGGATTTCAGCCAACTATACTAACAGGTAAAGCCTGTGTGTTGCAGCTGGCCACTGACTCATGCATACATGAGGACAAACAAACTTCCAAAAAAAAAAAAAAAAAAACCCAGACATTTACTCTTTGAAGTGCACAAGCATGAAATTAAAAAATAGAAAAATAAAATAAGGGAAAAAGCAGGCTATCTTCTGATGCAGCTGTGCGTGTCACACAGTAATACACACATAACTGGCATTGCAATATATTCTAGCCAATGCAGTTTTGATGAAAATGTCCATAATGGCATGATGACATGACACATAAGCTCCAACACTTTAATGGTAGTTACTCAGAGCAACATCTGCAGGAGCGCCCTCAACTCCTCACATCTGTGACCACCTGTGCTTGGCATGGAGTCTGTTTGTTCTGGGAGCTTTGGAGCAGTTGGTTTCAAGTCACGTATTGCTGATGATGTGTAGTTTATGAAAATAATTACCTTGGGGAAACACAAAGTTCAAAAGCAATAGCAATTATATGCATTACCTGAAAAATAGAGAAAATGCAGTCCTCACATGTTACGATCTTTTAGGTTTTGATCAGACTACGAACATTAATAGGAAAGCAACAGGAGTGATGTGCTCCTGAGCGTGATAAGTTGAACTTCGGTATGTGCATTTTGGCACTGATGATGATAACACATCACACATGGAAGCAGGATGTTCAAGAGAGGGTGACACGCATATAACAAAAGCCTCAAAGACAAGCAATCCTGTTTTTACTTTATCACCTTTATTTTTCTACATTCCATCTATCTCCATCCAGTGAATGCATCAGTGAGCACAACAAAGATACTTATGATGGTAATTACCTCCCGACATCTCTACCCGTCTCTCTTTCTCATTCTTTATCCCAAACTTCCTTCATGTCTGTGCTAAATCACTTTTTCCCTTCCTCTCCCCTCTCAATTCCCTCTTTCTTCCCTCTAATTCTTTTACTGCCCCACCTATTTCTCCCATCTCTTGGTCTGACACCCCCCTAGATGAAGTGATTAATCTTGTCCTTTCCGCTACCTGTGGCCCCTCTGACCTTATGAAAAGGCAAAGCAACCCCACAAACAAAGGATGTGCAAGTCTGACAGGCACAGATAGAAAGACAGAGAGGCAAAGAAACCCTGTAGAGAGAGGGGGGCTATGAAGCTCATCTCCACCCACCTCAGACTGGGAGAAAAAGCTTACAAAGCTTTTGTCATAGCACCAACATAGCACTATGTTTTGCTCATTATGAGACACTGTATTTTCAGTCTGAACTGAAAAGTCGGAAAAATGCTGCCACCTCAGGCAGTAATTTGTACTTACAGAAAGCCTATGTATACATGCATGTTTGTGTGCATTTCTGGGCAAATGACAGGGAAAGTTTATGTTTTCCTTCATTCTCTCCACAACAGTGGAGCAACAGCTTATCATTGTTCTCAAACACTCATAAAAAAGTGTTTAGCTTAGGGGAATTTCAGTCATTAACAAAATCAAATCAGACCTGCTTGTTGTGGCTGGATTGCTTGTTGTTCTTCCAGGTTGGCAATGACAGCCTCCCTCCCTCACTCACCTCTTCCCTCCCTCTTAATCTCTCTTCCAGCGCAGCTGTTTATTTGTTCAGCAGCTAACATCTTATCTTTTACATTACTACATCAACACACAGCACTGCCATTACACTATTAACACCAAAGAGCTCTTAAACAGCACGGCGTGCTGCCATGTCTTTGTATTTCTTAATGGGCCGCAGAATGTTGAGTTACACAAGACCTTAATGTGAAGCCCATCCAGAATGCTTGCTCTGTTTGAGCAGTGGAGATTTTGTAATATGCAGAATAATCAACAACTGCACCGCATACGGGAACTTCCCGGCTCTCCATGTTGTGTCTCAGCTTGGCAGAAACATGCCACTGGTTTGGCTGGCAAAGTGTTCATACCATTAAGGCTTGAGGGATTAATTTTCACTGCTACAAGTGATTGTAATTGAGGGTGCTGATTCTAGAGAATCAGAACAATAGCCTTTGTTATGGCAGTCTGAACATTTCCAATATATAAATGATGGCCTGAGGACACTAAATGCAGTTTGAAAAATACACCCAAGCTCCATGGGGTAACAAAGAAAGACCAGGTGATCCAATATAATGTTTCCCTGTTTACATGCTTGTTTTTCACACCACTTGCAGCAGCCATTAAGGTACAGACATAACAATGGGCTGATATGTATTGATCATTTCTGCTGCTTGTTCTTCCCAGCACTTTGAAAACATGGGAATGCTACACAGAAACGATGCAACATACTTACAGCACTCAACCTAAAATTAAAAGCTCTTAGAGGATTTTACGTACTCAATAACTTTAAGTGGCAGGTTGCTATGAATAACACATAAAATAGTGCAGATTTTTGTTTGGCTGCGGCTGTGATTAGTCAGCATTACACTTAAAGCACAAACTAAGTCACAAATATGAGCTTGCAAACATAAATTAGATTTCCACTGAGTGGGGTAAAAAGAGCTGTTTAGCATGAGATGATAGCAAGCTGGAAAACAGTTTTATGAGGCTGACTAAGTGCTGCAAAGTTTAATGTCCAGTGTTTAAAGTTCTGCAAAAAAGAGCCAAAGTTACTCAAATGGAACAACCAACTCACCCCACTGAGTGGTTTGTGTAGGAACAATAATTCTTGCTTTTAAATTGCAGTTGCCATTACATAACCATTCAAGCAAGCACATGCACCCGTGTTTTCAGATGCAGACACGAACCACTGATAAGAGGCAGCGCTATGAGTGAGTAAATGAGAGAGAAAAAAAGGGGGAGAATAGGGGAGGGAAAATTATAAAGCCCAGAAGCATTCAGGGAGGATATTTATAACATGAAAGCTCTTGACACGTGCCCTCATTCACTCTCACAACCAAACTATGAATTATTAACATCATAAATGAATAAAACAAAATTCAAAAAGAGGTCACATCACACCAGCATGACCCCATTTATTTTTTCAGAATTGCCCTTCAAACTGCAAGTGACACCCCAAGAACAGGGGTGTCAGCTACAGTCAATTATTTCTTGCCTGTGCAGTTTTTGAAAATATTCAAAGAAGTTTTTAACAAGGTCCTTCTGTTTGTCTGAGCTGATGGGAGCTGGAGGTAGAGGCACAGTGCAGCGCAGAGGTGGTCCTCCAGGTTTACAGGTGGACATTAACAGTTTATGGCTGGTGACGATGACCACTTACTGACAGCCAACAGGGTAGGAGGATGCCAGGTTCCAGATGAAGAGAAAGACAACCTTCACTTTTCACAAACTCTACTGACCTTTTCCCATCTGCCTTTCAATTTGGTCATCAGGGCTCTAAAACACCAGTGTGATCAACATCATAAGCTCCAAGATACACTTGGCTTTAATTCGCTTTGCCATGGTCTAACAAACACTGAATACTGAATTTATAATAGGTTTTTGGAGTGAATTGGATTTCTGCCTTAAACATCTCGTAAGAGCTAACATTCACATATTTGGAGGTCTTACAAGGTTCAGTAAGTGTGTAATTAAATGTTGGAAGTTGTATTTGAAACTAACAGAGGGCAGGGAGCACAATGTGTTAAAGCCACACACCTGGCTCTGGTTGGTTTATAAGGGGTGTAAACCTGGATGCATCCTGTTGCCTTTAAGTGTAGAAGTGTGTCTCAGTACGTGTGCACTGCAGAACTAAAAGACCTGAGGGCCAGTGCAGTCATGTTAGTGATCTGTGTGACCTGTAGACTTCTGCTAAAACCACGTAAAGGAATCTGTCAATTACACGTATGCAATGATCAGACCACCTGAGAGGAAGAGAGGAGAGGTTTGTGTGAAAAAGTTTAAGATACTTTGTCTATCATTGAGGTTTTCTTGAGTTCATTCCCTTTTTTTTGCAAGTGTCCAAGTCCGGTTGTAAGGAACAAGCTTCCCTCTTTGTGTCACACGTATCAATAAATCTATCAAACTTTATATTAAAAACCCACAACATAACTTTTTGGCCTTAAAAATATGCATTTCTGACTCATTTTGATGGCATACCGACATTCATTATGCACATTTCTCAAGCTGTCACCGCCCAGCAGCGTCCAGAGGCTGAGAAACCGGACTATGCAACCTTTTCCATCCAGGCGCAGCATGACATTGCTGCTAACTATTGGTTGCACACGTTGCGCACCATGTCACGAGCTAGCAACTGGACAAAAACACACCAGGTGTTTTGAATGCAGACCATCGGGTTTCGGTAAAGAAATGCAAGAAAACGTTATCAGAGGAAGAGAGGAAAAGAAAGAGAGAACTGGACAGAACAAGAGATACAGACGAGCCTCAAGATAAGACTGTTTTACTGTCTGGAGAGCTCACAGTACCAGTAGGATGAAAGATGGATGCCAACAGCCCGTGCTTATTGATTGAATGATTATTACGTCTACCAAACTCGATGGCCATTAGTCACGCCCCCACCCACCTCACTTGCGCGCACTCGCAACTTACCATGAGCATCTCACAGTGCACATGAACCGAGAGGAACATGGCTGCCTGCTGCTCTTATCTATGCCACTGTTTGCTCTTAAAAAGAAAAAGCAGCTGTGGATCAAGTCATGGAGGTGTTGGTGTTTGCAGCGAGGATGTTTTACGCCACAGAAGTTGGAGGTGAGATAATTATCACTTTTAGGAAGCGTGGTTCCTCTGCTGTTTACTGGGAAGCTAACAGGCCAGCCACTCGGCTGTTCTCGGTTATGTTCGCCAACAATTGTCAGCAGTCGCGTTCCTGTAGTCTGGAGGTGTGGTTTCGGGGGGTTATATTTTTTCAAATCTAGCTTGCTTGAACCGTGTTTCCAGGGTCCCCTACCCTGCCTTTAACCTTGTCACATAACAACAGACCAACCAACAAACTTTCAGTATTAATCTGATGACATCACATATTGCCTTCTTAAACTCCCAAGAGTGAATCACACCATTTTAACCAACAGTAGCTATAGCTGATCATAAATTAGGTATAAATTTTGAAACAGTGTGATAAATCTTTTGGCTCATATCTAAACAATTGTCAGTTTTTTGGGGAATTTGCCATACTCTGAATCCTTGGTTGCTTTCATTTTCCAGCGTGAAAATTAAATTGGATCAGATGACCTTAAATAAACAACAGGTTGGTTTTCAGGTATGATTAGCCTGTTAAAGGGAAAGAAAAAAAAAAACTGACTAACAAAGTTGCGTTCTTGAAACTTTCAAGCCTGAATGAATAAGTAATCTTCAGAAAAAATATAATTCTGAATGTCTACTGAGGTGGCATTAGCAGCTTGGACCCTGGTAATCTGCCAATGCCAACTTCATGAAAGGCCAGTTCAGCTTTATCATGTCCTCACTATTTCTGGTACCTACCAGTGATTTACCCGTGAAGAGAACCAACAGAGATGTATTTCACAGGGAAGACTGGGAAAGAATTAATGTTCTAGAGAAGCATCCTGTCAATGGAGAGAATGCCAAAATGAACGAGCCATTTACCAGACCAGCTTAATAAACACCTTTCTAAACACACATGCCTCAACGTGGATATTTTCATGCTTTTAAGAAGTCTTTTTTTTCCACAATAATTTCCAACAGTTTTACAGCAGACTGTGATAATGACATAAAAGTTACAGTCATTCCTGTTACTGGAAAGAAACTCTTCCTGCACCAATTCAAAGCGCACACATTCATGTGGGAATCAGGGAGGTGACCAACCCGAGGATGAGGAGTGAGAAAAAAGGAGCAGTTTATGGGCATATGTGAGGAAAAAGAAGGATGTATCACAGGATAGAAAAAACAAACATTCAACTTTGACTGTATCATCATTGTAAGTATGTCTACCAAAGTTTTTGAAGCAGTAAAAGTGCTGTGAATCAATTAAATAGCAAAGTATCAGATGAGATATTGTGTCTTTCGGATGAATTACTGTAAAGATTAAAATCTTCTGGATTAAAAAAGACAAACAGATTCAGCTAAATTTTGGGCTACATTGGTGGCCTGTGTGGAGGCTCTCTGATTAACTGTTGTGATGCACCGTTGTGTGCATCAAGTGTGACAAGACTGTTTTATAGCCCTACCTGATGATCCAACACACCACCTGCTGGTGCAGCCATGATGTCAGCCTAAAAACATCACAAACAGGCCCAACCCTGCTGCCTCTCCCCTTATTTCCTCTCCCCTTCACTTCTTCCCTTCTCCCATTTCCTCAGTATTGTGATTTGTCTGCTTTTTAACTTTTTCTAAAACTTTTTTTTGTCTGCGAACTTCAACTCATTTTCCTCATGCTGTCAGTCTAGATCACATTTTCAGTTCTAAGGGATTTTCACACTTTCCTAACGCCCCTCTCTCTGTTGTTCTTTGCCCCGGGGCAGGAAAAAGGGAGTTCTTCCTCCACTTAGAAAGAAAAAGGGTCAGGTTGAATCAGGCGCTGACAGGACTAAGCTTCTACCTCTCTGATGTGTCTACAGCAGACGTGTCACTGCAAACAGTGAAAAAGGGGAGAAAGGGGGTGGGGGGCATGGGGGGTAGATTTACTCGCCTTCTTTCCCATTAACGTCAAGTTTGAAAATCAACTTAATGCACATAAATATATTTTTCATATACAAAATACTTTTATAAATTGTACACTGGTGATAAGCCTCTCTATTTCACACTTTTTTTTAAACAAACACACACACACACATATCCTGACATGTCACTTAACATCACAAAGAATGCCGCAAACTCGAGGGCATGTGTTTTCCTCCCCCTCTCTCTTCCATCCTTCCCTCTCCCCCATCATTTCCACCTCATAGACAACAAGAACTACAAGGAAATAAGAATCTGAGCAGCAGATCAGGATGTACATTGTCCTTTGTTGGGGTTTAAACGTGAGAGCTATTTACACAACATGACACACAACACATGCATGTATACATGCTGAAACTGGGATGGAGAGAAACTAGAAAAAAAAACACCCGGGGGTGGGGGTAAGGGAAGACGAATGACTACATGACAGGGGGAAATTGAAGGCAGCGTCCTGCGCTGAACTGTGAAAGACACTATATTGTACTTATATGTGTGCATGTTTATACATTAGTGCATATGTGTTTAAACTTTAACGAACAACATTTGGAGCAATGAGGTAATGGTGCCTTGGGTGCACAGACGAGAAATAGCTGACATTCAACAGCTGACATCTGACTGACGTAAGGCCGTCCCAGCTGTAAAAAGGCAGCTTCATCATACACGCAGATTTCAACTGAACAGTGTTTGGCAACTAGATAGTATCTGTTATATATGAATAAAAAACATTTTGGGGAAATGTCCTGATGTTAGAGACTGGCAACCAAAAATCTACTGCAACAACTCTGAACTGTAAGTTAATGAATAAAAAGTCATGACTCTGTCAATTTGAAAATAGTTTTAGCTGCATTTTTATAATAGATAAGAATAGAGTTCAAGGGGCGTTACAAAGGGAAATGTTGAAGGAAAGTTTAGTTAAAAATGTAAGATGTTTTCGAAACTAGTCAATGCAGCTTTATTTGTAAAGCGCCACTTTAAAACAATGTCATCTCAGGACACTTCACAGACAGATCAACTTGAGCCAATTCGTAATAGCATAGCTAAGAAATCAGTGATTTTGTTTGGAAAAAAAAAAAATTTCTCCCCTTTTGCTCTGGCTTGGCTTCAAAAACCTGTGAGAGACTGATACAATTAAAACAACATTTTTGCCTACAAGCTCTTATTACTAAAGAAATCAAAAGTGACAAAGGAGAGATGTTGAAATCAACATAAAACATGAAACTGATTTGTCCATTCATAATTTTCAGAAGTGCAGTGTTTATTTTACACTGCTTTGTGTAACCCTGCCTTCAGACTGATTGATGACTTACAACAGACCTCCCTGCTAATGCAAATCAACAGAATAATTCTCACTTATTAACTAACCACAGATATGTAAATCATAAAATGAATTTCATTAATTGTGCAGCCAAATACCTTCTTGATAGTTACTCTATGCATTGTTGATAACTAACAGTATTCCTTTTGGTACTTTTGCAGGACAGTTATGACCCCAATATCCCAGTCACTTAACAGTGTCCTAAAATTTCCAACACAAGCTCTATGAAATTCTCCATACTAAAGCTCATCAAGCATGGAAATGGGCTGAGCGGCTCTAATCTAAATGAAACTCAAACAGAGTGACACCATCAAACCAACGAGGAGGTCATGGGAGAATTAACACACTATAACAGGACTGTTGTCTGTGCCTGTGCACTGGAACCTATCGCAGTTGCATAGACAAAGCAGACGTGATGTATACAATAGGAGGCCATGGGGCAACCCAGGCGATTCTGTCAGGCGCTAGGCTGCTCCATCCCTGAATAATGTGTGGTGGTCAGTGTGTGGGTTGTGCTTTGGGCCTGACTGAGCTATAAAGGCAATGAGGGGTTGCAGGAACATTATGTTCTCACAGCAAAGGGAAACACTGGCTTGGAAGTTACTGTCATGCACACGTACATATTTACCCTATATATTCATTCACGTGAAATGAAACGTGACATTTTCCACGATCACAGCTGACATGAATCACGCCTAACTAGTTTATAAATACAGACACAGGTGTCTATAACAGGCTGTACATCTTCCCTGCCCTTCCGCTTGTTGGCTACCACTCTCACAGCATTTTAAGTACTTCTGAAAGCCTTTTTATTCTGAGACTGATGTGGACTGTGCAATGTGAACATTTGATATTTTGCACAGCACCTGTGTTAAGGTAAGGTAGCAGTCATCTACACCTATGCTTAAAACAACAAACATATGCACACACAATATAAACAGACGCACATGCACACACACACTCAGTGGTTATGTATATACGGTACAGCTGAAAGGCTGCAAACTGAAAAACTGTCCTGCACACTCTCAGGTGCATTTTAATAAATACAACATTCTAAAAGGACTCCAAACGCCAACAATGCTACCTTTGTCACTGCTTTTTAAGGATTTGATGAAATATGGATGGGGTGAGGGATGGAGAAGGATGACCAGAGGCAGAAAAGGTACCAGGCGGACAGGTTGAAACACAGCCGAAGGTATGAGAGAGGACAAAACGTTTCCAGTTATCTGTGCATTTGCATGCGTGTTTAAGTGCATGCTCCTACATACATGTGTGCACATGCTAACATGCTTGTTTGAGTATGTTTATGTGTTCTAGCATGCAAAGATAGAGCCTGGCTGATAAGGACTTCCTACAAATTACATGTTTAAGTATATGCCCTACGGTTGAGTGATAAGGTGAAGTTGTCTGAGACGAAGTGAAGATGAGATGAGCTTAGGGAGGTAAGACTAGTGGCTTGTTAGTTCTCTGTGCCCCGGATGGTGGTGGGGATGGTCGAGGTTCAGTCAGGCCTGCAGCTCTCCTGTGGTGAGTGACCTCATCGCCTGGCCCCTGGCATTGTGGCAGCAGCACAAAGCCATGCAAGGGACAGAGAGAGAAGACTACACATGAATGTGGGGGAGGGACTGGCTGTGAGTGTCGATGTAGATGTGAATGAGTCTGCATGACTGAAAATAGGAGAAAGACAGGAACAGAAAGAGGGAAAGACAGAGAAAGTATTGAATTAGAAAAATGGTAAAAAAAGGACCACCAAGTTCTCCGAAAAAACAGACATGAGAACACATACAGAGTCAACATAACTGCACACACAAATAAATAAACTGAACAACGAACACAAACCTGCTGGTTTGTTCTTTCTGCTGTTATTACACAACCTGCCGCAAAATACAAATCACAGACACACCACTCTTTTACCTGAACAAGCAGGGAAAAAATGAGGGGGAAAAAACATATGTCTGACCATGAAATCAATACAGCAACAATCAACATGCAACTTTTTCAACAGGCTGTCTTAGAAAAACAATTAAAAAATGGGGACATTTGGGTGAAAAGGGGACTCACAACCAAACAGCCAAACTTCCATCCAGAGTCTCTGCGTCCTGTTAACAGTGTATTATGTGTTTCCAGGAGGGACGGTCTGCAAAGCTTCACCTGCTTCGGAGTGTACAACCATTGGGAACATGATCATTTTGGACATATGTCCTTGTTTGTTTATTGTCTCCAATACAGTAGAAAGACCAGGTCAGAGGAAGCAGCAAAGCAATAGTTCATACCTGTTTTATCTGTGTGTGGCAAAAACACCCTCTAGGGGCAGCTACATGGTAACAACAGACACTGAGAGTACATTGTTGGACAGCACGTGTTGCTGCACTTTGTCACATTTCACCATTTTGTCATTTCATGAAAAAAGAATAATGAAATGCACGTGACTTGAATATTAACCCTCATATGTTGAAGCACAAAGCTCAGGTTTCATGTCTGTTATTCAGCCATCAGATACGGTGATGACAGCTGCGTTCATCTGATATGACTGACAATGGACTATCTCTACTTGCTTCCTCGTTGCTTTGTCTCCACGCGCAGACCTTAAATAAACTTTTAGAGCACAAGACTAAGCAGCTTTTCTTTCTGGTGTTTTAGTGTCTTTCGCTTTGCTGTTGTTTGTTTGCAAGTTTTCTGTCACTAACTGATCTATTTATTATTGTTTCTGTATCTCTTTCAGCACACACTGCACTCACACTGAGTATCAGTACACCAAAGATGTTGCCTGTCCATCGGCAGGAGTTAGTGGAGAAGGTGCAGAGGTCAGAGTTTCGGGGTCAGGGGTCAACCAATCAGTCACTTCATCAACTCATTACTCTGCTTGTTAATTAGAGGATTAAAGCAGGCACGATGAGGTAAGCACCACCTCTTAACCATCCCTTTTGATAATTGCATTCATGACTTTTTTTTTTCCTTTTGCTTACTGTATTCATAGCATTCCTAAGTAAAGTAAAAATCATATTTTTTTATAGAATATTACATTTTGTGGCTCTTTTTTACGACAAATAAAAGATAAGGTGTCGCATTTGCATAGTGAACATTTAAATCCTAACCTGAAAAGATTTAATAAGTGCTGTTGCCAGATGACAATGTTATTTTACTATAATGCAAACTCTGCCAAGACGACTACATAAGCAGAGCAAATGGGGTTTCCTGATGCATATCTACTAGACTGTTAGTGTGAATATACAAAGTGAGGTGGTGTGTTCACTATCCCCCAAAGGGAGTGTTTAATGTTACGAGGGAATTAGACTAATATAGGCAGACAGCAGCTGACAACTGTAAGACTGTATGTCTCTATTTGGGTGTACTTTGTATGTGTCAAGGGAAAAGTAGACTAATCTCAGAAAGTTTCCTTGGCCTCTTACAGAATCAAGTCTGTATGAATTATCTCCATCTTTGAACTTATCCACAGAGAGTTAGGCGATCATTAAGGTCATTCAACCAGCTGTGCCAAAACACTCACAAATCTATCAGAAGTCTCATTTCACTTACAGTAGTAGAGTTCGATAAGAAATACTTGAAACAAGATCTGTGTGTTTGTACAAATGATAATGCCTCTACGTACTGAACATATTAAAAGACTTTAAAAAAAGGTTTATAAGAGAGAGAAGTGGTGGGAAGATAGGCTGATAAATCCATAGATTTTTTAATGCACTTTTATATACCGTATACGTGTTTATATATAAGCGTGTATGTCCAGATGCACATTCAACCACAGCCCTGTAAGCCTGACAAGTGCCATATTCAAATTGGCACAAAAGTATACTTTGATCAAAGAAATATTCAAATCTAAGTGCTATCAGTTCGCTGAAACTTAAACACAAAACTGACACATCCTGATGACAGAACAGTAGATTCAACTGATAGGATGGCTGATAGGAGACAGGTGGCCACAGTCTGGCTGTTAGCAAAGTGGGCTGAAGGCAATGTGAAATAAAAAACTTAGTATAAAACTGGCTTATCTTGTTATATGGTTGTTGATACTGGTTTACCTTATTAAGTTCATTTTGGCGGACCCACAAATAGATGGGTCCTTCTTTTTGTGCTCTTCCAGCAACACCATGGCAGAGGATGGGACTTAAACACACATCAGACACAAGTTCAGGGACCAACAATAGACAAAGAGATCATATCTTCCAATGGCTCAGGATATGTTAATAAAGAAAAAAATACAAAGAAAGATCTTTAAAAGATATCTAAAATCTATCATACTATCAAACCAGGAGCTTCTTATAATGATTGAGGATATCTAATAATTTTAAAAATATGAAGTTTTGCAACAAATGATGAAAGATAAATGTATAAGATTATGTATGTGAAGATTAGCATTGAAAATAGAGATTTGCGGTACTGGTCATGTAACTCTATCATCGAAAATGATTTTTGCATATTATCCTTTCCATTGACACAATGTACTGTAGATGTCATTAAACTAGATTTAATCTATTCAGCAAAAGTTTTTTAATAAGAAAAACAAGCAGAAGTGTGTGTGTCGTCGTTCCCCCCCCCCCATGAAGAAGAGAATATTATAATATTGTAGTAGAAAAAAGGTAAGAGGGTGTGAAAAAAAATTTTTTTTTTAAGGAAAAAGGGGTTTTTTTTAAATCAAAAAAAAAAAAAAATTTAAAAAAAAAAAGAAAAAAAAAAAAAAATTAAACCCAAAATAATAACCCAAAAATAAAAGAACAAACAATAAAAAAAAAAAAATAAGTTTTTAAAAAAAAAACAAATTCAATTCAAACACAAATTTTGAATGTTTTGAAAAAACTACACAGCTTCAAGAGACTTGAATGTCACTAAAGAAAATTAGAAAATGAGAATAAACCAAATAGTTTGGCATTCAAGTATAGTATATTCATGTATACAATTCCACTTTTTCAGTAATGAGAATTTTTCCAAAGAAAGACCACTCCGTTAAATAAGAAATAAACATCTCAGCTAGAATCCATAAATTTTCCTGTAAATTTAAGGGATTAATCTGATGAATATGTTTTAGCTATCTAAATACAAGAAAAGGTGGGCTGCATTTAAAGTCCACTCTGAACAGTGTAGTGACATCAAGTGGCTCAAACTGCAAATTGCAAGCAACTACCACCTTGACTTTCACTTCCAAGAGACCAAAAAAAAAAAAAAACGTATAGCGAATGTTTGGTTCATCATGGCTGCTTTACATAATGGAGGCATATCTAGATATAAACTGTTAACTCTTATACAATAAAGACCACAAATATTATTTTCACATTTTTCTATTCTGATTCTATTCTGACAACCTTGTGATTATTTCACAGCATTTCTACCAACACATTAATTTTAGTATTTCATATCTAATTTAACCTTATTACAACAACAAAAACAAGTTGTTGTTTTTTTTTTTTTATAGAAATCTTTTAAAAAGCAAAATGCATGAAGTTTTCCCATCTATGCAGCTGAGGAGAAATGGACTACACACACGCACAAACACACAGCTGTTGGGGCTCAAAAACTTTGTGGCTGTAAAGTCTGACATATGGAATGGTGTGTTAATCAAAGACTTTGCAGTCTCAGCTGGATCAGACGCACTGGGAAAACAGTCTGGCATGCTTACTTGAGAATTTGCTTTGAATGTGTGTGAATGCGCATGTGTCTGTGCATGTTTCTCATGATAATGTAATCCATATCATCCTTTGTAGTGATAGTGGTATTTGTATGCCAGTTATCTACTTGTGTATGTTGACTTCAGCCTTGTGCTTTGTGCTGTCTCCTTCACTGACCCTCTTCACAACTTTATCCTGTCAATCAAACTGAAGTTCATGTTGTTTGTTTAAAAGATACCACATTTATAACTGAATGCATTATATTTCAGAAATAATTTTTGCATAGATCCATAATTACTTCAGAGATAATCAGTGAAACAATGAACCTTTATAAATTTTTACTCCCTCTGCTTTTTCCCTTTTTAACATTACATGTATGAAGAAGTGTAATTCAGCAAGGCAAAAATTAGGTGATGTGAATGTTTTGTTTGCTGAAAAATCAAATAGATTTTCTCTTGCTTTTTATCTGAATGAGAAAGTCACTGGGATCTTTACATTGCCTCAAATAAAAGCTGAGTTAGCAAACATTTAAAAGAAGATGTGATCAAAAAACAGACCACTTGTTGGCTCTGTTACAGTCCAAGTATCTGTGTGTCCTCAGATGCCCCTCTGGATCATTTTTCTCCTGACTGGCTCATTCCTGCAATTATACACACTCATCACTGTTCCAAAAGAAAACCAAAAATCCAGCTTCACTGCTGACAAAAATCCTGTGGAAAGACATGTACTGTGTAATGTTTATATGGTACGGTATATCGGTGTTGAGGGAATAGCTTGCTCTAACAAAGAAGCTAAATCACTCCCAGTCATTTAGATTCACATGGTAACTACTGTAAATAAAAAGCAAAGTCACGGACAGATTTATGACTAAAATAAACCCCAAATTAATATCAAAACACAGGGTGTAAACTGTATGACTACTGCAGGACGATAATCACTTCATAAGGTAAAAACTACGATAAAGTTGAACAAACAGTGTCTGTTACTCTACTTATTAACAAACACTGATTACAGGGCCAGTCTAGTCTCCCTGGATTCCTAGAAAGGCAGATTAGTGAGTTAAGAAGATGAGAGATTATGAATGATATACAGGGTGACAGGATAACATAACAACATGAAGCAATACCACAAAAAAGAGAAGAGAGCAGAAAAGAACACCAGAGAAAGCAGAGAAACAAAGAAGCCTTCATCGTTTTCAATCTTACAAGTGAAGGGATGATAGCATAATATAGTGCTAATAGGGGAACAAATTGTGTGGTGCTCAGCTTACATAACTGCTGAGTGACTAATCATACAAGATGTTTCCTTGATCCACACATACAATCATCAGCCTGCGGTTTTCTCTGATTGTCTTATAGGCAAAAATAGAAAACATGTAGTCCAATCCCAATCAACTTAAAAAAATAATAGTAAGGGAAGAAAAAAAAAAAAAAAACTCAGTTATATTCAATAGTGTCCTCCAGCGTAGAATACATTGATCCATCAACTTGGTGATGAGAAATATTTGTTCGTGTACTGTCATGTCACATGTAAGTTCATGCCAAGAGCAAGTGTCACTGTCTTCACTGTGAGATCATTTCTGCAAGAACATCCAATAAGAAAAAGAGCCGGCTATTTGCAGAACTTCAGTAGAGAAGAGCAGGAATAAAAGGGTGAGAGGCAGCGAGGGGGCTGTGTACTCAGACTCCATCTGCTGATCTGCGTCAATCCAGTTCTGGCACATCAAGAGAAAGCTGGTGGACTGTATGCCATGACTTCATCAATGCCAACAACAGAAGGCAGCAAGGCGTGAAAACATTTTTCACTTTGAAGCTGAGCTTAGCTTAGTTTTCTCTTTGGTAACGGGGATATACGTTGTTTCTGCAGACTATAGAAGTGCTGCATGTTTGATGTGCAGGAATTCACCTTTTCAGTCTTGAAAGGTCAACTAAAAGTTTATACTAATATTTATATCACAAGATGAAAAGGGTATTAGTTAAAAAAAAAAAAAGGCTGTATTTTTATATGCATGTGAATAAACTGTATGAATGTGTTTCTAATTGAAAAATAACGGTGTTGAATAATGCCAGTTTTTGTACAGGCAGTGGACACCTTTTGGTTGTTTGGCTACAACCCTTTTGCTACCAAATAAATCATAAATCAAATGTTATAGCTTACCGTTAAAATTCAGCCAGAGAATGTGCAATGCTTATAATAAGCATTTATAGGCTTTATATTTTTTTTACTAGGATTTAAAGATGTGGTCTACGTAATACAGTACATATTTGGCCAAGACAACGCTTGTCAAGCCAAAGTTTAAATAATGACTATTCATGTGTATTTCTTAGTGTGAAGTTAACTGTAAACCTGGGCATGTGCTTTGCTAGTAATAAACATTTACATGCTTTTCATGTGTTTTTTTTAACATATTTACTTTCACTTTTCAAATATGGTTTAAATGCGGCCTACATAGCCAAGACAGCACTGGTTAATATCAAACTTAAGCTTGAACACAATATTGAATTGAGACGTATTTCCATCCACTGCTTAGTGGTTTTTGTGGAAAACAGCAAATCAGACACAATTTTCATTAGGAGAGCTCCTACAGCACTGATGGCTTCATGCTCATCCACAAATCCCAAAAGGAATTCCTATACACTGCATCAGTTGTTGATGCTAGCTGTGTGTTGTGAGACAGCAAACATGACAGACAGTCGGTTAAATTCCCCATCATGCATGGTTTCATGAGCTGATGACAACAGCATTACATAGCTTGGCATGCCAAGAAGTTTTGTGTATATTAAAACCTGATGGCTTATGGTCTGTTGCCAGATATTTTTCTGTTGAAACGCTAATCTACCACATCAGCCACCCCAGTATGTGGTTTTCAAACTGTCCAGATCTATCACATGTTGCACTTCACTCAAGGCTCCTTTAGATGGAGCGACATGCAATCAGAGGCCTGCTTGCCTGTACTGTGTACTGTGCCAAGGGAGCATTTCATATTGTCAGCTGACGAAAGAATGGAAAAATTGTATTTTGAGTTTTGTCTGTGGAAACCCTTGCCAACAGGAAAGCTCCGGTGTTTTCTTCTCCATGGCGCATAATGGATTCGTCTTGCCAATGAAACACTATTCCGGCTGGCGGCAAGGACTGCCAGCCACCTGAGAGACTTTCCCACAATACCCCATCTCCTGTCAGAGCCAGAATCAGTCATCATCGGAGAGCTGGGACAGATGGAAGGATGATGAGACGATGGCTGAAGAGAGGAGGAATGTAAAAGAACAATGAATTGAAGCAGATGGTTAAAAAAAAGAAGGGGAAGGAGGAAACTTGGCAACTTTCTCTCTCTTAAGGAAAGCTATGGATAATTGTTGATTTCTAAACACTCTGTGCACCACCGCCCAGTACGCAACACGATACTCTTATACACAGATTTTACCATGGCAACCAACGACACAACACAGCAAACACAGACACGTCCAGTTGCCCCTTACCCACCCGTTGATGTACCCCCGTTCTCTTCTTCCACCATCTGTAGGCAGACTTTAGACACAGGCAACACTAGCACACAGTGACCAATACTTTTAACTAGAACGATGATTTGTTCGTCCTTTTACCTTTTTCAGAGTGTACACACACAAATAGTCTCAACACATATTTGGCCTGCTGGTGTTACAGTCGGTATTCGAACCTTGTCAAAGACAACACTGGGCTCACAAAGGTTTCATACCTCCTCTCGTTGTCATCCAGGTGAGCAAACAGCACATTCTTAGAGATGGCCTTGGCCAATGCAGTCATGGTCTTGTAGTCTTTTGGGATCACCTGTGTAGACAAATAAAATAATTACAGCAAAGTGGATGGCAGCAGCGACCTGCAGGTGGACACATGAAGCAAACCAGAACAAACACATAATATGACCAACTTCAAAAGCAAACTGATTTGAGTAATTAAAGAGCAGTGTATTGGCAAGCTCTGAAAGGAATATTGCACACGTGTGTCTGTATATTTTTGGGGAAGCCCATCTGTTCAGGGATTACACTCAAAATGTCACACAGACCTTAAAAATTCACAAGAGCCCTGAACTCATTCATAAAACATGCATTTTCATGTCCCAGACTCTGTGGCGTGTGCTCATGGAAAGGGAATGGCAACATCTGAAGCCACAATAAAGCTGCACACAGAAGTCTGTGGAGAAGACATCCTAGAGGAGAATTTATGCTTATTTAAAAATAGCGTTAAAAGAGTAAGAAACTAATGGAAAGATGGAAGAAAAAAAAACTTCTTTCTCTAGAATGATTCTGATTGGGAGTGGAGTGTGTGTGTGTGTGTGTGTGTGTGTAAGTCTTGCTTCTCGTTGTGGGAGCAAGGAGGGGTTAGGCTGTAATTAAGTTAAGGCAACAGATGTCTCCACATGAAGACAACCACACTGTGCAGTGCACAATATGCACACAAATGTGCATACAACCACATCACATACATAATATGAAGTACTGAAGTTTTATCTGTCTGTGGAACTACAAGCCTGGCTACTCAGTGGGCATAAAGAGAAACAGGCTGGTCAGGACTGGAAATCAAATCGGAGATTTTAGGTCAGCCTACCAATCATCTGTAGGATCCACATCTAGATCCAACTCTGTCACCCAAGCGATCATTAAATGTCAGGGCACTCAGCTTGTTACCAGCTTGAAAAAGATATTTGCTCTCCAAGTTATGATTCAGAGTATCCTTTTTTCTGTTCCTTATGCTGAGGTATTTACTTTGGAAAAATATATATATATTTCAACTAAAATTCAAGCATTTTTAACTTTTCAGTTAACACCAACTTAAAGTCAGACTGACCGGCCTCATGTTTTTTTAAGATGCTTTTCAATTTATAGCAAAGTCATTTCAGATAAGAAGTGTTAGCTAATTGTATTCTGTTAAAACAACTGTAAATTTTCACAGCAGAGTCTTTGATGAAAGTGATGTAATAAGATGTCAGCACATTTTTACATGTCTGTGAGTTTGTGTGTGTGCATGTGTTAACCTCATCAAAGGTAAGAGAACTAAGTGTTCTCTCACAGTGAGGCAATAATTTGCTTTCATGTTTTAATTTGATTTTGATTAACTTTTCACTGATTGTCTTGTGTAAGTTAAGGACATGCAGTAAGTTCTTTTTACATGGTATTGATGTGGCAGTGTGAATCGTTGCATGTGTTGATTGTGTCAGTTCATTTAATGGGAAGGAATACAGAGGGAAAAGTAGACCAAGATGAAGGCAAGCCTTTTACAGCAACAAATAATTGCAGACCTAGAAACAAAAATACATGAATGTAAAGATTACGTTATACCTATAGATGCCAAATTTCTGCCCCAAAATTCACAGGAAGTCCCTGTAATTTTGTGTGCAGTCAGATTTTTGTGCCTATCATGGAGAAAAAACAAGTACCACAATACACACACACACACACACCCCCACATACACACAGAAGCACACACAATGCATGCTCCAGTAACCAGGCAATTACAACGTGGTGATTGGGGTTCATGCCATTATGTCATTACCCAGCAATTCCTGTCAAGTTAATTGGAAATGAACAAGCATAGCAATGACACACAAACTAGAATGCGTGTGTGCATGTGAGGGAGTGCATGTGTGTATTGTCAAAATTTCAAGTTATGTAAAGGTAAAGTATAGTTTTAAGTTATAACAACATCCTTTCTACTTTGAGTAAATTATGAAATGAACACAGTAATTTGAAAGAAGATCGATTACTAACAGAGGACACGCCAGTCCTTTAGTCCTTTTTCTTTTTACTGGAAATCACTGGTCTTTTCATATTATGTATATAAAGTAACTTAAGCATAATGAAATAAATAAATGCCACAACTTGCTCAGATTTTGAGTCAAACCATGCAGTTTATATGTTAAATGTCCTGCAAAAACCAGATTTTTTCAAACTGAGACAAACACATTCATATTTAGTGTATTGAAAGTAATTGGTGCTATGAAATAATGCTGTTTTTCCTGAATTATATCTTTAGAAGAAAGTGATTTTATGTACATGTACAGTATATGTATTTGGATTGATAATCAACTGTTGCATAACCATTTCCATGTATTCAAAAATGTGTATTGTAAACTGAAACACACACATGGTAACCTCTAGAATGATCTGCTTTACAACCAGCACGTCATAACACAGCTTTTGATCTACTTTAGTCACTTTCAGTATTAATCTAAGTTTATTCTAAACAGCTGCTTTAATTAGTATATCTTTAAATGTTCTGACCTAAAGAACTAAGGCCCTGATTTACGAAAGGTTTGCACATGTAGAAACGGGCGCTAAAATGTTGGAAAACTTAAAAAATTGTACCTGCTGTTTGACTTGCTCTTTGTTAAATAAAATGTGAAAAAAAAAAAAAAAAAAAAAAACGGGCGCCATCTTCATTATGCATACAATAATCCACTGGAGCTGATTTACAAAGCAGGGCAAAAGGAGGTTTTCGCCTGTTAAGGGGCAAAATAGCCCTGCTATCTATTTTGCACGTCTGCTGTAGATGAATATGCAATCTGGGTGTTTCTGCCAGAAGGCGCAAAATATTGGGAGGAGACTATGCAAACAACTCAGCTTAACACGTGCAATGTTATTTATCAACCGTCCAGCGGAAAGCAGGCGCAAAGAATTGTTTGTAATTTAGCACGTCTGAAAAGCAGGTATAAACTGGCAGCTTTACGCACTGACGGCTGAAAGAGTGCTGCACACAGGACTGCAGACATGCAGCATTGGGTCAAAATCATTTCTCATTTCTCACGTCAAGTTTTTATTATTTAATTAAATAACAATCAACATCACTGTTTAATACGGGTTATTCTAGACAGGTGAATCCGAACATCTGCAGCTGCAGCATCATGGTAGTTAAAGCTGACATTATTTATGTCTTTTTATGTTCTTTTATTTTTTGCCAATGGCATATTTTTAAATTAAGATCAGCTCCTGCTCCTCCACACCACAGCGACTGCTGCTGCTGTTCTGAGGTTGCTTTGCTGCGTGAAGTTGGCCCCCACCCCACAGAAAACTCAGTGAAAATAATCAGTAACATTGCACAAACTATTGATACTATTTTTTACTGAGTTTTGCGTGGGGTGGGGGGCAATTACGCAGGTCCAGCGCCTGGCATTGTGCCAAAGAGCGCGCAGTCTGTGCGTAATATCAGACCATCTTCAACAGCGTCTCCTTATCCATGTCCTTAAACTGGCCTCTTCTTACAACCCACAGGAAAACCTGCGGCATTGTTTTTATTTTATAGGCATTATATGAAGAGTTCCTTTGCAAAAACGGACAAACACCACTGTGGAAAAACATCCTATCTCCATTTTACATCATTAAAACCCTCCACTTCATGTGAGCTTGAACTGGTGAAAATATTCAAAAAGTAAATGGAGAGTTTATTTGCAAAAGCAGATAACTCAGTTTTTTCTTCATGGCATTTGTCTATTTTTGCAAAATTAACTCTTCATATTTATCTTGTATTCTGTTTTTTATTTGCCTTCCGGCTGTCGGCGAGTGCGGACGTGCTTTCCTCCGCTCTGCTCCCTTCCTCCCTATTTTCCCTGCAATCTTTGTCCTGTCACTCCTCTGAGCCTCTCTCTGCCTTTTTCTCCTAAATCCTAAACTTCAACTATGGATCTGGACGGCGGGTCTCTCATCACAACGGATAATATTTTTACCCAGAGACAAGGTGCAGGGGCGGCATCTTGTCCGGACGGGACGGGTCCCAGCAGGTCACACTGAAGACCTGTACATGTTTGGATTTATGATAACTGGGTTCCTGCTGATTGGAGCTGTCGGGTACCTGGTTCATCGGGAAATTCTGAAGCTGACGGCAGCTGTTGGCAAGCTGCCGTTCGAGCTGTTTCTCCGAGCTACCAACACTCAGACTCAAACTTTGTGTACGTTGACTCGCGTGGATGCCCTGTGGGGCAAACTGGGGACGATGTCTGACAGCATAAAGGATGTTGGGTTCCACCTGGAGCAGTTGGAGACTTGGATTGGGGGTAATTAACACAAATTTGGCTGATTTGGTCGCCTCTGAGACCTGCTGAAGACTTTACAGGCAGACGGAAACATGCCTCTGCCTGGACCCAAACTATCTTCTTATCTCAATCTGGTCCCCGGGGCGGCCTTGCAGCTGCTCCTTAACTCCCAAATGTCCTTGGAGAAACTGCAGAAGTGAGGCTCTGCAACCCCCCCCCCCCCTTCCACGAGAACAGTTGGGACTCTCTGAAGGCCGTCTCTATCATCTACGGACTGTGCGTGAAGCCGCTGTCTCTCGCTTACGCACACACATTTTCACGACACTGATGCGCACATCCCACTGCACTGCTGGTCCTTAACTTCCTCCCACCAGAAATCGGTGGAGGATGGAGGATGCGCCCCTTTGTGGCTGCGTCTTCTCCCTCACTGGGCTCTGGACCCCTCCTCCTCCCTACCACATGTGTCATGATGTTGTGACTGTCTGTATACGTGCTTAACTGTACTGAGGGTGTTTTTTTTTAACCCATTATCACGTCCTCTGCAGAGGGCGGGACAGTGGTTTCTTTTTTTTTCTCCCTCTCCCCACCGTCCCAATGTATATCTTTTTCCTCTGCAAACAGGTGCGCTGCTCGTGTGGCTGCACCCTCAGTCTGCCCGGTTCTGTTTGTGTTGTGTCTACTGTCTGTGTAGTCTTGGACGGGTTGTACTGGAAAAAGAATTTCATTGCACTGGGACGCCGGTACAATGACAATAAAGTTTTTCTGATTCTGATTCTGGATTCTGATTCATATTATATCTCTGGAACTAATATCTCTCTATCAGGATTAATTTCATTTTGCATTTACCACATGCTCTTCTGAACTTTCCATGGTGCAGCAATAGCGCACGCTAAATCCTCATTTAAATACTGCTGTTTGCGCCTGTTACAGATTGCATGTGTAATCTTTGTAGATCACCCGCAAACACTGAAGAGACAGCGCACGCTATTTATTAGCTAGGCAAAGAAATTAGCGGTCTTTATTTGGATTCCTTGTAAATCAGGGCCTAAGTGTGAGACAATAGCAGGTAGAAATCTCAGCATCAGCTCAACAGGTGACTCACATCTAAATGTGATCCTCCCTGAAAATAAATTCAGGGATGGGTAAAAAAGTCTAACCTTGGACCAGTGTCATGATTTACACTGTCTACTGTAATCTCACTGTCTTGTCCTTGTGGAATTATACAGCATGGGTGTTTACAAACTGACCTGTGATATTCCACCTAAATAAACAATAAAGCAACCTCAAAGGCTGCCTGATGTTATTGATCACCCTTGGCAACATTTGTAAATCTAATCTGCTGAGTTAGCTGATGGGCTAAACGGTGTGGTGGTTGGCAACATGGCATCACAGCAAAAAGGCTCCTGGTTAGAACCTCAGCGAGGGCCTTTTAATGTGGAGTTGGCATGTTGTCCCTGTGCATGTGTGAGTTCTCTCCAGGTAGTATGGCTTCCTCCCACAGTCCACAAACAAGCCTGTTTGGTTAAGTGGTCGTTTTAAAATGACCCTTGGAGTGGGTGTGAGTGGTTGTTTGTCTCATTTGTGTCTGTGCTGGCCCTGTGATGGACTGGCACCCCATCCTGAGTGAACCCAGCGACCCTGAATTGGAATGAGTGAATATAAAAAATAAAATGGATGGATGGGTAGGGAAAATAGATATATGGATGGGTTGGTAAACTGACCTTGCGTACGTAGCTGACAGCATCCTCCTCAGTGTACACCTCTGCACTGACTCCACCCCTGCGGCGGCGAGCCTTGACAACAGGGTTTGGCGGTGGTGGGGAAACCTCATCATCGTGTGAGTCTGACTGGCTGTTAGATTTTTGCCGTGCCATGATCTGCTTGCATTCTTCCTGTAAAAACAGATACAAATACATGTTTGTTTGCTGTTTTGAGGGACAAGAGAGACATTGAGGAAAAGAAAATATCTCTGAAAGCAGTGCTGATCAATTCTTCACGTGCTTAAAAAGCATAATGCAAAAAAAGCAGATGCATTTACTATTGTGGTCTCAAGCAAGAAAAGAATAGTATCTGCTACTTATTTTTAACCCTGAAAAATTATCACATGAACAAGTGCTGACAAACTTTGATCAGCTTCTTTTTTAACATAGTGTGGATTCTTAAACCCATCAGATAATATAATACCAACAGTCTCAGGTGCATGCTCTGCAGACATCTGGCTGGTCTGACCTGGTGTGACAGGCTTCAAAATTTCAGATTCCAAAAATGTAAAAGAGAGGAAAAACTCAGTTAGGTCTTCCTTGCAGATAATAAAACAGCAAAGAATAAAGACCAGAACAAAGGGAACACAGGATGCTGCTGACTGCATGTTGTTTTAAGTACTGAACACTGCAGGTAATGAATTATTGACAGCACAAGTACGTGATAAAACAGTAAAGGCTTGGAATATATGCAAGAGGGCCTTGAGAAAAAGGGAATGCGATAACAGTTTGTGTAAACTAGTTGCTATGAGCCACTATTTTTATGTATTTCTACATAAAAACTGTTCTGACCATTTTCCATGTTCATATGTGTGTACCTTCAGCACTAGGATTGTATTCTTGTTCTACTGTAGTTGTTAAAAAAAAACACTAAATGCTGTTTTAAATAGGGCACAGTGATCTGTAAATCTCATAAACCAACATTTTATTCACAATAGGAGAGGAAAGTTGCATTTTTCATGATGGGCCAAATGTTCCCATTGGGTGAATGGGAGACAGACCAGTCCAGTGCCAACACACTACTATGACACAGTGAGGTTGCAATTGATACAGTGTGTGGTTTAGCACTGTCTTGCTGAAATATGCAAAGCTTATTCTGAAAAAGGCATCGTGGCAATATGGATGGATTATGCTGCTCTAAAATCTGTAGAAACCTTGCCAAGACATACTGTTGCATAGACATGAAGTAGACAGAAATCATAAGAAGGCGGCTCCTGTAACACTAGATTTTGCAGAGCATCAATGGCATTTTTTTTCTTTTTCAAGCTGAAATTGTAACAGCAATGTGACAATTTTCATCTCCGTCTTCTTGACGGAAAATGATTATAAAGCAGATGCATTTGCTTACGTTGGTGTGGGAAATATCAGTTAACGACTGATTTATTCTGACAAGTATTCAGCTTTTTTTTTTTTTTTTTGTCAAAAAAAGAGTTGCAGTCAACAAAGCTGATATTGATCATATCTCATGCTGTGTTTTTTGGGCAGATAATTAATCAGCCATCACTTTTTTCTTTTCTTTTACAGTAAAACCAGCTTTGAGTTTTAAACGCTCAGTTGAAGAGTTAAATCTTAATCAATTTATAAAACAAATGAGTTGATTATTTGGTCGGTGGGATAATATTTGATAATAAAAACAACCTTTGGATAAAGCATTACTTCAGTCATTTTGTGTTTATTAATGACATTAAAATTAATCATAAATAATCTTTTTTATATAACTAATTTATAATTTAAGTAAATATTTTAATCATGTCCTTCCAGATGTGAATTCATATCATACTGTCTTTGAAACAGGTGTGACAGCTTTGAAGTCCACCAACCTGAAGTGAGAAAAAGGAACAGAAAAAGAACACCAAGCAGATGGAGGAATGATTGATTACTGGATGCTTAGAGGGAAAAATGCTCCCGGTCCCCTCCACTCATACACTGATGAAGGAACAGAAGGGGCAAAAAAAAAAAAAAATACGACAAGTTAGAGATGTTGGAGACTGAAACTACCACAGGAACAGACAGAACCAGCAACAGCAGGTGACAGTAAGGAACAGCCAAATCAACACTTTACATCCCAGCACCTCTGCACAGCATTTCAAAAACTTTTTTACTAAATGCAATGAGTAAAAAGACAATAGATCCATGTAGCAATGAAACTAAAACCCAAGAAGAAAGCCTAATAGGGATTTAAGAGCTTGCACGTTGACTCAGCCTGTGAAATAGTATCCTCTCATCTAATGATTATTTTGTCACTGCATCACTCAGTTTCACTCCCTCCTGTGTCTGACTCTTCTTGCTCATTACATTTGAAGGTTATTGTAGTGCTTTGCTCACTGTCTGTGTGAAACAATGTGATTATGCAGCTCTCATACATGCACACAAACGCAGACACATAAACCCAAATCAGACAAGCAAGTAAACATGCTTCAGGACAAACATACACACACTTCTTGCTTACGCATAGTCACTGCCTGAGGGAACACAGCCAGTAGGAGGAGAAGAGGGAGGACAGAATCAGAGAGCAGCATCGATGCTCAAGCCTCGCACACATTGTCACACACAAGCTGACTAACACATGCACATACAGACAGCAGGTGGAGATCAGCGCTCACACACTTGCTTAAATCAGGTGGTAAGGTCTGCAATCGGGTAACACTGAATCTTGCAAAGAGCTAAATAATCACAAAAATGTATTTTTATCTCACCAGATAAACAGCAAACCGGCTCTTCAGGATTGTTAAAATACTCACTAAAATTCAAACAAAGTCAAACTATTCAGAGCATCTTTGTCTCACTACAAAACTTTCAAAGACTTACATCCCACTTGCTCAAGCATGTAGGAGATTGCATAGGCTGGCTCAAGGAAGCTTATTCCCGGATAAGTTTGTAATCTGAAGTATTTACCATCGCATGAAGGGCCCCTGGCCAGGCCTGCTATGTGTCCGTCAGCCGGTCAGAGGCATCAAGCATCAAGTCAAAGTTTGTGTGTGTCTAAGTGAGCATGGGAGTCAACGCATATGGCTTCCCAACTCATACACACCTAACGCACATGTCCCAAAGCATCAGGATCTTCCCATCCCAGCACGGAATGAAAGCAAATAATCCAAGTTGTGTGAGCCACAGCGAAGAAGTGGCAAAATGTCTGCAATCCCCAGAACACGGCAGCTAAAGAACAAGTCCACTGATGAAATCACTGATCACAGCAAAAAAGCCTCTATCGCTGCTGCGCAACTCAGTGTCGCTGCTTTCTACCCTCTCTCTGGCTCTCTCTCTCACACTCACAATCAGGTGGCGCAATGAGCGGACTCTTCTTGCTACCCTCTGTCACTATGACAACCGAGCACTGTGAGCATCCTGAATAGTTGTTGGTGAGTCTGATCAGGAAGCAATGATGGCTCATACACCCACATTCACACACACACCGGTTCAAAAGCCTGTTAACCGACTGCCTCTCTCTCACTGTCACGTCGAAGTGAATCAGTTAACAGAAGGGAAAACGTCACTTTGCTCAGCACAGGCTTCTGTTCTCACCAAATGGTGTGTCTGCATGTTTTGCACCACTGAACAGATCCATACATTCTCACAGGGATGCATCATCATCATCCAATATATTCTCCATCTATACCAGGCACTGTTTCTTTTCACTGCTTACTGATCTCTAGCATGCTCACATGCTTTCCTCTTAGGTCAGAGGGTCAGTAATCAAGTCAGGACTTTGTGTCTGGCTTCAACAAGTCCTATTGTTGTGTGCACACTAGCCATGCTGGACACCAACAGCTTATGCAGCATGATTTTCGAGGTGAAATTTTCCACACAGGAGGATTCATTTGTTCAAGGTGAACTAAGAACAGCTGCAGCTTTTCTGAACAACAAACAGTCTTAGCAGTTTCAAGCAATATTCAATATTTCTAGGGCTTTGTACAGAACCGCTGCTGTCTAGTTTTGTAGTTATTATTGTGAAACCAAGGCGTTTTCATTTGATATCATGCCTCCATTCCTATCCTATTTTCTGCATTAGAATTAGTGCTTTTGCCCTATATTATACACTCTCCCTCCTTTTCTCCTCTTCTCTCCCTGCGTCATCATCAGCAGCTGTGTGCCAGAGAGAGAGGACAGATGAGGAAAAAGACTAGAGGAGACACAGGGCACAAGCACAAGCTGGACAAAACAGCTCTTTTAAAAGTGGCATGTCCATTAGTGACCGTGGGTCAGAGATTAAAAAGTAAAGATGGAGATAAAAGATGACACGCATGCTTGCATCATATAGCCACTGCTTTTAAACCAATCATAAGATGCACTTTAATCTAGTTTATGGGTGTAACTAGTTTATCTACTCATATCAAAATATCTATGTACTTTTCATTCCCTGGTCCGAGTGGTTATGAACAAAAGTTATGATAAACTACAATTCGAATAGCTGTGTGACTTACCATCATTAATCAGCCTGAGCCCTCATCTTTATCAGCATAAAAGTATTAAACTCATCAAGAAGGATTTGAAGCACAAACCAAAATATCCATTCTTCCATGAAGCAAATTTCTGATGTTGGATAAAGAAAAGCAAACATCTGTAAGCGGTTACCTTACTGCATGCAGCCTTCGTCCAGTGACATAGACAGTTTCACTCCCCACTGTTGGGGCTGAAAGCATGCGAATGAACCAAAAACAACAAGGTACAGCACACACACACACACACACACACAGGTAATGAAGCATGCAGAGCTGATCCACCAGCGAAGCTAACAGTCTACTCATCACTCTGTTCCACACCATTACAGCACTACAATAGACAGAATGTTCACTGTTTTATTAGGTCTGACAGTGCTGATCATGTTCACTCTATTTAATGTCGCAGCACACACACAAGGCCTGTCTGCTTTACAAATAGAGTTTCTACATTGCATATCTTAATTTTTCTAAATTAATCTTCAAAACTACAAAAACTTGCATTGTTTCCTTGTAAACTAAATTGTCTTTATTGTTTCTAGAACGAGAAAGAGCTGACAGATTAGAGAAAATTCAGCTGATTTTTCAGATAGATTTTCTCACAATTAATGCACAATACTACAAAGCTTTATCACTGCTGTGTTTTTCATTTCAGCTGGTATGTTTTCCACTACTTGCCACTCTTACTTCAACCATAAACTTATAACTAATAGCAGAAGGTTATGGGACAAAAAGGTTAGATGAGAAAAAATAAAGAGGGACCACCATGAAGGTGGGCTAGGGGTCTGATTCACCTGTAAGAACTCAGGAGGAGCCAGGAAGGAGGAGGTTTAGACCTGGGTCACTGCACACAACCCAGAATGATTTGACAAACAGCCTTGCTGTCATCATTGTAGTGTTGAGTGAGAAAAGAGTATGGAGACACTGATTACACTTGTGCTGTAAAGTTTGCATAATTACAAATGGGAAATAGTGTTTGTGACTCTGACTGTGACTGAAGTTAAAGGCCAGATCCTTATATGACAGGCATACATAGTAATGCCGTTACACTGACTCATCTTAAGCAGAAACAAGGGGAGGCAGGGACAACTATAACAACAAAACAGGGATATCATTTGAATCATAATTCTCCTCTAAATACTCTCAGCAGACTCAACAAACAACAAAACCCTTCAGATGAATTGTCAATCAGAGGCCTTCGATGGGACTGGTGGATTTGTTGTGATAGGTCCTGGTGACAGCTGAATGGCTGGCAGCACTGTCCTCTCATTTTACAGGCGAGGGAGAGACAGCGGCTGATTAACACAGTGACGGTATGAAAATCTCTCCCACAATGCAATATGAAGGAATCTCCCATAAACAAAAGCTGATTCAGCAGGGTTTACAGTGGTTTTACTTCATGTTGTCTTCAGCTATACAGTTCAGTCATTATCAGAGGTATTACTATGACACTTCTTCATCCTAAGTCTGCTGCTGCGTTTTTAGAAGCTTATCTTTGGTTTTCTTATGATAGTGAAGTAAACTGATCTGAGGTCAGAAATCATAAGTCACCCATAGTTATGGCTCCATCTGTAATATCGGTGGGTGATATGAGTCAGTCAGATCAATGACATGCTTTAAGGAAAAATTAATTTACATTAAAAAATTAAAGTAGTTTTTGTGTTTAAGGCCTAAGTATTGATATCTTGGTCATGTTATACAGTAATAAGCAGAATTGGAGCTTCCTCCCTCCACCCCCTCCTTTGTACTTACTCACAGGGTTATCATGAGTTTGCCTCATGCTTCACTTCTGGCACTTTACAGTTTCTTTCTTTAAAGCTTATCCTTTCATCCTTCTCTGTTTTCAAAACCTCTGACATAGCCAGTTTGCGACTCCTGCAAATATTCTTTTTATACATTCACCTTTTCCCTATTTATTCCAACCTTCTTTCCTTTCATTAAACACTTCATTTATTTCATTAAACATTTCTTTCTGACTGTCCCACTCAAACGTGTTAAATGTTTATATTTCTCTGTCCCAGACTGCGAATAAATACAATTTCATCTTGCGATTTCTGATTATCTTTTGAATAAAGTGAAACCAGATGCATTTGATCAAAGTTTTGAATCGACTAATCTCTCATTAGTATTGTCCCTATCTGAGCTCAAAGACTGGTTCAAGGTCCCAATCAGAGCTATTTTTGATTGACCGGCATTGTGGACACCAAGTACACCTCAACTATGTTGTCTTTCAACTTACACCATCTGCACCAATGTGGCTGCTCTCAATGTGGCAGAAACTTGCTAACATGACTGCTGTGGAAATATTTCAAATTGGAAATGGGCTCTATGCACGACTCCACTACTTCCTGAACTTAAGGTAGCTCCTTTGTTTCCTGTCTTTCATTACTGGACCAATTGATTAATCCAGGTGTGCCTGGCCAGTTATTGAAATCAGACACACCTGAGTTAATCAGTTCGTCCAGGAATGAAAGACAGGAAACAAAGGAGCTACCTTAACTTCAGGAAGTAGTGGAACTGTGCATAAAGCCCATTGGCTATATGCCTTATCTTTGCTTCCTGTCTTTCAATATCAGACAAACTGATCAATCCAGGTGTGTCTGGCTAGTTACTGTGTCTGGCTTGTTACTGAGGTCAGACACATCTGGATTTATCAGTTTGTCCAGTAATGAAAGCAAAGGTGGGTTGAAGTTCAGGAAGTAGTGGAGTCAGGCATATAGCCCATTGAAGGCAGTCCAACAGCCACTTGCGATGTCTTCAATTTGAGTATTTTACAAGGGTCTAGAGAAAAAGCTTTATTTATTGCAACCAATTTGATTACATTTTTAAGAGCAAACATTTGTATGAATTTAAGTGAACTTGAATCAAAGTTTAATCAAATGCTGAAATTGGTATCTGATTCAAAGCAGAAAGATGGTCTTTTTTTCTGTCTGAGGCAAAATTGAAAGCGATAAAACTTTAACTTTGTCATCAAGGCATACAGAATATACATTGAAGAAATGTTAAAAGAAAATGAGGAAATGAGGAACGACAGAGAGTGATGGAAATCATCACTCTGAATGAACAGCCCATTCATGTTGTTTTTAGTCTTAAGTGGAAAAAAGTTGTTAATCAAAACTATTGTGATAAACTCTTTGGTGTTTAATGAAATACCACCAGAGACTGAGAAAATATAGTTATTAGCTAAGATCAAAGACCAGTTTTCAGGCATGTAATGTGGCGCTTACACTCGCGTCTAAACACCACAGATCTACAGATGGGAGTTGAGAAGTGACGGCTGTTACTGGGCTGAACATCTAGTTGCCAGGTGGTATGTTATGCAAAGATCACAGTGTTATTTCCAACACATTGGGAGTGAAATTTGCAGAAGGGGGACATGGACACGTCTTAAGTCATCAGATATGCTCTAATGTAATGCAACGGAGAGAGAAAAGAGAAAGATTAAATATTTACTAGCATTAGAAGTTGTTATTTTGTTTTGTTTTGGGGGTTTTTTGTGGGCAAAGCCAGCAACAGCACGAGTAAGATACCGGGACACTGTTAAGTCGGATGAAGATGCAATATGTCTGACTCAAGAAAGCATCTGTGGTCCAAGATGCTTTCTTTGAGTGGCATATCCACACTAACACATTAGATTCTGCCACATCCAGCTGATGAAGACTTTTATCAGGATTGTAGAAGATGATCAACCATCTAAAGTGGACTGTACAAGCAATCACTCGCTTGCCCATCACCCTGGCACAAGTTACCATAACAGCTAATTCTGTGTTTTAGTTACCATTGTTTAAATTGCCCTTACATCACAGACTTGTAATGTCATTACAAGTTTTTGTATCATTAACATGTTAACTTAATGCTTAACTACAATCTTTTTATTGCAAACTGAGGAACTGTGCACACTAACAATAGGATGTCTGTGAACAGAATGTCACTTCTTTGCAATTACACATTGAGATAATAGAAATACAGAGAGAAAATGCATGTAAAGCTACTGTACAGATCAAGGGCATCATTACCATGTCTAAATGGGCAAGATGAAAAGAAGCTAGACAATATAAAGACATGTTATTATATCAATACAACAGCTCAAAATAAACTAGTCAAACTGATAATTTTGTGTTCTCTCAAGAAAGAAAGAAAGAAAGAGAGAGAAAGAAAGAAAGGTTTACAGAATAAAACTATGCTTAGAAAACACAGCAAACATGATTTCTTTAGATCAGACTTAAGGATGCAGTGTGAAATGGATGCGAAGCAGATATGAAATGAAGTTCAGGCTGTCAAAAAGCATGTCACACCAAAAAATCTGGAACAGACACAAAACCAAGGAATGAACTTTGTGTATAATTAGGCTTACTGAACACAGTCTACTCTTGGCTCTACTGTTGCCAAGGTTACCGCCTGTATTGGGCGACGAGTGCTGACGAGCATGGCCATGAGAGAGGAAGGAAAAACACAAGCATGGAGGATGAAACACAGGAAAAAATGTCATGAAAGTACCCCTCATATTTCTTTAACAGCCTCCCAATCTAAAAGAGAAGTTGAACTAGTCCAACCTGTGAGATGGGACGTGGCCAAATATTCACATTTTTGTATTTTTTTTCCATTTAAGATAATCTTCCCCTAATGGCCATTTTTTCCAGATTAAATCTGATTTAATGGGCATGGATAATTAAATGAAATTTAGTCCTCAAAGTTACCCTGTGCAGTTTGAAAGGAACACAGTAAGCCTCTTAAATAACTAGGCCAGCACAAAAGCATTCATGGACCATTTCAGCTCCACGAATGATTGACCTCAAATATAAGCACAGATTAGGACTGGTTCACCAGAATACTTTCAAGCTCCTGTTAACAGCAGAAGGAGGCCTGCAGTTTTTGATCCAAACACTTGGGAACACTTGCTTCTTAAACAAAATGTTATGTTAATTACCATAAAAGATGCTGCTTTGATAATCCAAACAGGGAAACAATGATTAGTGGTAGTATTTTTTTCAGCGTGAGCCTCACAAGGTGGACTAAACCCCAGCAAAAGTACAAGAAATGGTATGTTTTTCTATTTATCAGGCGTATTAAGCATTTAAAGCTCATACAGCAAAACACAAAAAGGGGAGGATGTGTCTTCCATGACGCATTGTCTTGTATTTCTTCATGAAGGAAAACCCCAAACCAAGTCTTACGTTCTAGTCAAAATATTTCCTGTCATGCTACAAGCAATCTTTTCAACTTTCAGTCATGCAAACAGTCAAACTATTACTTATTTCAGCTGTTAGCCTCTAACAGTTATTGCAGCACAGTTCACTTTCACAGGGCAAGACAAAGGATTTAGACATGTATGCTTCCTTGGAGAAGACTACATTCACAGCCTACAAGTGGATGCAGACTGGTGCTTTTGTGCAATCAGCAGCATTGATGATACTGCTAAACCTGCATGAGAAGCATCGCTTTCTGCAGCACAAGCAGCTACACTGAGCTAGGTAGACTATCTAAAATATGTTAACCTCTCATGGATACGTTCTGGAGAATCAGGGTATGCCATTTGCTTGTTGCATTGAACTACTAACTGCCTTTATAGTGGATCACTTATATAAATTCCATTGATTCAAATCAATTCAAGCAGATTTGTTACAGAAACAAGACATTGCATTTTCTTGACAGTGTTTTGATCAGAAATGAAAAATATTCAAATCTCATGTGGCACTGATATGACCATTAGGCACCACATCAAGTATGAACCACTTGTAACTTGCTTCGGCTGAGCTTAGCACATTCATTAGTATTCATGCTGGCTCCCTGACTCTGCAGCATTACAGTCCTCAGTAACAGCAGCAGTAGCTCTACAATCAGCGCTGTGCTCTTTTGATGCTGAGTCTCTTTGATCACTCAGGGAGCAGTCAGAACACACAAAACATTACAGGACATGCAAACACAAACAACAGCTTAATATGGCCTTTTTTACATATTAAAGGCTTATAGAATGTAATTGTAAATAAGAGTCATATATTTTTTACATCACTTTTCAAGAATTTTCCGTGTGGGATAGAAAAAAATAGTATGCTAACTGCTTTAATCAGATGACCCTCACATGGTAGCACACACACATATACCACTGCAGCAAGGGTGACAATACCCCCCTCCCCCTCCAGCCAGACATAAAACTTCAGTCCTTCATCTGATCTCTCATCACAATTACTTCTCTTATAAGCGATCTCCCCCTAGGCTGAATTCTCTTTAAGGCAACATCAACATCCTGCTGCTTCATTCATACACCTTTATGACCTATTTGTACCAGTGGTGTCAGAGAAGAGCCCATTGTTTACACAAACAAATCTCATGATTCACTCATGAGCAGCCTAGCCAACTGGGTCTCTGCATGAGCAAAGCTGAATAATGAACAACCATCTAGGTTTAACACTGGGAGAGCCTACTGTATTTTAGAGTACACTTAATTTGCATTTGTGTAACATATCCTCTGAAACTTCATAGATACTGACAGCTGGTCTAAGTTCTTATTTAAGTTGAAAGTATTTCCATTTTAGTAAATAACAGTTTTTGTAATTTAATGAACAGCTTATACTGTATGTGAAAGCATATTGCATATAAATCATGTTATTAAGCCAGAATCAGCACACATATTTGTCAAAAAGACACAAATACACGTACACTAGCACAGTGAGCAGTCTCGTTGCTTGTGGACCACAGAAAGTGTTTACAGGAATTACCCTTCTCAACCCACTTTTAAGTTGTGGGTTTTCTTTTCTCTCCATTTAAAATACCAAATCTCTTCTATGTAGTTATCTTTTAATGAATGCATCATCTCTTTTGTCTGTCTGCGCACAGACAGACCAATAGAAGGGTAGGTACAAAAAGTCTGCTGTCTGACTCTGCAAGCAGGACACTGGCCTTTTATGGGTGCTCTTCTCACATTCCCTAATGGATTCTCCAATCATAGGGTGAAAAATGAATGCTATTATAATGGGCTGAGTAAAACCTTTTTAATACTGTAGCCAGCTGAGATGTCTGCTCAGTCCTTTCTACAAACTTTAAACTGGAGTAATATAGAAAGGCAAATACAGATTGTGTCCAATTAAATAGTGACTGTATACTCTGTGAAACAGTAAGATAGTAAATATAAGAAATGTTTTAACTGTAATAGTATTAAACCCCCTAATTTCATTTGCACAATAGACAGGCTACTTGGTACAAGCACACACATTCCAGTGAAAATGTGTTTTACATATCCTAGTCAGGTTAAAAAAGTGCATGGTCATTTGAAAACAGAGGCTCAAACTTTACTTTTTATCACTAACCTTTTCCAGCTTTTCAAAATGCTCCCGCAGGAACTTCATAGGACGCTCAGGCTTAGCGATGCAAAGGTTCACAATGCACTCTTTGAGGATCTGCTGGATGTTGTGCTTCTGCACAAAAATTTCACAGCTCTTCAAACTCTCGTCTTCTTCCAGAGTGGAGGAGGAGGTGGCCATCTTATCTTTTATCTCTGTGGCAGTGGGAGAAAACAGGGTGGACCATGAGAGGAGGGGAGGGAAAGCAGAACAGAGAAGGGGATAGAACAGTGTAAAGGGGGGAAAGGAGGTTTGAGGAAAACAGAAACATGGATGGGAGGGGCAAAATGGAGTGTGCAGAAATCATGATAATAGATGAATTAGGGAGAAAAAAGGTGGAATGGGTTGTGGGATGGAGGTGAAAATATTGTATTGCATGACATGAGCTGCTGTTTGTTGGCAAAACCCTGCACATGATGTGTCATGATAATGGAAACTGTTAAAGATGAATGTGTGTTGTAGGTTTATACAAGTACCAAAGTCACCAGCTTAGTTAGCTAAGTTGCAATACTACTGGCAACACATTCTGAATTTGAGAAACAATTTTACTGTTTTGCTTAATACCTGACTAAATAGTAAACCTGAAAAATTCAAATCTTTGGGCTTATGACACTTTTGGAGTCATATTTAAACTCAATATGCAAATTCTTTTTTTTTTTTCTTTTTTGCATTGCTGTGATTGAGGAACCTTTATTTATCACATATCATTAATTATCAATGCAAACATTATTATCTTGTCGAGGTTCTTCAAAATATTACTAATTTCAAAGACATGCACTGATATGACATCTTAAGACATACAACTTTTAAGCCAACATACAGTACAACCCTCTTTACCAAAGAAATGGCTGGCAACAGATAAAAGTAAATAAAAAAACATAATGAAGTTAATTGAGATGTGCTGAAGAGGAAAAGGACCATCCATTTTGTTACCAGCACCCCTGATCACAAGCCCCCATTAGTGACGGTAGATGGGATGCATTTGTGGGCATAATATGTACAACTGTGAATACTTGTGAATGCACCTTTAATGCTAAGGCATATACTGTATATGTTTTTGATTATAAATGGGATTCAGATGGGATATTTTTCAAGCAATGTCTTTCTTGACCCTGTATGCTCATATTCAACCATATTTTGCCTCCTTTATCATGACATAGCTGCTCGCAGTGCAGAGAGTAACACTTGCAGACTATTGCTGAAATAAGAATGCAACACAGCTTTTGTGGATATGTGAATGGTCTCAAATTCAAATTAGTAATTAACATATATTCTTAGTACAAAAATATATTTAAAAAATTAGCTGGTTTCACCATGTCATGAGGTAATGTTTTTGCTAGTTTCAAATGGGACTTAAGTTATTTTAAATTCACTACATTTTGTTTTTATTTACGTTATACAATGTACCAACTTTTTTTTAATTATTCACACAAGTTGATGTTATCTTTTTCATTGGTGAAAATAAATACATTACAGGATTGAAACCCAAAAAAAGGAATAGGTATTCGTCTGTGGTAACTGTCTATACTGTAGCTATAAATATACAGCCTAGATACTTTAGCATCATGTTGCTTGGCGAGCCAGGAAGCAAGCAGACCACCTTGTTTCACTTCCTCGAAGGGAAATCACGTTTACAATACGGTTATTACAGAATTACAAATCATAATTAAATACGAGTTTGAGAATGACATGTATTAAGTACGGTTTCGTCATAACTAATTCCTCAGTGTCCACACACATCAGTTTTGCTTTCCAAACTGTAACGCTTGTGATGGAACTGAGCACCTGTTCAGATGCATTCAGGATGCAGCTAGCACAGCTAGCTTTGCTAACCTCACAATGACAACCAAACCACAACGAAGGGAAATTACTGCGACTACCAAAATCATAAACGCTACCAAGGGCCTGTTCTTAGCAGATATTTTGTAAGCAGTATTCAGTCGGTGCTCGCGCAAGTGTCCCTACCGTTATTTCTGGAGGATGCTCAGTGAAAAAACACCTCGCTGGTGGTGTGAGATTGATGGGGTACCGCTGATTAGCTGGGATGCTGCTGTTGCTGCTGTTCTGCCTCTCTCTGCTATCGCTCCGCTCTGCGTCAGTCCCGATGACGTCAATCTGTCATCTCGACCGCAGCGGCGCTCTCTCGAGGCCAGCAGCAACGAGCACGCGGCAACCCACTTGCAGATTAAAAGGTGAAAGAGAGAGAGAGCAAGGAAAAGAGAAAGACATACAACAAAAAAACATATACTCGAAATATATTTAAAAATAAAGTGTCCCCCCCCCCCCCCATTTATTTATTATCATATCTTTTATGTTATTAGTTAACTGTGTTGGCACTCCTGTGCTCTCAGGAGCTTCAGTTGAGGAACACAGGGTTAATGAACATTCATCAGGAGAACACTGAGAAAGACTGAAGAATTTGAGTCACATGAAATTGGACCTCATTTCAAATTGAAATTTATCAGCCTCAAATAAAATGGAGTTAAATGGAGGCCACAGATTCAAGAGGTATTTCTATATAAACAGAGCAACATCAGAAAGTGACCCCTGATACTTAAATATTAATTGAATAGCAATAGGGAAATGTAATAGTGGTTACATTAAATGTGAGCAGTTTAATCACATTCGTGAAGGTATATCAGTCAAACACAATGTCTAAGGTTATAGTTTTTTGTTTGTCTTTTTTAAGGGATAT
This sequence comes from Atherinomorus stipes, assembly GCA_023101725.1. Lineage (NCBI taxonomy): Eukaryota > Metazoa > Chordata > Actinopteri > Atheriniformes > Atherinidae > Atherinomorus > Atherinomorus stipes. The sequence goes on from JALJCO010010844.1 coordinate 740,123, forward strand.
ATGGTGTCAGATTACATTGCAATGCATGTATGGACAGCATGTTGGTTTTGGAAGTATTAGGAGCTTTTTGGGCTTTTTTGTACAGATGATTTTACTTTACTTACTATATCTCAAATGCTCAAGGGTTGCCACTTGGAGGTTTGTTTAATGGATGCTTTGCCTTTTTAAAAATCTTTTTTGAGTAATGCCTTATGGTTTATAAAGTTTGATATTGTAATCCTTTTGCACAGCTGTAAAAACAGAGCCTTTTGAGAAAGTGATGCACAACATGAAGAAACTTCTTGAGCAGTAGCTTCAAAAATTTATAGAAATGATGTTCAGCATGTATCAGAAAGAATACATATGACACACCTGAAGTATTTACTTGTTATGGGTAATATTTTTTTAATTACGAATGCTATTAAAGATGCATTCTAATTGCCTGGCCAAAAATGTTGAGATAAGTTACCAAAAAAAAAAAAAAAAAGAAAAGAGAAAAAAGAAAAGAAATCTTGATGGTTAACACCCTTTTAAAGAATTAAACAACAAAACTGTTTTTAATCTAAATAGTAAATATAAAATTGAAATATAATATAATATAATATAATATAATATAATATAATATAATATAATATAATATAATATAATATAATATAATATAATATCGGGGCTTTGTCTGTATTTTTTCTGTACAGTGTGTATTTTTTTCCAGTTATATGAGTAGGACCGAGTAGGATTTGATGTTTTCTCATCGTGACCAGAAACCGGAACCTGCTGTACAAGATCTGAATTGTGAGTGCGAATAAAGTTCCAATATTTGAATTTGGAGCTATCGCAAAGTGTCTTTGTTTGTCGTACAGTTACCGGTTACCATAGCGATAGTCAAGATGGCAGCGACTGCTACTGGAGATCAGCATGCTGCTTCTGAAATATTGAGAGGTCTCGTCCGAGATTTAAACTGTCTAAATGAGGACAACAAGGCGACAAGAAAGAAGGCTCTTGAGTCCATAAAGAAAGAGACGATAGATAAAGGACATTCCAGTAGCGTCTTACAGGAAGTATTCTCTGCTCTTCTCAAGCCTCTCCTCAAATGTCTATCAGACCCGATGGAAAGATGCAGGGAAATCACGATTGCGATTATAACAGAGTTCATTCGAAGTGTGCCCAAACCGGAGGAATCGCTGCCGTATCTAATGCCGTGTTTGGCTCAGCGGTTGGGGGAGAAAGAGATCTTGGAGCCAGCGGAAGAGCTTCGGCTGTCTGCCGTGGAGATGTTGACTCTGACAGTGGAGGTTTGTGGGAAGCATTTAGCGCCCTATCTGAACGAAATGATCAACATACTGCAGAGAACCATCGTCGACCCTTTCCCGGATGTTAAAAGAGAAAGCTGCAAATGCACTGTGCACTTTGCAAAATGTGTGCCAGGTTGGTGGAAGAGCTTTTGCTACTGAAAGCTTGTTACCATGGTTACGAAACGCACAGACACAGCTCTCTCTTGTGCTGTGGGGCTGCTGCATGTCTACTGTTGTCCTCATTTACAACAAATAATGTTTGTATGTGTGTCAGTTATGTTAAACCTTTATTTAAAAGTGGAATATTTGGGAAATGTAAGCAAAAAGTAGTAAACACTTGAAATAATAAAATGTCATATTTATTTTATAGTATTGTAATGAAAGCATGAAAATCATTTGAATTCAAAGCAGTGGAATAAAGTAAATCAGACTAGCCAGTAATATTAAACTTACTGTTAAACTTAACATTGGAACTGATTGTATTGAAATGTATTTGACATATTTTTCTTCAGAACACTTTCACATGCAAGCTGAGAGTCTTGTCAAACCTCTCATGCTGACGATAGCGCACCAACACTCCAGGGTACGCGTGTCAGTCATCGAAGCCACCGGTGTGGTCATTCAGCATGGCAGTGGAAAAAATGTGGATGACGTCCTCTCGCACCTGGCACAAAGGCTTTTTGACGACTCACCACAGGTTAATATTGTTCAGTGTCCTTTTGGGGAGCTCCCTGTGTTATTATCGATCTGTGGGTTTGTTGCTCATCCTCAAAATCTGAATAATGTATCTCTGTGTTGAGACAGTAATGTTTTGCCAATTAGAATGAAGCATGCAAATGATAAATTCTGCCTTTTTCTCATTTCTTTTGATCCAGGTGAGAAAAGCTGTGACTGCAGTTGTTGGTGATTGGCTGTTGCACATGAGAGACCGATATTCATATTTCCACAAATTTGTTCCACTCCTGCTGAGCAGCATCAGTGATGAGATTCCAGAAATAAGGTGAAAGCTTTCATTTGCATATTTTACCCTTTACTCCTTTATAGAAAGTTACACAATAAATCTTTGTGCTTTTTCATTTAGTATCTAATATTTTACAGTTAAATCATTAAGGGGAAAGATTAAAATCTACCATATTTTTAAGGTACAGTGCAAGATTAGGATTTTTTTTTCCTGTCCTTCAGACTTCTAGCAGCTGATTTATGGAGGCAGATAGGCACACAGTGGGAGAAGGAGAACGAGGAAGACATCAAGGACAAGATGGACTTCCTTCTCACACCACCTCCACACTACCCACAAGGAGGTCAGTCACTGGGAAATAGATGCTCTTTCTCATCTCTGCCATTTCACTGAAAGCTCCAGTGTGCAATCTTTTTGTTGACCTGTTGAGAGAAAAACAAAAAGCTTTTTTTTTTTTAATTTGTTTTTCCAATATAAAACATAACAGCTCCTCCTTGTAGTAATGTGGCAGTAATCTTGTAGAAAGTGACAGAGGGGTGTGTTACTGTGGCTCACAAGGAACAAAACAAACACTGGCTCCAAAGTAGCATACAGTTGTGTGGGGGTGGGGTTTTCTACTAGTTGTCATTTGCAGTTTGAGCAGTTAAATGTCACCATATCACATACCCTTGATCAGGAATGTCCAAAGTTGGTCTGCAACAGCTACAGTTCTGCTGGTTTTGGATGGTTCCCTACTCCAACACACCTACTTCAAATTACCGTATTTTCTGGACTATAAATCACTCCTGAGTATATGTTGCATCAGTCAAAAAATATGTCATGAACAGGAAAAAACATATATAAGTCGCACTGGACTATAAGTCATATTTATTCATTTAAAATAGGGTGACTTTCCTACTTGTTACTGCTAAAAAATACTAGTCCTATCAGTCTAATTCCCAAGTTAATGGCTGTAAATGATCATAAACATCATAACAAATAAGGATAAACATGTTATTTGAGGATTTGTTCCACCGCTTTTTTTTTTCTCCTCTTTAAAAAGGATTCAAATAGTACTGTTCACACTTTTAAGTTGATGAAATATAAATGTAAGCCTCCAATCCTTAAACACTGCCTGGTCAAAAGGAAAGTTGCCACCCAAAAAAACGGCACTAATATTTTATTGGACCACCTTTAGCTTTGGTTACTGCAGCATTTACTGTGGCATTGTTTTCAAAAGCTTCTGCAACGGCACAAAGTTTATTTCCATGCAGTGTTGCATTGACTTTGTGTTGGTGATGGGAGAGTCCGACCGCTGCGCACAGCCTTCTCCAGCACATCCCAAAGATTCCCAATAGGATTCAGGTCTGGACTCTGTGGTGGCCAATCAATGTGTGTGTGGTCTCATGCTCCCTGAGCACCAATTTCACAATTTGAGCCTGATTAATTCTGGCATTGTCATCTTGGAATATACCCGTGCCATCAGGGAAGAAAGAAATCCATTGATGGAGTATTTTGATTGGTCAGTATATTCAGGTAGTCACATGACCTCATTCTTTGGCACATACTGTTGCTGAACCTCGACCTGACCAACTGCAGCATCCTCAGATCATAGACTGCCCCCACAGGCTTAAACAGCAGGCACAAAGGCATGATGGCTGTATCACTTCATCTGCTTCTCTTCTTACCCTGTTGTGCCCATTACTCTGGAAAAGGGTACATCTGGATTCATCAGACCACATGACGTTCTTCAATTGCTCCAGAGTCCAATATTTGTTCTCCCTTGTAAATTGAAGTTTTCTTCCCAGTTAACCTCACTGAATAGTGGTTTTCTTAAGGCTACACAGCTGTTCTGTCCTGATCCCTTCTCATTGAAATGCTCTTACTTTCACTATTAAACATAGCCTTGAGTTCTACTGTTGTTTTTATGCGGTTTGATTTCATCAAATACTTCAGTGGTTGCTGACTACCATCATTCAGGATTTTTCTACAACCACATTTCTTCCTTAAAGACAGTGGTTCCCCACTATCCTTCCAGTTTTTGATAATGCATTTAACAGTTTTTAACACAATTAGTTTCTGCAATCTCCTCAGATTTTTTCACTGCTTCATGCCATGCGGATGATTTTAACCTTCTTAAACAGACTAGCATGGTTGTTTAAGAAATGAGAAGCTACCCATTGCATCATCTTGGGTTAAATAACTTATTGGTAAATACCCAAGGGAGCTTGTAGCTATTTACTTAGTTAAATCCAGGTGACGACTATTCTTGTTTCTTGTTTCTATTCTTGTCTATTTTGTTTGTTTGTTTGTGTTTATGTTTTTTTTTTGTTTGTTTGTGGGTTGATTTTTTTTTTTTGGGGGGGGGGGGGGGGGCAGTGTATTAAACCTTATCTGTTTGTTGCAGCTTTCTTTAGGTTTTTCTTTTTTCTAGCTTTCTTTAGTTTTAAGACATAATGAAAATGGATAAACAAAATATATGGTGCACTCTGTGACAGCTTTGTTGTCAGGGCAGGTACTGGCTTGGGAAGATGAGCATTTCCCTCAAGGTGTGGTATGAACATGAACCTGAACATGGTCACCATATTTTGCCTAAAGGGCCAGGATAAGTGTGTCTGCTTTGGTTCCTAGCTGTGCACTTGATTAAAGCTCCTGTACAAGCTTCACCGCTTCACATGTCACATTATGAATGAATTCCTGCTGCCTGCGGACAGAACGCAATGGATAGGAAAGAAAAAAAAAGGGGGCTTCTTCCTTTTTCTCCCTCTTTGTCTTTCTTGCCTTCATAAATCTGCCAGCCCTCCCAGTGTGAAGAGGTCACTGCACGACAGTGAGAAATAACCAGAAGTGGTCTTGTTAGAACTTGTGGTTTGTTTCTCTGATTTATCCCTGTCTTACTTCAGTCCTCTTTTTTTTCTCATCAGTGTACCTCTAGGAAAGGGAGAATATTGTGGTAGAACAGAAAGAGTGGTAAAAGGAGATAGGGGGATGTAGGACTGCTAAGCAGCTAGCTGTCTTAGAATGTGTTATACTTGAACTGACAAGTCTCTAGTGAGTCCAGTCTGTAAAAAGTTGATGATGAGAGTATTTATTGTTCCTTAAATGTCCCTTTTAGTGAACAGAATGGATTATCCTCATAAAAGTATTGTTCTTATAAAATATTTTGTCCTCCAGTGGAGCGTCCAGGACTGGGCTGCAGAGAGTTGGTCGTGAGAAACCTGGGAAGGCTGATACCAGCGATCACTCATGATGTGACTGACTGGTTGGTGCCAACACGAGTCAGGACCTCCCAGCTACTTTCCGTGCTGCTGTTGCATGCCGAGGACCACAGCACTCAGCACCTGCAGCCGCTGCTGGCCACCCTATACCGCGCCTGTACTGACACAGAGCGGGAGGTGGTCAACAATGTAAGTCCCAGAGAAGTTTTCATCAGATCAGCAGGATGTCATACATCATTTTTTATTTCCTATTCATGAACCATATGGGGCAGTTAATATTTCGTGACTCGTTCACAGGCATGGTGGAATAAATCTGTTTTATGAGATTTCAATGAGAAGGAATGATTTCAGGACACATCTGTCGTCCTGAAATCATTTAAAAACAGTTTGACTTCCATGTAAGTCCGTCAGCTGTCCTTAATTTAGACTGCACCACGCGGAGCTCAAGGACTTGGGATGCACCTGTTTACTTTAGAGAATTGTGTCGATCTTTGATGTCTGGCAATTTAAAAAAGGACTTCCTGTTCTCATCCTCCTTTTTACCGTCTCATGCCTCTCTCCTCTCTTCTTCCTGTCTGTCCCGCCACCAGTGCCTAGCCGCTGCTAAACTGATGGGAACCTTTGTACCTCCACCTGCTTTCCTGAAGTTGATGCTGGAACACGTGACGACCCCGTACTCTTCCTCCCACCCCTGGCCCCCCCTCATGGTTCTGGCTGCAGTACTGGGAGGTTGCTCCAAACCCCAACTAAAACCACATCTCCAGCAGATTGCCAACACTCTGGTCCTGCCTGACGTCTGCCAGGAATATCAACAGGTCAGCAGAGGGAAGCTTGGTTTGGATGTGGTTGACCTGTTTTTAACTTATTTACCTGAGAATGTTTTTTTTCCAGGAATACCTCATTCACACTCACTACAAACGCATCAACATACTGTTGGCAACTGTCTAATTTATTTATTTTAAAGTCTTATTAGGTGATCTTGGCTGCGTCATGGTGCAGAAAGGTATTTCCTTATTGTGTATCTAGTAGCCTTATTTTCAGCAGTTGTACCGTAAATGGATTTCTTAATATGCCCCTTTGGAAATAGTTTGTGACAGGATGCCACATCTCTTAAGAGATCTTAGCTCAGATTTTTTTTTTTTTTTTTCTTTATAGTTCCACTGTGCATGGTGAGTTCAGTGGGTTCGCTGTTGAGTAATTCTCCAAAATGCCAACTCTGCTAAAATGACGGTCAGGCCACGTGGTGTTTTTCAAATCTAACATTTCAAGTCTTTGATCAAATCATTTCTGCTCTCACGCAACTTTGAAACGTGTTATACATGCTTGTGTTTATACAGTCTTGTACATCTTGTTTCTCACATAGCAGAAGAAAATTTAAAATACTTTTGAAGATTCACTCTGAATAAAAGTTTGCCAGTGGAAATATCCCATCAAGTCTGGGACAGACTCTTCCAGGCTTTTCTTTGGTCATGCACTAACTATGCTTCCCTTGTTGCTGTCTGGCAGAGAGCTATTTTCTAAATGCTGCTGGAGCATTGCCTCACCTATACTCATGATACCATCCCCCCCCTGCTCAGAGGTGCCAGCAAGAATTTCCTCCCTGAGATAATAATAACAAAAATCCACTCATTTCATGTGACCCCTGCATGGCCATTCTGACCCTGTGGAACAGACAAGTCAGCATATGGGCTTTGTTTTTTGTTTTTTTTAATAGCCATGCATAAGGTCTCAGCACCAGACTGCAGTTCATCCATGCCATTAAAAGAATCCATGAAATTTCAAAGCCTGCCCGGTCAAGGCCAGTGATAAATGAGGAGGCGAGGCTGACCTCCTTCTGTCCTCCCTCATCGCTGTCCAGCAGGGTCAACCAGACAGCAAGTTAACAGGACGGCAGTCACATGCTGCCGCACAGATGCAGGCAGACCTCTGCTTCCTCTTCGTCTGTTTCTCCATCTATCTTCCTCTGTCTTTCTGCCTCGCTGTTTTTAAGGGCAAAGTATTAAGCATTGTCACTGCCGAGCTGACCCAGACAAAGCACCTGCAGTTTTCTTTGACAACAGGGCTAGCTCATGGCAGGAAGAAGCAGCAGCTCAGTGTGTGCGCCACATTACCGGACATGGATGCACTAAACTTTCTCTCTGGGAGAAAATGCAAACCTAGAGCTTCAGAATAATCAAATTTCACTGGCCAACTTGTTTTTTATTGTAGTTTATTTAGCTGCAAATATGACAGCAGAGATATAGAAGTCTAACAATGAAGGTCTTTAAAAGTTCAGAGACATATATTTGGTTTTAACTTGATTGAATCATGTGCCACCTCAAACCATTTTCACAGAGAAAAAAGAAGATGTTGGACTTGGAGAAAATGACTTTCTGTTAAGAAATTAGATATAAATAATCCTCAAGATGAACAGAGGCAAAGAGAACTGCAAGGCTTGGTGGGGAGTTAAAGAAATGAAAGCTAAGATGCTTCTGCAAGACGTAACCTCTTAGACTCTTTTAACTTTTTCTTTTCTGTATTTCAGTTGAGGGGAAAAGCAGCTTACAAAAATAAGTGAAGCGAGAATTAGAAATATTGGTTGTAAATTGAGGATGAGGTCAAGAGCCTGAGAGGAAGTATAAAGCAAGCCCAATGTTGGAAAAAAACACAGTTTTAATGAGGGGTGTCTTCTCATGAATCACTTACAGGTTTCTTTTAAGAGGAAAATCCCTCAGAGCAATAACAAATGGCCACCATTACCACGCCTTCCAGCTTGCTGCGAGGTGTCATTGTTAAAAGTTACCGTGGTGATGGAGGCATCACAATAACTGCAGGGCTGGAAGAGATAGGAATAAGACGGTGCATAAATAGACATTTTTACAACCAGATTTATTAACAGCAAAGATGCTGTCTTGGTGAAAGTCTTTAAAAAGCGTCCACAGTAGCCTCGAGGAATAGATCAGCAGGACGGTGCCTTTTCATCTTGTCTCTGCCTTTTTATCATGTCTGTGCAAGAAAAAAAATCACTTTGTCAAAATATCAGGCATTTTACTGAATAGTGAATAATTGCATATGTAAGCAGGTCTTCATCTTCATCTTCATCATTCATCTTTAGTCATGTATGACACCTGTCACTGCGCAACTGAACAACAGAGAGCATATGAAAGGTCAACTTTACCTGACTATAGAGGGGTTGACACCACTCCTCTCTCACACACACACACACACACACACACACACACACACACAGTGTTTGTTTTCCTGTTGCCATAGCAATATCAGTGGCTATATGGGGCAAGCTCCCCACAGGATAGGAATTCATCGCCTGGTAAAGCTCCTCAAAAAGGAGTTGGGTAAGCGTAACTGATGTATCCAACAGTGAACAGATCCACACATACACACTGCATAATGAGGCCCCTGGAGTGTGCCTACTCCAATAAAACCAGGTGTATATCGCCCGGCTCCAGGTGTCCACCTAGTCATTACACTGCACCATTTTTCCGCTCTCACTCACACTCTGGTCCAGCCCTAATAGTTGTTTTCTGCACATGTATAACATTCATGCCTGTGTGTTTGTACACTAATGTGTGCATCTGACGCTGTATTTCATGTTTTTCTTGTGCTCTTCCCTTTTTATGAGTGTAAAACAGTGCACGTTTTTAACAGTGTAGTCACTGACAGGGATTCCCAGCAATGACTTGTGGGCACTTGTAACTGATCTGGTGTAGTCATTTGGAAAAGAAAATGGGGATAGTAATTGTTGCTTATCTTTGCTTTATTCTTAGACTGGATTTACAAAAAAAAAAAAAAAAAAAAGATATACTTCAATATAATCCTGTAATCAAAATACTGTACATTCGTTCGTTCGTTCGTTCGTTCATGTGATATACTGTAGCTCTAATATTATTTTTGTCTGTCATGCTAAATGAGAAGTGTTTTCAGGTGAAAATACGAAGATGTATGGGGGTTCATTACATCTCGCTCTACTTGCACTGAGAAATACACATTCTCTATCTTTCTCTTACCCACTTGTGCCTTCCACCTTCCCTCACTCCCCTCCTAGCTCCCTCCCCCATGAAGTCCTAATGACAGGCCGCATGAAAACAGGAAAAGGGGTCTTGATCCCAGTGATGGCATGGAAATTAGCCTGAGCTGCAGGTCTTTGTCTAAACATGACCTCACCAAAACACTGGCTGACAAGTGACAGCAATCACACACCATCATGCTCGGAGATGGAAAGTTCTCCCTCTTAGCTATTAGGAATTGCTGATCTCAGATCATGTGTGTGAAACTAGAGACAAACGGTTACCTACTTATTTCAATAAGTATGTTTGTGAAGCCTCGTGCAACACAAAAACAACATTTTCAAGCTTGGTTACAGTATACTGATCGAGCCTGCATCTTCACGATTAAAAAGAATCCTAAAATAGTCTTTCTCCCTTCTTTTTCTCAGGTGATATACTTGGAGCAGCTGTTGGCATGTGTGGATGTACTGCTGCGTCAGTGCGAGTCAGACTGCAGCTCAGTCAGCCTCCAGCTGCTGCAGGTGCTGATCACTGTCCAAAGTTTGTCCACTGATACGCATCTCAGTGCAAAGGTAAGACAACTTCACAGTATAAAGATGCAGTTTGTAATGTTCCCTACCTGGAGCTTTGCCATCTTTTATTTCCCTATTGTCAATAGATGTGCAGTACTACCCTTTTCCTCCTCACTGTTATTGTTTTTTCATCCTTTTTACTATAAAGGCAAGTAGGTTTTATGAAGCAAAAGATATTCAAGGAATGTAAGCATTTGTACTGTTTCAAAGTGGGCATGGCCAGCTGTATAATTACCTACTTACCCAGGGGGGCTGAAATTGCACCTTTGGAGGGGAACTTTAAATCCAGCCTTGGGTGAAAGGAGGCGGGTGAAAGGTGGAGAAAGAAGTGACAGACAGAAATAGAGAAAAACAGATGGGGAGAGACGAGTGGTATTTTTGAGCAGGTATGTGTCATCAGCCAAGCTTCATTTGCTTTCATAAAGCCCCTCCAGGTCACAAAACTCAAGTCATAGCCAGGTAATGAGCTTCTGTCATGTGGTCAGCCTCCCAATCACGACCGCAAACAGGAACAGGGACAAGTGAAACCAATGGTGTCTGAGGTCAGCATGTCATCTAGCTTCTTGTCGCCGCTACAGGCTAATGACAGGGAGAGAAGAGGGAAGGAACTGGCACAGATGCTGAGCAGACACCACATCAGCCACTAGTGTGACTGTGTGTTTATGTCTGTCTGCATTGGTGTGTATGTTCACACAGGGAGCAATATTAGAAGAGGGATGGGAAGGAATGGATTAAGAAAGAGAGGGAGGGTGAGAATGGCCTCGGGCATTCCTGGACCCAAAGGAAAAGCAGAACTTGTTTTCCCAGAAAAGGGGCACGTCTTTCCCATCAATGGACAGCTCAGGGTTGTCTAGCTTTCTTCAGAGGGGTCTGAGCAGTGACTCAGACAATGTCTGTCCCTGTCCATCCCTAAGGGACTATGAAGGGAACTATGAAATGTCCTGGAGGTCAGTTTCCCTTCCTTGAAAAAGTCAGCTAATTATTTACTATTCTGTCCCTCATCCTTGCCCCTTCCTCTCAGCTTAGCTTTATTGATGTGTGTGTTTGTGTCTGTGTTTGTGTATGTGTGTTTCTGGCAGTCTCAATGCTTTTGTGGCATCCTGTGTGTGAATTTTTGAGTGGGTTTACGTGTGAGACATTGTCATGTCTGCTGTGTTTGTTTTTTCCACGCTTTCACACGCTGTTTTGTGCCTCCTATGTGCATGTGATCTGAAGAATCCTCAAAATATGAACACAACCAAACCTCTTTAACTCAAACAGAATCAGTTTAAAATCTTTTGATTGTTGATGTTTTCAAGAAAATGTGCATTTTCGTTTTACCCATCTCTCTCTTTTAGGTTCTGGAGAGTGCAAACTTTTTAAGTAAGGTACAGGGTCTGGGCTTGATGGAGCTCTATAGACAACATATGGGACAGCTATTTGACTGGCTGTCTGCCTCTGTCAACACCTGGTCTAGTTACTCCCCGCAGAGACTCCAGCTACATATCATCGTCATGCAATCAGGTGAGACATTGGGATGCTGACATTTGGATGCATTGGCGCAGTAATCCTGAAAATGTACAGCTAATGATGACTGGTGGGAAAAAAAAAAAAAAAAAAAAGCATAATTGGCATGCTTAATGACTCAGTTTCATCCCAGCATGTTGGTGAGAGGATTGTCTGATTGGTAGGTGCAATGTCATATTTTCTATAACTTTTAGAAGTATTTCTGAATCAGTGGATTATATTTAAATTTTCACAGCATCACGACTTTTCTGGAAATAAGATCATATTTGCAGAGCCCTTTTTCTTCAAGTTCTTTCCTTCTCACTGTTATTTTTCAATATTTCTCCTGGACTAAAGTGGGAAAGTTCTGTTGTCGGAGGATCACCACTATTTATGCTAATAAGGGGACTATTAAATCACGGAACTTGGAAGATGAATAAGTCATTATGTCATTAAATATGTGACCGTGTGTAAAGTTTCCATAATCTATTCATCAATGATTATGAATTGCAAGCGTTACCCCATGCAGATATGTGATGACCAAACATGCCCACACAAAAAACTGGGACGTCATGAGCACTGTTTGTCTCACTGATTTCCTGTCGCTCCCACTGTAAGTCAACCTTTGTGTCTCATACTTTATTTTTTATAATTCATCTGTGTGTAGATGTGTGTGTGGTACAGGTTAAAAACCACGACCCTTGCTTTGCTTCTGAGAATTTACTTTACCTCCTCCGATTCTACTTAATCCTCCATCACACCTCCCACTGCAACGCTTTCATCTTTGTCTTTTTCTCCCTCCATCTCCACTCGATCTAATTGACTGGGCACCTCTAATCCACACATATATATACTCACACACTCACTCCCACGTTTAACTGACCACTCCATTCTAAGGTCACTTAGTGATCCCCATGGAGGTCACTACATCAAACAGCCACAAAGCCGCCTGCTCTTGACCTTCCACTGGATCAAGGCTACTTTGAAGCTCAATTTCTGTCCGCGGGTGTTTGCTGGTTTTTTTTGTTTGTTTGTTTTGTTTTGTATTTTTGTATATGCATGTGGGTGTGTGAGAAAGAGAGTTTGTTTTATTTGCACATATTTAATGCTGCTCTAAGCTTCCCTTAGATTTTACTCTTACAGATGTGATCTTTAGTCTCTCAACACACCCCAAGGACTTTGCTCCAGACAGCAAAACAGACTGTGTGTGGCCCACTGTGTTTGATGGGCACATGATTCAGGGAAATCAGTTCTCCTAAGAACAATGGACGGTAGTTAATATGACAACAGAGAATTGGCCATTTTGCTTGCTCATCAGCTCTTTACACACTTAATCTGTGTTTGTTTGAGACAGGAAGAATTATTGCTCCCTCATGTCCTCCCGAGGACCTTTTGTTCTTCAGCTAATAACCAAGTGTCTGGTTGGACAATGTCTGACATGATTACCATTTCGCCTTGTCCCTACAGAAGATCCTCGCCCTCTACTTATACTGAAGATCCATCAATGTCTCTATAAGCAGTGAAAAGAAGTCTTTTTTTGTTATCAATTAAATTTTACTTTTTAAGCCTAATTTTATCTGAAGTTCTCTCAAAAATCCACTTAAATATGTATTCTTAAATGATGCAGCCTTTGAGTCACTCAAAAATCAAAGGCTCTAAGCTCAGGCAGTGTCAGGATTTCCTCTGTCTCCTCTCGTGTTGGTCACAGTTCAGTCCAAACAAGGCATGGACACTTATCACTGATTACACACACAGAGGTCACTATATATAGCTTGGTAAACACATAGTCAGACGTGTGTTGGATAGGTGTGTGGGCATGAATGGAACTGGAAATATTTGCGCTTGGAGCTTGTCATTTTCCTGGTAAAATTGTTTGTATAGAAACACTCTGTCACACAATGTTTCATTTCCTCTCCACTGTGTGTCATTATCTCACCGGTTTTAATAAGTAAGCCTTAACAGCCCTCTGTTAAGGCTTAACAGAGGTCTGTAAAAACATGTGTGCAGATTTTAGTTTTCTTTTTGTCGTTTGAAACATGGTCCTGATAAAGAACAGTTTAAAAAATGTTAACAACTGTGATTTTTCCATGATGGGACCCTTGTTTTTTCAAACAATCTGTGTGTACCTTGTTTTTTGTGGCATGACAGTTGTGACCGGGCCCCAGCCCCCTACAGGATAAAGCAGGTATAGAAAGTGGATGTTAGACAAAAACTAAATGAATTTGAATCATGTGATTGTTGACCGAGAAGGTAGCACAGACTTCAAACAATGAGTCAAAGGTTAAACACTGTTGACGTGACATTAAAGACCCTTATTGGGTGGCAGCACAACAACTTGGACAAATTTTAATTTACTGACCTCGAAATATCCTTTGTGCATCTGTGTGGTATTTTGGTGGCATGCTCTAAGTGCTTGTTGCACAGGTGTGCACAAAGGCATTAGCAAGTGGGAGATTATTTTAGATAAGACTGTGCAAAGTGGCTTGCTTGTTCGTAGTTCTGTACAATGTGATTATCTGGTGCAACTGATAATCAGCTGACTAATTTATCTCCCACAAGTTTGTATGTGTTTGAAGCATACAATAGAAATTAGCCCTGTAAATTCTTATTCATTGGTGTTAAAGTTTTAGAATGACTGTGATTTAGTAATGTGTTATTCATATGGAAGATGCTATATGTACAGCAGTCTGCAGCCTTTTGGGTTATTGTCTTACATTTCTGATGTTGCTTGTCACATTTTATATTTTGATGTAACAATTCACAGATACAGGACAAATAATTTCAATTACTCTAATGGTGTTGCATGTTTTTTTCCTGCACCTCTCAGGCAACGATATGATCTCAAGAAGAAAATTTATCCTCTTTTCTTTAATTATTTCTTTTTATTTTTCAGTTATAATCAGAGCTACTTCAGAAACAGGAAACCTTTTAATGTGATGTGACCATGATGTGAATGTGTCCAACTATTAACCAGTCACATACTGTAACTCAGACAGTCCTTTTACATGTTTCACTGCTGCACTTACTTTTGCAGGTGCGCTTGGAGAAACCTTTGGCTTTGTGTTCGTCAAAGCACTTGCAGATTAAAATTAACCTGTGTCACTGCATTGTAGAAGTAGGGGCATCTTGAGGATGGCACACACACTTTTTTTCCAGTTTCCTTGATAATAACTGTGAAAAATGCCAAAAAGAACGTTATAAAAAGTTACACTTGTAGCAATGCAGTTTCTTCTTTGTTTATGTTCTAGGTCCAGTAATCGGGGAGTTTTTGAGCCTGCTGATGCCGCTTCTCCATAGCTGCCTCCAACCAAACAGAGACACAGAAATGAGGATGAGCATTTTCACAATGTTGGCCAAATTGCTACTGGATGCAAACAACACACTGAACTCCCAGGGGTGAGAAAGACACATTACACACACAAACTTAAAAAAAAAAACTCAATGATAACGATGGGAAACATTTTGTGTCCTATCATCACTGCACAATGCTACTCAGAGCTTCAGCCTAATTCATTATTAGCTCAGCTCACGTTTTTACTTTTCCACCACACCCACAATAGAACATAATTTGGTATGCACACACACCAGAAAATTACTTTTTGTTCAGTCATTCTGTCACTGAGTCTCACTAGCTTTTTAGGGGTCTTCATTTAGGTAGGGTTTGCTGTTCCTGGCAGATAATATAGCAGAAATGAGAAGCCACAGCTCACCCCACAAATTGTAAGGAGAGCCATTTGAGTTGAGCTGGTTTCTTGGGGAGTATCAGATAAGCTTACTGTTATTAATCACTTCCCAGCCTGACACAGGAAGACGACAGCCTTCTCAACGGTAATTCTAATGGTTATTGACTGATTAAGGGGGCTAGGATAGCAGGAATGTTGGACACCCAGAGAGTAGCCTTACTACCCCCCGCCTGCCCTCCAGGGTCCCCCCTTTTCTCAGTTCTCAGCTGTGCAGCCTTCAGCTTGGACTCTGAGCTCCAGTCTGAGAGAATGCTTTAAACCTGAGGCCCTCTCTGGGTCCATGCAATCACAGCAGCTGCCCCTGTCAATCAGAAAGACAAACCCCATCTGTGGTGTTGCCATGGAGATATCTATACAACCCCAATGCTTCAGCCAGAAGATCTGGATGTACTAGTAAATGTTTCCATTGGTTAATATTAGAAACAAAAATGGTAAACTTTATATGAGAACACAATGAAAGGAGTATTGAGCTTTTGAGCAATAGAACATGGTATCCAAGGCAAAACAATATCCTTGTCAGTGAATTCATAAACAGGAAGAGTTCTGAAGCCAAAATATCCTGCCACTTTTGCCAAAAATGTGGAAATTAGAAATTCTGCTTTCATCTGACTTTTTTCAAAATCCATAAATGTTCATATTAGACAAAAAGAAGTCTCTGTTTCTTACCTGCTCCAAGCATGGCCACCTGCACCGCTACCTGGCTCTCTCATTCCTGAGACATATCTCTGGTAATCACAGAACCATGAAGAGACAGAAATCATGTTATACCTTCAAAAGATTTCAAACAAATGCTAAACTCTCACTCTGTGGAGCTGTGTGGTCTGCCATAATATTTCCATTCATACTCAACCATCCATTCCTGATTTATGGCTTGATCTTTGTTCACTAGATTGCAGGCCACACACACACCATATGTCATCAAGAGGACGATGATAGTCATAGAGAAAACATATTTTCTTTGTTGTGCATCCAAAATGACATAATGACACCTCTGCTATGGAGCAAGCTGAAAGGGAAAGTTACATGCAAGTTCCTTTCATCCAACACACTCATAATGGTTTTTTTCTTCTTTTTCTTCATGTGGATTTTTGTGCTGTGATTAAAAAGCTGGGTATGAAATTTAAGATGAAGAAATGAAAGTTTATACCTTCTTCCCTGGATGTGGCTGGCCAAAATCATCTGCTATTTCCAACTGAGATAAGAGCATACTTTCAAGGTTGTATAGACTGCAGAAGAGAAGTGTCTTTAATCTAAACCTCAAGTTTCAAGATTGACCACAAGAAAGAAATGCTACTGAGGTGCTTTTATTTGAAACGTGGAATTCTTTAACATGAAAGAAGACAAAACAAAGCTGATCCAACAGTGCAATTATCTGTAATGACTCTCTAATCTGGAACATATTCTAGAAAGTTTCTGAAACAAGAAACCCAATATAATGGCACATTCATTAATCAGTTTCGTCAAAAAATTGTTGTGCAAAGGCCCGGGGAATCAGTGAACAATATAGATAAGATCATTATCACAAAAATTATATAATGCTACTTCAAATTATGCTTGCAAATTACCAACCCTCTAAGATGGCACAACAGATGTTGCATTGCTTAGATAATAAGTGGACAATGCTCAATGTTCAAGGTTTATTGATGGAGAACTAAGTTTCACTTTCAGCTAAGGCAATGTGAACAACACTGCATAGTTTTTCATTTCTACGGATGATGTAATCATCATTGTATGTAATCAATACAAATTCTTTCTGATTTATTGTTGAATTTAAATGAAAATAAACACTATAAAACACCTTTTTTTTCTTTTTGGTCAGATGAGACTAAGACAGATTTTCAAAACTTTGGCTGATGATATCGGCAATGCTCCCTCAATGAACCCATGGTCCTGACAGTGAGGCCTGGGTGGAGTGTGATGCATGCAGATACAGGAGCTTGTGAATAAACTAGAATACTGTGTAACAAGATGGCTTATCGAGTAGTTTGGCTGAAATAGAGAAATAGAGAATTTAGAAATTTCCAAAGTGCACTGCCAAAATTACACACATCTCCAATGAAGAGAAGAAGTAAAAAAAAAAAAAAAAAAAGACAGGACTGAAAAGACTTGACATGAACAAGTATATCACCTGATTTGAATCCAACAGAACATCTTTCGGAAATTTTTTAGCAGACAAAAGAGCAACACAACCCCTCCGAGAAAGAACAGATGGAAAAAATGCCTTAAAAAAGCCAAAACTTTTCTCTTGGAAACTGTAAAACTGGTATAATCCAGAGACATATCAAAAACATAGACTGTATGGTAAAAACAACAGTTTTGTAAACTCGCAGTTGAATATTGAATGAGTCAAACTAACTCTGAGACGTATATGGCAACTTGCTCTCAGTTTGTCATTTGTACAGTAGAGATATACACTAACGTAAGAGCAGTTTTGCTGCATTGTTTTTCACATTTTCTAAAGAATCACCTCAGTTTTGGTGCTGACCTTTAGCTGTTTTCTTTTATGGGAGACAGTTTTTCTCCCATTTCTTTATGAGCATTTCTGAAGCACAAACAGCTCCAGTGTGCAGAGCCCCATGAGGTGTACAGTCATAATTCCCTGGCACCTGTTTAATTTGAGTCTCTGTAGGACTAGCTATTCACAGATATGCAAATACAAGGTGAAGCCCCACTCTTCTTTCCATTGGACATCATTCCTTTGATACAGAATTATGGCTTTCCTTCCTTTGGCATCATCTGTGAAAAGCTGTCAACACCTGTCAAGCTGCAGCCACTGAGCTAATACACCATCGATGTTCTGGCGCCATCAGTGACACACAGTCTCCCCCTACAGGCCCTGAAACCTTACAGCATGCTTTATCAAACACAATCCATGAAACTTTTATAGTCACTCCAGCTGAGCAGCTACAGGCTGCAGGCAGTGAGGAGTTTGATGTCAGAGGGCCTAAGCCAGTGTGGAAAAGGTTTGGAAAAGAGAAGGGAGGACACCCAGATGTGTTTGCCTCTTGTTTTTCTTCACTTCCCCCACACTCCTTCCTTTCAAAGACTGTGGGAAAATGATTTTATGGTAACAGTTGTGTTGCAGAAGCAGTTTTACTGCAATGTTTACTTTTACAAAACAGTTTCGGTTCAGGTTGGTTACATAAAAATACAAAATACATACATTTTATTTATTTATAAATATATAAACATATATATATATATATATATATGTATATATATATGATATAGTGTGTGTCTGTGTATCTGTCTACCTCATCACACAGTTGAAAGCTCTTACACTACATCATTGCAGGCATTTCTGTGAAGAGTCAGAGAAGTTTCTGTGTGATGTCCTGCTTCCTAACCTGGTGTGGCACGCAGGCCGCACAGCTGCCGCCGTCCGCACCTCAGCACTCAGCTGTCTGCTGGCCCTGCTGCATGGAGGGGCCATGACATCTGCGCAGGTAAGTATACACACACCACTGCCAAGCAGATTTTTGTATATCTTCTCTTTCCACGGGCTTTCACACAGTCCTCTGGGTTTGTTGGGTTTTTTCACCTGTGCAAAAGGACTCTAATGCTCTGGAAATAAACACCGGATGGGGGGGGGGGCTTTCCAGCAGAATGTCTCTTTGATTGTCAATCTGCAGAAACACTTTTTATTGACTCAGCTGTACGGGGAAAGATGTGGTAGTGCATTCTTGTAATCCTTCAGGGGTTGACATTTACTTCAAATCCTCTGTTTTGTCCATTTCTCATCAAAATAGATGGTCCCACTTGGCCATTTAGGATAATATATTGTCCGCCATCTCTCTCTTGGCTTAAAGAGCTGGCCACAGCAGGTAGCAGGTGTACACGGGGGCAATCGGGTTCACATACCTTTGCCACAAAAGAACAATGCTGCCACTGTTCAGGGTTTTTGTTAATTGTAGGAACTGTCACCGGAACATGGCCTTGCACCTGCCTGCCTGAGCATGTGCCGAGTTACTGTATGTGTGCTCACATAAGCGCATGCACATCTGGCAACGTTTACCCTCATGTGTGCACACTGATCAATTCAAAGTGCCTCAAGTGACTTTTTTTTCTACAAGGTAGTGCAAAGATCCAGGAGATGATGTCGCAATGGTGGGGTGTGTGGGTGCAGGTGTGCATGATCAGGCTTCTATCTCGTAGCAATTGTCTTCATAAGTATAGCAAACCCAGTGCGAGGCGACTAAATGATTTCATGTTTCTTGGAAAAAACTGGCTTTTGAATCAGGCTTATAAACATGTCCTGACGGATGTAACCTCAGAAAGTTGTGTGTTTCCACACGTGAATGCAACAGCTTTTCATTTAGTAGGACATTGTTTCCCCTCCACTCCCTGTGAAAACCATTTGCAGCTCCAGTTACACTTGGCACCTCAGATTGTCATTGATGTAATGGCAGATCACCCGTCTGCCAAGATTTCCTCCTCTTTTTGTCTCCATCCCTGTCTCTTTCTCTTTGCTGTTTTTTTTATTGTTTTGTAAGGTTTCAATAGCAAACAGACGGGGTGACAGAGGTTTTAGCCATCACCTCTTGGCTGCTCAGCCTCACCTTGTTTGTCCATTACCCCTGTTTCTCATCTGTGATGAAAACATCAGCCCTCTATACTTATTAATATTTACGACTGTACGAGTTGATCCAAACCCAGCTCAGGTGATATTTCACTTTAACAGTCTAAGCAAATAAAATCTTGCCCTCTTAAACCTAACATGGGGATGAAAGCAAGTGGTGCCAACTGAAGTACTTTGAAACAGTTACTCCAGCAAGATATGAGTTTATAACCTCTGCATGAAAAAAAAAAATTAACTTCACTCCCCCTCCCTTCCAAAAAAAGAGGGAAATCATTTTCTGTAAGCTAGAGAGCCGGTTTGTCCCTAAGTTTGGTTGGTTCTTCTTATGTCTGACCTTTGGATTTTCTGCATGTAGTTGCTGTGTCTGGAGGAAAAGCTGAGTCCCCAAGTGTTGTCAGCCCTGGAGGAAGACTCTCAGATGAGCAGACTGTTTGCTTGTCGCTCTCTTTCTGCCATTCTCAAGCTCATCGGAACCAGTTTGCACCAGGAGGCCCTCAACAAGATTTACCCTGGTAAGTGACAAAGGAATAACTCAGTGCTGCCCCTCGGATGTGCATGTTGCCCGGTATAGTGGTCAGATCTTCCTCTAAATGGCTCTGTATATATTAGCCCCATAAAGCCATTTGTATCATATTTGATACATGCAGTTTCCAAAAACTTTTGCATCTGAGACCTTTTGCACCACTTTATGGTAAATCTTTGCTCAAAACTCTGTTGTACACAATCTGATACACCTGATACCAGGAGGCAGAAGACTACACTACAATAAAATTAGAATTTTATCCCCATTTTTTCTTGGTTTTGGCTTTAAAGGGTTAAAGAATTAGATTGCTACTTCCCCTTTGCCAACAGGAGAGGACACACACCTAATCAAAGAATATTGGCATCCCAGCCATGAGGAAAAGATGTATAGAATATGTAAATACGTGTGGCTGCGAATGAATGGCTGACAAAAAAAAAAAAAAAAATCATAAATACACTGGGAAACCTGCATTTTACTCCCAGAAACTCACTCCACTCTGAAAGCCACTAACCCACTAATCAGCAAAACTGACAGAATCATTTGTGTTGTCACGTTTTTTTTAATCCAAAGAGTTGCTGAAGCGTTTGGATGACAGCAGCGAGGAAGTTCGTGGTGTTGCTTTGCAGACCCTGGGGCTCTGGCTGTCCAGTCTGACCAAAGACTACAATCCTGAGCTCTACGCCCCTCATCTGCAGCTCCTCTTTCAGCAGCTCCTCCTGCACCTGGATGACCCCGACAGCTCAGTGCAGGACCAAGTGCTTGGTGAGACCGGGTGGGGTGTTTGTAGAGCTTCAAAGTTCAATGTAGAGTGTTGATAGACTGTAATGGCTGCAGGAGGATGTGTGCATGTCTTCATTTGGCGTTATTGAAGATAGATGCAAATATGTGTTGGAAAAACTAACAAAAATGTTTTAAGATTTGCTCAGTGTGGAATATCCTCCAGCTGTCCCGCTCTGTCTCCTTTGTAAATGATGGTTTTTCATACCATTTGAGCTTCTGATCATGATATATGACTGTCTTGGTGACTTGGAGGCAGAGATTTGGTCTGATGCTCTGCAGATCAGTCTCTGTGTCCAACATACTCACACAGGGATGAGAGGAATTTGGGGTGTTCTCTATCAAACATTACATTATTCTGCTGGCAGTCTGCCCAAAGAATCTCTCTTATTTCAAAAGCTCTCTCTCTCTCTCATCCTTCTTTTCCACTCAATTTATCATCAAGAGTAGTGTGAACAATTTCCCTGCCAAAATACTTCAAGTGCGCCGTGGGCTGAGCTGGTGGTGGGCTTTAGGAGTGAGATACAAGATCCAGATTTGGATAAGCACCCGCCTGAGCGACTCATTTCAAAGGTTAATATGCGAGTCCCCCAAGCCCCAATATCCGCATAGTTCTCTCCTGCCTTTGTCTACAAACACTAAGGGTAGATAGATCGATCTGCGTGTGGCCAGTCTGTAACCGTCTTACCTAATGACAACCACATGACCACCCTCTCTCCCCCTCGCTACCTTTCCACATCTGTCCTCAGGCTCATCCTACTTAATCCCTCCGTCTTTTATCTGTCAGTCTCTCTTCCTCCTTTCTTGCCCTCTGTTTTCTGCGACGGCCCGTAGCTCCACGGCTGTGTTTTATTGCCGTATCGGAAAGTCTGAGTGGGTTTTCCCGTGGTGTGTAACTAAGGCTCTGCTCCTCTGGACTTTGGCTTTCGCCTCCCCATCATGGATGTTCGCTGTCATTACTTCTGACAGGACGCAGGTGAGCACTGATGGTGTAGCCAAAGTTGAGAGGCCACGCTACGGGATCTCTCATACCTCATCCTCAGGAAGACTAAGAGAATAAAAACCAAGTGGAGAATGCATTATCATGCTCACCAGATGCAGCAGTAGCTTCCATATCATAAATTCTATTCCAACATCATGTTTGTCTTACAAATCCATTATGAATTTTTACTGGTGTGTTGGTTGTCTAAAGGAGTGCAGTATGCAGAGTGCAGGAACTTTGAGAATGAGTCTAATGATCTTATATGTTTTTCTTTTATTCAGCCAAACCCCATAAAAAGTCTAAAACCAAACTTGATTTGATTTTAGTAATTAGTACTCGTGTAAACAAATCCTAAAGCATTTTTCTTTTTCTTTTTTTTTTCTTCTTACAACACTGATGTCTAGAAAAACCATTTAAAACACACAATTGAGCCTTGCTGTTGCTCTGGATTACATGTCCCTTTATCATCCATCACTGTGAAACTTCTAGTTTATTTCGAGTTGATCCCACATACTCCATCCTGCTGCCATTTATACTCTCAGAGCACCAAATACACTATTGAAAATAACTTCCCAAAACCCCAATTGATGAGTTAATCTTATTTAAATCACATTTGATAGCAGCTGTTTGAGAGAAAAATATCCCATGACAGTACTGCAGTGGCTTGCAGTGTTACTTAATGACAAGGTTGTTGTGAATTTGAACCTTCCTGGGCCTTTTTTTTTTTTTCTTTTCATTGGAGTTTGTGCGTATCTGTGCTACGACTTGTAGCCATAATCCAGATAAATGCATGTTGGGTTAATTGATGATTCTACACGAAAGGCGTGAGTGTGATCAGGCTTGTGTCATCTGCAGACCTGTCTAGGTTAACTTCTGATTAGCCACATTTTGGGAAAGATTATGCTCACCCTTAACCCTGCAAAGGGTAAAGTAGGCTTTTTTGTATCTAATTAATTAACCATGTTACAATCTATACCGATGCTGGTTTGGTAAAGTAACTGATTTAACTTTATCTCGTCATTGACTGCCCATCTGTACGTGTCAGCATTTATGCCCCGTTCACATGAAGTCAGTTGATCACTTGTATGTAGTGTGATCCTCATAAAGTACGGCACATTCACAGACAACTCGGAGTCTCTTTTTGTGAAATGAGATGACCTCACATCTTGCTGAGTGATCATCAGTATCTGACAGCGTCCAAATGTGGAAGCGTTCCTCCATGTCATGCATTTGAAGCTTTCTTTGTTCTCTTGCCCCTCTGTTTCTTCTTCTTCTGTCTCCCCCCACTTATTCCTTTAATAGCTGATCCCATTCTAATGCTTCTTGTATTTCAAACGTGCGTCTGTGAAGTGGCTTGATGTGTGCACCATGTCCTGACAGAATGATGGACAACGTTGCCATCCCCTCCCTCTCATCCCTCCTGTCTCACTTGTGAGAAGAGAGTTGGCACGGGCGCACCTCACTTCTTACAAGCCATCATTGTTCTCTTTTAATTCAAAGTCTTATCCCCTACATCCATCTCAGCTCAGCAGAGTTTGCACAAAAGCTGAAAATCCCCTCAATCTGCCTGAAGAACAAAGGCAAGTATCATGTCATGTGTTTACACAGGCAAACTCATCCAGAGTGATAGCGTGTCACCACTGGAACTGCACTTTTGTGCCGTTCTGAGGCTTTTGACAGCAGTGGGTTTGGGAATTCAATATGCTCCTGAAAAACTGTATACGATTAAAGAGCAATGGGAAAAACAAAGATTTAAGCAGGGAACTACTGCCTCCTAATGGAAGAAAAGGGAACATTACACATGATCACGTAGCAAAGTGATTCTACTACAGTTCATCACTGACATCTGCTGGCATTATGAGGCACCACCTCCCAAGGTGAGAAGCAGTTACAGTTTTTCTCTGTTGGTTTGGCTCATTTCTCGAATCAGAAATTACATTCTCACAACTCTAAGATCATGTGGCTGAACAGTCTTACAGTTCTCACAACACCACAGCTCCCTTGCAAAAGCTCATATCTCTCCCAAAACAGTTCATTCATCCTTCAGAGCTAAATTTCTTTCCCATACAAATAGTCAGAGCCACCAAAACGGACAGATCCTTCTCAATCACTTTGTCTCATTTCTCTAAACAGACCGGACGTTCTCATCACTCTTGGTGCTTTTGCCAAAATAACCTGGATTTTTCAGCACAACAACCCGGTTCACCTGCAGAAGCTCATATCTCTTCCAAAACAGTTCATCAATGTGTCAAAATCAAGTTTCTTTCCCACAGAAATAGTCAGAGCAGCCAAAACGCATCATCCCTGTAGCACTGTGTAAGCACTGCAAGCCAAAATGTTTAGGTATTTTGTCACTACGGCAGAGGAACCTGGAAATATCCCTCATGTCCACCTCCCAGTTTTAGCTCTGTCCGTCGTTGACAATGGTTATTGTGCTAAGTTTTTTTTTTTTGTCTAGCTAACAAAGTACAGTTATGTTTACAGTAAAAAAAAAAAAAAAAAAAAAAAAAGAATGATAATGGGATTATAGGATTTTACGGTAAAGTAGCCTCCAATGTTTGACATCACACATTGCACTCATACTGCCCAGGAAATTATAACCATTTTTAGTCACACACAAAACAATTTCCATACATCACAGTCACTATAAAAAGAAAGCGTACAGCATAATGTAGCTACTGTAATATAAACACATGAGGCTGCAGTCGATGACTGGCTTCCGCTATTGTGAGACGATGGTTGATCATCTATAGTTGTGGCCCGAATTTCATGTGGGACAGCATGGTGTCTTCGTACTCCTTGGCCTCTTCCCCCTATTCCACCACCATCTATCCTCTTCTTCTTCTTCTTCCTCCTCTTCCTCTTCCTCGAGCAGGCAGTTGCCCTGTTTCATTTACTTGATCAGGTGCGCGCCTCCATGTTCAGGAATTGTACTAGTCTTGTTCAAGCTCTATATATGTTTGGCAGCGTTCACAATCATAGACAGCACCTGTCAGGTAACTAAACATGTTGTTTTATTGGTCATCTGATATGTTTGAAACTCCTCCTTCATTAGTCAAGTTCTAATTTCACCTGACTGTCAATTATGTAATCAGTTTATTACTGTAAATGTTCCAACAGATTCATATATGGTTTTCATGGTATTTTGGTCTTGACAAGTTTTGACAGTTGAACAGATTATTCCTCATGTGATGACTTTTATAATGAAATGATGCTGATATGTTTTGGAGAGAACAACCATTAGACTGAGAATCAACAATCAGTTTAGATCAATAAGATCTATTCACTTGGAAATTGTGCTAAATGTAGGACAACTGTGCTCACACCCTCTCGTCTTCAAATTTGTCCACTCAAATCACAGAACAACTGAATAAATGTAATGGAGCTTCACTGTGAAATTGCACCCATAAATTGCAGGATGGATCTCCTTTATGTCATAAATAGCATTCAAACAGCTCCTATGCTGAAGAACATCACAAAGAAAGCATTAAAACTTCTTTCCTCACAAGTTTAAGAATTTAAACAGCTCTTATGTTGGCTGCTACTTAGACAGACAAGTCATTTTACTCAGTTTTGAATCTTTCTGATCACAAAATACCAAGAGTAAGGCTGAAAAAACATGCAAATACTAACTTCGTGTAGGTTACACACTGTAAGCTGTGGTAGGGATCAAACATGGCAGCTATAGATTTCTTGATATTTTGGAAAAATGCTGAATAACATTCAGTGACCTGAAAGATACGGTCATAGATTATTATGTCATTTTGGTTTTTTGTCCTGCTGACATGCAATTTGCAATATGCTACATTAATAGACACAATATGAGGAAGAAATGCACAGCGAGGAAGCTGAGTTTCATGGCACTCAGTGGAAAATGGGAAGAAGAACACATTACTTTTGACTGCAAGCAAGATGAGTGGACTGTTAATACACAAACGGCGCAGACTTATAGGTCAAGTTTATTTCAGTCAGCATCAACTCCCCCGCAGAGGAGCAGTCTTATTTTAGAGAAAAAAAGTGCTACTCACAGTTAAATTTTTAACTCACCTGTTCATATTCAAAGATAAAATGTAGAAACTTTGTATAATATTTAGTGAAGCACACAGCTTAAAATAAATTTAAAAAAAAAAAAAGTTTTTCTAATGCTTAAACTTTTTCTTCTTTTGTTTCTCCTTATGTTTCTTTATTATCAGATTTTTGTCATGCAGAAACTGATAGCATATGCTTGTTTTAGCTTTTATTTCTAAAAAATAAAATTACAATGATAGACTAATAATGGACAGTATCAGCATAAGGTTGTAATGACTGATACTTCACAAGGTTATGTGGCATTTTGACATGAGCGCTCTTACATGTAACAGAAAGATTACTGTATACTTATGCTTGGGAGCATCTTTAGTTCTTTAATGAAAAACATACATTCTTTTACAGAAGAAAAATGCATTTTTAAAGTTATTAAAAGAGGGGATGATAATCCAGTTGTTATAAGGTTTTTTTGTGGCTGTTCTCTGAAGGTTTAGTCTTTATTTGAAGTTAAGAGTGTTAACTCCTGTCTATACTGTGTCTTTGGGTGCCTGTTTGTGTCTAGAAATCCTGAAGAAAGGCAGCTCAGTCCACCCGGCGCTTCTAAAGAGGGAAGCCGAGGCTGTAAAGGACAAACAGTGGAGTCCTCTCAACTGTGAACGGCTGCTCCAGCACATCAATTCACTGTCCACAGAGACTACAGCAAGTCTGGGGTGACATCAGAGACACAAACACCAACAAAAACTGGTGCCTTAACTCAAAAGACATTCAGTCGTTACTTGTTATAGAAGAATTTATTGTAAGCCTTTTATATTTTAAAGTTTTCTAAATGAATTCCTGTTGCTGTTCCTTCAGCATTGATATTTTCTTTGATTGCATCATTTTTAACTGTGGTTTTGGTAATTGTGGTTGTGTTTATTCGGCCGCATCCTCACAGCATCCAAACTGTAAGCATCCTACAATTTCAGAGAAATTTGTCATTTGGTTTTGTGTTTGGAATAAAAACTAATTTAATCCCTCTTTTTGTCACGAGTCATTCAAATACATTTGTAAATACAAACAGGATCTAAATAAATGTGAAAATTATTCTAATTGTAACACAGAACTGGATCATCGGGATCCTGAAACAAGCTCTTTTTGTTTAACATTTTGGATATGTTGCATTAAAACTTAACTTTGGCAGTCTGATCATTTTGATTTTGAATTTTCTCCAGCGGATGTGAACTGGTCCGTTTCTGGTTTGACAGTAAAAGTAGCACCCAGCATCCTCATCCAGTCCCGAGGTAAAACTTCCGATTCTCTCTCCAACGATCCACGAACATGAAGTCAGGTGACAGCACAGCCTCGTCCATCTTCATCCTCACCCTGTCATAACGATCCACTCCCTCATCCTCCACCCGGCTGTGACAGCATCCCCTCCTCTCGCCATGCTGCTGCTTGGAGATGAGCTGGTGTACTTCTCGGTGCTGTTCCTGGTGATCTTGCTGATAACGAGGAGCGCTGCTGGAGCCTCCATCCTCACCGCGCTCCTTTACGTCTTCATGGTGATGTTCCGGTTCCCCCCTGTGCCGGTGGACTTGGCCGGTCGGGTTCTGCGGCCCAAAGCTCCTTCAGGCGGCGTTCCGGTGGTGGCGCACCGCGGAGGAAGCCACGATGCTCCGGAGAACACCTTAGCAGCGATCAGAGAGGTTGGACCGGCTCACAGACTCCCGCTTTCGATAAAATGTGGATGTGATCTGCGCGAGAGCTTTGATCGCTCTATATCAATATTTATTATGCATAGGCCTGTCGGTCATTTGTCTTACAGGTAGCCTGCAAAGAAGTTTAGATAAATTAAAGGGTGTCTTCATTGCGGGAATGTGTCACATGGTGGTGCTGTGCAGCCATGTTTCTTTATGATTATGATACACCAGATTGTTACTGGTCCCAGCAGGTCGTGTTTTATTGGCTTCTGCTGAAATAAATGGAGACAGATGTGACTTTAGCTGCTTGAGTTTTGCTTAATGAAGGTTCTGGGTCAGCTGTCACATCTCTCTACCAAAACCATTCTCTCAGTTGCTTTTCTTCTGTGAAGTCTGAGGAATGTTAATACAGCACCTACTCACCATTTAGACCCAGTTATCTGATGAAAAGGATGCTAAAGATGCAACATACAGTTAGTTTAGCTGTAATCGGCAAACTAGTTTCCATCCCCTTAGTGTTGAAAGGTCCAGTTTTCTGCTACTGACCCTTACACATCATCTTTTGCTGCAAAGAAGATTTTAAAGGGACTACAATTGTATTGAGGCTAATTTATCAACCCCAATTACAATTTAAGTAATTTCTAGACGTACTAGAGAGCAGAGGGCTGTCTTTCAGTGCCCAGGAAGCAGATTGGGAGTTTCTCTGGGACTCATCCTCTGTAGTCCTCCAGTCCCAAGTCCATTTCTCTTAACCACAAAGCCACCACTTCCCCTATTGTTCCAGAGAAAATTGAAATAAGATTTTTATTACAATATCATATATGTCACTCAAGTGTGTCTGCACCTGATGTCTGCTCCAGGCCAGCAGAAATGGGGCAACTGGAGTGGAACTAGACCTGAGTTTCACCGCTGATGGAGTGCCAGTACTGATGCACGATGAGACTGTGGATCGCACCACCAATGGCTCTGGACCAATCAGCAAACTTCCTTATGTCCACCTCAAGAGACTAGATGCTGCTGCTCACCACAGGCTGAAGTATGCTGCATGTTAAACAGCATGGTTTCATATTTGGGAAGAGAGGGAGAATACTGTATCGATGTTATAAGAGGTTTAGGATGTAGAAATGTTTTCACACAAGTAATTCTCATCATTTGATGCCATTTTGTTGTGAATTTCATTGCTCAGACCTAAATTTTTTTCATTAAACTGTTTTGATTTATTGGTTCTGATGAGAAAAATAGAAATTAAATAGCTATGATTGGATAAAAATTCTTACATCAGAAATATAATCTGAGCCATGTGTTCCTTCGTCTGCAGGAAAAAGTTCAGTGGAGAGAAGGTTCCAACTCTGCAGGAAGCAGTGGAGGAATGCATGAGACACCAGCTCACTGTCTTCTTTGATGTCAAAGGTCATCCTGATAAGGTACTAATATTAACCAAATAAGAAAAAGTAGGAGTTTGTTAGCTACTGTTGACAAAAAATATATTTTGATAATGCTGAAGTTGTTAGTTGTCAGACTTAACAATAACTGTACTATGAAATCTGCTTAATAAAAAAGAAAACATCATATTCCCCCCTGTGTGAGCTGCACTGTAAATCTAAGATAAACTGGTCAGGTTTATATCACAGTTACACAGTGGGCCATTTTTTGTTTCTGCAGTTTTTTAGTTGACTTTTGAACATTTCTCTGACTTTCAGGCTGCGTCTGTGCTTCATGAGATGTACAGGAAGTTTCCGGTCCTTTACAACACCAGCATTGTGTCCTCATTTGAACCCAAAGTCATATACAAGGTGATTGCTAGCATGATTAAATAGCAATAGAGCCCGTGTTGGATTGATATGGATAATTTCAGCTGAATTTATTTAGAGTAATTTCTATTTCATCGTGTTTCTTTTCAACATCATGTTGACTAATTCATACATCAACTGTGAATGAGTAACGTCCTGCCAGCTGGCTGTATTATTCAGGGCTCTGTGAACTTTTTGAAAGTAAAATGTTCTTGCTTTGCTCAGATGCTTCCTGAACTGAATTTGCAGGCTTGTTTTAATCTGACTGGCAAAGCTACTTCCTCGTATCTGCTTCGTCAGTCAGTCACGCTCTGACCTCTGGTCCACAGATGCGTCAGGTCGACCCCTCTGTGGTCACTGCTCTCACCCACCAGCCCTGGAGGCTGAGTCGCTATGGTGACGGGACTCCTCGCTCCATGTCATCGTGGGGTCAGTTGTGGGCTGGTGTTCTGGATGTCTTATTGGACTGGGCCCACCATCACATACTGTGGAAACTCTGTGGAATTTCTGCCATCCTCGTGCAAAAGGACTTCATATCACAGTAGGTGACATTTAAACCGGCCTCCACATCTTATCAGCCTAATGATTGTCGACTGCTTCCTTCAGCTACTGGGATGTAATCTCTCATATCTTTCCTTCTCTTTTCTTTCTATCAGGGACTACGTTCAGTACTGGGCAGCACGAGGAGTGGAGGTGGTCGGCTGGACTGTTAATACTGCTGTGGAGAAGGACTTTTACCAAAACGTCCTAAAGATCAGCTACATTACTGACAGTCTGCTGGAAGACTGTGATCCCCATTTCTAAATTATTGCACACACACAGGGATGGCCAAAACACATAAAACAAAGTGATTTTAATTTTCAGTGAGGCAATTAGAGGGTGGAAACAATATGGTCTCTGCATTTATGTTTTTGTCCTTTTGAGCAACAGGTTGTAGGATATGATTAGAATTTGATGTCGGCAACATGTTTTTAAGAGTTGGGTAATTGGCACGCTTACCACTACTGCATCTTTCAGCAATATTCTGTGAGCCTTTCAGACCTGAGAGACCAGTTTTGGTAGTTTTGAAAACAAAATAATGTCACGTTCTTCCCTAATGTTGGGCTTTAGTGGCTCAGCAATTTAGACCCCAGCTGAGGACAGATCTGGTCTGGTCTGCAGGCAGGCCAGTTTAGCACCTAGAATTTTTACATGAAGAAATGTGCTGATTATAGATTAAAAAAGTGTTTTGTCTTGTTAAAATAAGCAAAATCTTTCCTGTGACAGACATAGTGTAGTTTGAATATAAGCTTATGTTTATTCAAAACATATCAGTCAACGTTAATAGCTCCCTCACAGATGTCCACTATACAAACTCTGTTCTCTCTTTGGCTCTCAGAAGTGATTATGACCCCCATGCAGCAACTTCCATCCACTTATTCCAGAGCAGGGTCACAGGGGGGTGGAGACTGTCCCAGCTGGTATCAGGCAAGAGGCTGCATATACAGTCCGATGCAAAAACTTGCACAACAAAATCTTATCTGTTTTTAATCTAGAGCTGCCCGAGGAGCCAAAGATCAAGACCTTTTTATGTCAATTCTCAGTCATGTTTCTTGCACTCAGATACAGTGGGTACAAAAAGTATTCAGACACCTTTAAACTTTTCACACTTGGTTTCATTGCAGCCATTTGCCAAAATAAAAAAAAATCATTTTATTTCTCATCATGTACACTCAGCACCCATCTTGACAAAAAAACGAACAGAAATGTAGAAATTTTTGCAAATTTAAAAAAAAAAAGAAAAACTGAAATATCACATGGTCATAAGTATTCAGACCCTTTGCTCAGTACTGAGTAGAAGCACCCTTTTGAGTTAGTACAGCCATGAGTCTTTTTGGGAATGATGAAACAAGTTTTTCACACCTGGATTTTGGGATCTTCTGCCATTCTTCCTAACAGATCATCTCCAGTTCTGTCAGGTTGGATGGTGAACGTTGGTGGACGGCCATTTTCAGGTCTCTCCAGAGATGCTGGGTTTAGGTCAGAGCTCTGGCTGGGTCAGTCAAGAATGGTCCCAGAGTTGTTCTGAAGCCACTCCTTTGTTATTTTAGCTGTGTGTTTAGGGTCATTGTCTTGTTGGAAGGTGAACCTTCGGCCCAGTCTGAGGTCCTGAGCACTCTGGAAGAGGTTTTCTTCCAGGATCTCTCTGTATTTGGTCACATTCATCTTTCCTTCAAGTACAACCAGTTGTTCTGTCCCTGCAGCTGAAAAACACCCCTATAGCATGATGCTGCCACCACCATGTTTCACTATTGGGATCGTACTGGGCAGTTGATGAGCAGTGCCTGGTTTTCTCCATACATACCGATTAGAATTAACTTCAAAAAGTTCAATCTTGGTCTCATCAGACCAGAGAATCTTATTTCTCATAGTCTGGGAGTCCTTCATGTGTTTTTTGGCAAACTGTATGTGGGCTTTCACATGTCTTGCACTGAGGAGAGGCTTCCATCGAGCCATTCTGCCATAAAGCCCCGACTGGTGGAGGGCTGCAGTGATAGTTGACTTTGTGGAACTTTCTCCATCTCCCTACTGCATCTCTGGAGCCACAGTGTTGGTTCTTCTTTACCCCTCTCACCAAGGCTCTTCTCCCATGATTGCTCAGTTTGGCTGGACGGCCGGGTCTAGGAAGAGTTCTGGTCGTCCCAAACATCTTCCATTTAAGGACTTTGGAGGCCACTGTGCTCTTAGGAACCTTTAGTGCTGCAGAAATTCTTTTGTAACCTTGTCCAGATCTGTACCTCGCCACAATTCTGTCTCTGAGCTCCTTGGACAGTTCCTTCCACCTCATGATTCTCATTTGTTCTGACATGAACTGTGAGCTGTAAGGTCTTATATAGACAGGTGTGTGCCTTTCCTAATCAAGTCCAATCAATTTAATTTAACACAGCTGGACTCCACTAAAAGAGTAGAACCATCTCAAGGAGGATCAGAAGAAATGGACAGCATGAGTTAAATATGAGTGTCACTGCAAAGGGTCTGAATACTTATGACCATGTAATATTTCAGTTTTTCTTTTTAAATAAATTTGCAAAAATTTCTACATTTCTGTTTTTTCTGTCAAGATGGGTTGCTGAGTGTACATTAATGAGACATAAAATGAACTTTTTTGATTTTAGCAAATGGCTGCAATGAAGCAAAGAATGCACAGTTTAAAGGGGTCTGAATACTTTCCGTACCCACTGTATGTCTCTGCGTCTCTGCTGTTAAATTATTATGTAACATATAGATGATCATATCAACTAATTATTTTCCATTTTTGAATTTGAATTGTTTCTCTATTTGCTCAGATTCAGAGTTGTGAACTAGACCCCAGCTTAACCCCTAACAGATGCTCTCTTTATATCCAATCACATTACTGACCTGCTTGCAGATAAACTAATTGACTGTGAGATGCAAACAGGTTATTTAATTTACGCAACATTTCAGTCTTTTTTTTTGTCTTTGACCCAACTTTTTAAATTTTTTTAAAAAACATGTTGCTGGCATGAAATTCAATTTTTTTTCTACATTTCTCAATTTCAAAATTTAATATGTTGTCTTTATAGCATTTTGGTTCAATTTAGGGTGTGATTATTTGCAAATCATTTCACTCTGGTGCTTTATGGGATTCCACTTTTTTATTTTTAAAAACAGCCTTGTATAAACAGAAAGTCATTTGAAATGATGTTGTACTGTAAGAACATAAAGCAGCTTATACAGCAACACCTCCACCTGACCTGGAGCCAGGATCAGGATTATACTACCTAAGATCTTTTCTACTCTCAGTGTTGATCTTCCACCGACTTTCTAGTACTTTTAAAGAAAAGTAGTGTATATAACTACATATTATGATGTTAAAGGAAGAAACAAAACAGAAATATGAAAACTGACCAGGTGATGAACAAACAGGGTTTCTGCCTGCCATATCTCGCCTTAACTAGTATTGATATGATGATGCTTGATTATTCAATTAAACATTTCTTCCATCATTAAGTATAAATTCGCTGAAGACTTTGCCATAGAGGTTATTAAAAGTTTATAATTGCATAGCAAACAGCTTCTTTGCAAATACTTCCTCTTTTTCCAAACATAGCTTACTATTGTCATCATAATGCAATTTAATAAACCAAGATTATATTTAGATAAGAGATATGTATCATCTTAATTGAGAAATAAATCATTGTGAAGATAGAAAAAACAGTTAAACTTCCTTGGGCTAAACCCAATTAGAAATATACATGTATATGCATGTTTTCTAAAAACCACATTTGATACAAAGTTTTTACATTAAGATTGTTGCTTTTTTCTGTTTCTGTTAATGACAGTAGATAATGGCATCACTAGAAAAGCCTGGTTATGTTGTAAAATGAAGCGACTTGTGTGTAGTCTGATTTTTGTGCAGCTGAGCTCTCTAGTATACTGTAAACACAGACACTGCTGGAATAAACAGACTCACTAATTCCATTTTTTTCTTTAGGTATTGAAAGGAGAGCGTGAGATTAAATAAGTCATGCTTCCATGTGGATGCTTGGAAATAATCTCGATTTAGAGTCAGAAGACGGTTTCTCCGCATACTCGCGATAAGACCTTGCAGCTCTTTAATAACAGAAAGATATGAAATGGGGGCGGTGTTTCTGTCAAAGCTCTACTTTACAGACTCTTGTGTTCCAGATATGACTCAGTCGTGGGTCGTTGTCTCTTTAAAGCGCAAAAGGAGGCGTGGAGGGACGTTGACGGCGTGCGTCCAGAGTCTCATGAATGACTGCCACTGTTTCAGGTTATGTGACATTGTGAACCAAAGTGACTTACGATACATGTCTGCGCTGAGAGGACGAGGGGACGGCAGGTGAAGGAAGGAAGAAAGAAAGGAAGGAAGGACATTAGCTGAGATGCGCCACCGCTGCTGTTTTTACGCGGAGAGCTGCGCACGCTTCAGTCCCGTAAGGTTACAAAACGGTTTGGTTGCTCTCATGTCAGTCTGTGTCGGCAACCTCTGAGTCAAGTTTATCCTGGTCTGTTTCATGCATCGACACAATTTCCCAGGTACAGACAGATTTTAAGGGAATGCGTTCACTTTAAAGTGTCTTAAAGAGTTGTCTGACGTGCCGAACTTGGGGGACGTACAGGTAAATTTGCCTGCGCATGATGTACACAATCACTAGAGGTCCTAGCAAGCTGGTCACACAACGACGAACAGGTGAGTCTCTGAAGCAAATGGAAGTGAAATTGCATCATTAATCATACATTCTAGTGTATATTCGTGCTACTGGACATTGTTGACTTGTTTTGCAGGGCCCACTCAGCAGCTGGACAACAAGATAAATGATTTTAAGCACAAACAGACGTCCTGGAACATGCCTGAGTAAGTCTGCATCTTCAGGAAAGAGACACTTTGAATAAGTTATCTCCTTTATCCTTCTATAGGTGTGTGTGCACATGCTTTTCATGTGTTTTTAAAGTCCAGTCTTGGAGATATTTGACAGATATTTCTGCTTCTTTAGTTGAAATATTTGTGAGTCTCCAGTCAGCAATGGATGCTATCTATTTGATACCACCAGCTCCTCTTCAGTGCACACCTCAGCGATTCAAAACACACCTTCATAGTGTGCTTCCTCATGCCTCGGGCTGTTTTCATGACTTTGACACAGCCAGGCTGGCTGGTTAATGTGTTTTGTGTGTGACCTTGGCAGCACATGGTCCTTCATTCAGCTGTTGTAATCTCTGACTCCTGCTCAACCAACCTTGCTTGAATTTGGGATCAAAGGGCAACATGTTTTTAGAAAGTTCCTGCTCCAATGAGTGCTTTTCTTTTTCTTCAGAAATCACTGTAATATAATTGTTTTTCATCTCTTTACACCCACCAGCCTTCCTGCACCTAAGATAGTTTTCAACCGTGTGAATGGTAAGAAGTACCATCAACCTGCCGTGGTGCTTTCTGCAGACAGTCAGCAGGAAGAGAGTTTCTCCCCCCGCACATGAGGAAAATGTAAAGTTTGTCTCTGAGGGTAAGGACTTTATGTGCTGAAAAGCAAATCAACATTTTTCATTGTGTCACTGCATCCAGACACCATCCCTCCCTGCTTAGTTTGTGAATGGCATTGTTTAACAACTGTAAACTGGCTGCGTCCTCCCCCCCCTCCCAGGCCTCACCCACACAGCTGCTCTGACACTGATAGCCATGATAGGCACCAAGCAGAGAAATACTCTCACACCCACATATCATACCTCCCATGACCCTCGCTGGCTCATGTGATGAGGAAAACACCATTTTTGTCTTTGATTTGAACTCACCAGCCACTTGGGAAGAAGAGACTTGCTGTCCACTTAAAAAGGTGTGTGTGTGTGTGGGGTGGGGGGGTAAGATGGAGTTCCTGCTGGATGAAGGGTTTTGTTGAATCACACTGACCCAGTTTAGAAGTGTGGGCTTCTTTTTAAAGGAGCATTGTGTAACAATTGTATATCGCAAGCAACTCACTAGTACTTTTCATGCTGCGTTCGCGTGAAACCGGGCAAACGGACAACAGCCGCTGCATGTAAGGGCATAATCAAGCCTCTATGTGAAGACGTGGTCTGTCAGTTACAGTGACTTCAGTCCACATCTGATATGTTGTCATGGCAATGTCGTATTGTTTTCCCTGATCCATGTTTTACCGTCTTTCTCTCGGCTTCTGTGATTAAAATGACATCTGGTTTGTTACTGACGGCCGTCTGCCCGACTGCACATGAATCCAGCATCAGTGTAACGCTCGGTTCCTCCCACTGCACCCACGGTGACTTTTCAAAAACATTACCTCGAACTGAGCCGACAACTCCGGAGTCTCCAGTGAGTTTCTGTGGTTTCCTGCTGTCACGCTTCTACTGAACGTAAAACATGGCGACACGACATGATAGCCGCCACCGAGCCGACCCGTTCGATGTAGATATGAATGATACGAACAGCAAATTCAGAGCTTACGGGAGCACTTCAGTTTGTTGATGGGAGTGATTACTGATTAATGGAAAAACCCTTTTGAACAAAATAATCCATTTTTGTGGATAGATAACAGGAGAACTTACACAATATCCCTTTAAGATCCAGAGAATCTTTCTGTCTCCAGGAGCCCTCACTTGGCTCGACTGTTACTCTTGGTGTCCTGTTGTTGGCATTGAATCTCAGCCACAGCAGCTCATAAACAACTTCAGCAACCTTGTGGCTGAGCGGACAAGGACGTTAAGTTGGCCCATCCCCCCTTCTGAAAAAGATTTGTGTTCCCTTTTACTAATAAGTGAAAACTCAAATATCCAATGCAGCGTGCTGAAGGTGGAGACCTGCCGGCAGTTACCAGATTAAATCAGAGTTCCACACACACGCTGCACGTGACTTTGCCGTTATTTGAAATACAAACATTTGTCAGGAGTGGCAGGCCTTTGAAGCAGTTGCCCTTGTGGACTCTACACGTTTGACACTGTGGGTGTGACACTGAGATGCACGGCGGAGTTTTCTTTCTTTTTCTCACCAAACTTGCACAGAAAAAGACATTTTGGTGTTAATGTTAGCTGCACTAATTGATTTGTGTTTTCAGCCTGGCAGGAGGTTGGTCAGGGACTGGCCGTGTCCCAGAAAGCAGTTTACTACAAAGAGACAACTCCTGGGCCACACATGGAGAGTGAGTACAGCTGCTCTTCTTCTTGGACTTCAGGTCCCATGTTTTAGGTATTTTAGCAGCACAAGTTTGTTCTAGTCTAATTGTTTTAAAGATGTACAAATGGTTCCCCACTTCCCATAAGCTTGGAATTTTATAGCTCTTGTACAGTTTTAAGATTTTTGTGTTGTGATTGCAATTAAATCTACAGTAAAGGCTGTAGGATGAGAGGCAGGTTACACTGGTCCATGACGGTGAGCAAATCAGGGTTTCGCAGAACTGTGTCTGAGCCGTTCACCAGGAAGGATCAGAAGCCAATTATTTAAATGGGATCTGCCAACTATGTTGACAAATCTGCTTATTTAGATATGTTTTTCTTCAACATTACTGATATAGAGCCAAACTGTTTAGATAAATATACAAAGTAATAAGGAAACATTTATATTCAGTATTTTGAAATTGTTTAATTACATTGAACCAAATGAGAAGTCATCACA
This sequence comes from Atherinomorus stipes, assembly GCA_023101725.1. Taxonomy (NCBI): domain Eukaryota; kingdom Metazoa; phylum Chordata; class Actinopteri; order Atheriniformes; family Atherinidae; genus Atherinomorus; species Atherinomorus stipes. The sequence continues at coordinate 777,846 of JALJCO010010844.1, forward strand.
CAGTACCTGATAAAGAAAATAAGTTTGAATCCAAATAAATACAGTCCAGTCCAGTTCAGTATAATAAAACTAATCAAATGTAACTTTTGTTACAAGGCAATGGCTGGCTTCAGATTTTCCACTTTGATTTAATTCTTTCTCCAGAGCATACAGGGTTAAAGAAGGTGGCATTCAGGTTGACAGTGGAGAAAAGAACGCAGTTTAATAGGAAGAGTCCTCTTCTATATCCAGATTTGTTGAAGATGTCGGTCTGCCTCATTTGGTTGGGCTTGGGTAGGGTTGGGAGGATGAGACTAGTACTAAAATAACATTAGAATAAGAATAATTTTTCAATGATAAAATTAAGCTTTTGTGGTGATACTGAGTTTGACAATTGGGTTTTAAAACCAATTTTAAATTAAACAAATTAAAACTAATATTAGCAGCAAGTTGAAGTTTTTCTCTTATAGATTCACAATTTGACCCCTAGAGGAGTGTTTAAAAAAAAAAAAAAATTTTAATTAAAAATATTATATTTGGTACAAAGAAAAGAGGAAGAAGAATTAAAAAATATAAAAAAAAAAAAAAAAAAAAAAAATTTTTATTAGGGAGAAAAATAATATAAATTAAAGGAAAAAAAAAGAAAAAACGGAAAGAACATATGAGGAAAAAAAGAGAGGGAAAAAAATAATTACACGGGGGAATATAGAGAGATAAAAAATATTTTTTAAAGGGGGAGGGGATGAGGAAAAGGAGAAAAAATAAAAAAAAAACAAAAAAAAAAAAAAAAACAAATAAAAGAAAAAAAAAAAAAAAAAAAAAAAAAAAAAAAAAAAAAAAAAAAAAGTCAGAAGGAATCTAAAATCCACTACAACCTTTCCAGGTGAACTGAATTAAACTTTCTCTAAACTTTTCAATGCACATGAACATTGTTCAGTGGTTAAATATTTATTCTGCATCATTCTGTTCTCCAAAAACCAAGTTAATTATCCCTAACTTTTTGTGAGTAGTGTGTGTATATATAAAATATAAATTCATGTCTTTATGGAAAACATAGACTAAAGGTGTTTGTTTGCAAATTTACATTTGTGAATACAGTATTTTGCCAAGATAATTATTAGATTCAAAATGAACATCTTATCTGAACTCAAGTCATTTGTAAAAAATCCAAATATAACATGTTCGTAATAAATTTTGTAAGCATTGCACAAAATTGTTATCAATCAAGTGACATCTTTCCAAAACTTCTGAGTCACTGATCAAGTCCAAAATAGGTGAGTTGCAGTTTCTGGATGAGAATCACAAATGAGCAATTAATGTCAAAGTCTTTCTTTAATTTGGTTAAAAAGTGCTTTACAGGGTAAAATCTGTGAATAATTTTACAGATGTCTTTGTTTGTGAGGAAATACCTGCTGGGTAAAGTCCAGACTTTAGTCCAATTTATGTCATGAATAAACTTGCTCCAGTAAACACAAGAGACTTCATGTTGAAACAAATATCTGATCGCCTTGTTATTTTTACGTGATGAAAAAAAAACAAACTTTCCCACAATGTGTTTCACTTGGCCCAGGAAGAGAACACGGAATATGGCTAGAGAAGCCATTACACAATACTCCAACTACACTCGGGATAGCCCTTATGACACATTTCAGATTCTGCAGGTATAGACACATTATAAATGGGACAAAAATCATTGTAAGTTATTACATCACCTTCTGGAGTCAAAAGTTGTTTAACCAGGATAACATTTTTCTGAAACTAAGATCCTAGAAATATACTTTTATTCTTATGTAAAATATTGAGTTGTTGCAAATGCAGCATCACTGAGGTGAAAAATTGTGCTTATAAATAAACTTCCAAGCCAGTAGAACCTGCATGTGAAAATTAGACAGTTTAACCGGTAGTTTATTTTATAATTACATAGCAAGATAAATGGTAGTCCTCCAATTTTATCAAATATTAATTTGGGAATAAAATTCCACTTGACTTTCAAAACATTGTTTAATGTGGAGAAGGAAGTGTTTAATGTTGCTTTCAGGTTACTTGACAAATGAGTTGTAGGTCATCACTATAACCACCAGAGGGCAGTCATTCAACAATAAAATGGAAAGAAAAGGAAAACTGCCTGTAATGAGCAGTTTTCTCGTTTTACCCGTATTCTTCCCCCCTAGAATTTTAAATTCAGCTGTCACACTAGACATGACCTTTTATAAATCTAGTTTGTATTAAAACCTGATTAAAACTTAAATGTAGAGCAAGAAACGTTTTAATTTCTCTGCATCACCACTAGAGGGCAGCGAACACACAAATGTTTCATTAAAAAAAAAAAGTGGTTTATGTTCTGATTATTCTGATTTTTACCTGACAAATTAAGTTGTAGTACTTTGTTGGGGCCACTAGGGGGCAGTAATTTTAAGTGATTCACAAAGTTGAAGGGGAAGTGGGTAGCGTGGTGGTAATGTCGTGGGCTTTGGCGCAGAGGACCTGGGTTCAAGTCCCCGTCACGACACTCAGGTAAACCACCGTGGACTCCTGAGGAAGGTCCTTAACCCCCACCAACTGCTCCCTGGTTGCTTTTAAGTAGCAGCCCACAGCTCTCTGGTACCACTGTACAGAGATGGGTAAAATGCAGAGCCCTAATTTCCCCTCGGATCTAAATTGTATATCAAAAAAAAAAGTTGGAAAAGTCACAATCTGCCTGGTTTTTATATATGGTGTAATGGCTATTATGATGCTGGCAGCTAAAACAGTTTCACTTCTAGAAAAACTAAAAACACCTTAATCTGGTTCATTTTACTCATGCATTGTTTGATTCAAACAGCAGTTATCACATTGATGCTTGAGGTTGCATTGAATTCTGTTGGTCAAGGTAGAGGTAAATATCAGCCGATCAATTAACACTAAAAATTCTCAGGTGTATGAATGAAACTTCACCACACACTGCCTAAGTTGTCCTGTAATTTTATGTCAACCACTAAGTCCTTTCCTATCACTTCTCAGGTTTTGTGCCCATAGATTTGGATGAATGGTGGGCCCAACGCTTCTTAGCCAATATCGACAAACTTTCCTGACACAGGATTTGACATTCTTGGCCAGTCAGGAGGTGAGACCTGTACTGGGATGCCTCACAAAAGGAGAGCCTGAACTGCAAGTGTGACGGCTGAAAGTGCCCTGATGTGGTTCAAATAGACTGACAGCGCTGGGACGCCAAAGCTACTGAGAATCACTTACCTTGAACTCTTGCCTTCTAACTGTGAATATTCAGTCTGAGACAGACTGAATGCAGGAAGATGTCGTCTTGCAGCTGATGTTTCTCATGTTTTGACCCTCACAGCAGAGATGTAATTTGAAATGCAGTAAAGATGGTATTTTAAAGAAAGTTCTGGGTTTACCTCTTTATTGAACTGACCCTATGATGAATCCATGTTTTTACAATATTATCGTGCACCGGCACTAGCAATCGAGTAAATGTGTTCATAAACATTTCAGACATTTGCCTCAACAAATCACTGAAATAAAAGATTTTAAAAAATAGTAACCCATTTATTTAGCTCTGTGCTACTTTTCCCACAGAACTTCCCTCACCTCGTTTAGAAACTGCTTGCAGCTTTACCTTCATCACATTTCTGTAGGATTATGACATTTGTGAAGATGTCTTGGCCCAATAAATGTTTAAAAGCAAACATCTATCATTGTAATTATCACAACTCCAGGCATGACTGACAGAATAAAACATGATCAGCTTGTTTACGGCCGCGAGTCTAAATAATTTACTCCAAACAGAAACAATAAAAACAGACATGTAAATGAAGTAGCTTCCATCAGTTCACTTCAAATCATTTCCTTTAACCTTTGTGTGCGCTCCATCGGCAGGAAAGATGTACTCCAGAAGGGGAAAGGTGTTTTTACAGCTTCAGATTAACAAGGGCCTGCAGCATTTGTTTTTTTTAAATGGCTCATTTGGCTTTGTTGAACCTTCAGCTGCAGCAGATGCTTCAGTCTATGAACCACCATCATCACTCTGCAAGCAGTCATCAGTGCTTCTCCAAAGCTTTAGTCAGGAGATCGTTGAGGCGGGAGATCATCGGTCGTGGATCATCATTCAAGCCAGCTGTGATCATGGCATTGTCGTAGATCTGGAGGAGGGGAAGACACTAAATGTTGGCACACTGATCTATCCTGATAAATAAATCACCATGTGGATAATTCAAAAGAAAATGATCATGACTTCCAAAAATAGAAAGCATTGCATCTCTGACAGGCATTACCTGCTCCAGTAACAGTCCAGCCAGTTCAGAGTTTGTGTCCTTCAGTGCGAACATCTTCTTGATCAGGTCATGTCTGAAAGATGGTGGGAAAAGTAAAAAATACTCATAATGGACACAAACCTAGTTTTGCAAAGCTCCTATCCTCACTAAAGCTCAGCCCTCTCTCACCCTGCGTTGATCTCCAGCGTGGGCTGCAGAATCTGGGCTCTTTCCTCAGCGGTGCGGGCCAGCTGCTGGGTGCGGAGAAAGTGGCGTGCAGCACCCATTTCCAGCACTGTGATCATGGCGGGGTGCGTGTCCAGGCGAGGAGTCAGCTAAGAGTCACAGGAGAGAATATGCAGCAATTTAATGGACCAAATACAAGTTCTTTGAGTAGATTTAGCACATTTATTGGCAAAGGGGGAAAAAAAAAAGGTTACCTTAATGTTGGTGATTCTGGGACCTAGCGCGTTCTTCATCCAGGCCATCAGGTCGTCAGCTTGCTCCTGAGTCAGACGCTCCGAAGCTGCAGAGGACAAAGTCCAGGTTACAGTTGTAACAGCGCAAGTGTCCCTCCTCCTGACAACTACGACTGAAGATGGAGCAGACCTGGCTTGCTGTCCTCATACTTCTCCTCCTTGTAGTGATCCACCACAATATCGGTTTCAACTGAGATCAGCTTCTTCTTGTCAAACTCTCTGAGGTGGAGCAGGGTGAGCTCGTCAAACTGCTCATAGCAGAACAGGACCTGCACAAACACAGAGGATGACATTGGGCTTGGTCTGGTTTCTTACCACCACTAGCTGATCTAAGACCAGATGACCTACTGAAGTCATGTATCCTACCTCCATGTCTTTCTTCTTCATGGCCTCAAAGTAGGGGGAGTGCTCTGCCAGATGCCGGTTGGGGGCGCACAGGTAGTAGATGTTGCGTGTGCCAGCCTTCATGCGAGAGCCGTACTCTATGAGGTTAGTGTGCTGGCCGGCTGGCAAAGCTGAGGACTCAAACCTCAACAGCTTTGCGATGTCCTCCTACAGAGCGACGGCATGGAGGGAGCTTGTAAACTATGCTCATAGATGACATGTTTCTGATGCAAACTGTTGCTAACAAGCTGATTCTATCTTAAAATTTCAAGAGCAAAGCAAAGCGGGCACCTTGACGTCTTGTTCCTGGGTGGTCACAATGCCCTCCCTCATGAATAAGCCATAGTCCTCAAAGAACTTGTTGTACTTCTCCGGCTCCTTCCTGCTCTGGTCCAGCAGGAAGCGGATCACCCTCTGTTGTAAAACATCACGAAGCTTCCTGGAGGAAGATGATGGTAGAAACTATGCTTAGTGTGCACATGTGCTCACAAAAGGCTGTCAAGCCTCTTGCCTTCTTTGTTGTTACACGGCTTTCTTCACAGGAAGACTAAGTGATATTCTGTCAGTGGTGGCCAAGCCATGCTGAGTCGTTCTCCATTAGTTAGATTTACATTTCAGCAGGATTACACTGTTCATCATTTGCTGTAAGCTGTTCTACAAAACAGTTGGGCTGTAACTAAAAGTGGATCTAGGAACCTTTACATCTGGTGGGAAAGAAGTGATGAGAGGTCTCTGCAGGGTGGTGCTGGACGTGCTTAATGCAGGATTTAAAAATATATATGTAACTAACTACCATGTAACATCTATGTAAGTTGAATCACACCAAGAAAAACTTTGACACTCCTGGCCTCTATCATTCTTTCTTAATCATTTCTCTTTTTTCCAACAACCAACCATCGTCTCCACTTTTAAAAAGGATACAGTGTAACTACTGACCCAAATATTAGGCAAATATTGTAATACATTATATTATTATTAATGCAAGTAATAATAGATGATTTCAAGGGTCAATATATAGCACATGAAGCATGTCAGTGCTGTGAGGGGGCCGTCAGCCTTAAAAAAAACAGACATGGTAACTTTGCAGGAGCAGATCTGTTTCTCATTGGATCATGTGTCCTGGAGTGCTTTACACTATGGCTCGATGACTTCAAATCAGCTGGTCAAAGTGGTCTGCAAACACGATTCCAAAACACAGACTATTTAAGTTTGGGCCAGTTGTGTTGCCTGTGGGAAGTTACAGGTTTAGTGCCCATAGTGGCCAAAAGTTACACCGTATCCCTTTAAGAAGAATGTGAAACAAGATAAGCGCCACCTTTGAATGGTCTCAGAAATCAACTTTTTCTTTTGCTCTTACTCAATTACTTAAATGTCTTCAGGTTTTTATCATTTCTATAACTTTACAACAGGTTTATTTTCAGGTTTCCCTTTTAATGTTCCTTTACTGATGACAATTTCCAGCATTGATATGTACAATGCTTGTATTGTACCTGATGAGGGCGCTCTCCTGCAGCAGCTCTCTGCTCAGATTCAGGGGGATGTCCTCACTGTCTACCACACCTGCGCACACATACATTTATTAAAGAACACCAAGCAGAATCTGAATTTTTTTCTTGCCTTTCATTCATTCATGCGTGTAACTGGGAAAAAATAAATAAATAAATAAACAAAAAAACATTTGGGAGGATGGATGCAGACCTCGAAGGAAGCGCAGCCACTTGGGCAGGATGTCAGTAGCTTTGGTCTGGATCAGAACCTTCCTGCTGTACAGCGCCACACTGGAGCCCATCTCCCTGCTCACATCGAACATGCTCGGCTTCTGTAACACAAATAATATTTATTGTCACAAGAGTTTGTAAAATCCCCTATATGCATCTTCTGTGGCATTATGCAATTTCTGAATCAAATGTAAACCTTCACTCATTTGATTTCCCGTAAGTTAAAATCCCCTAAAAAGCTGAGAAACCACAATTAAAAGAAAGTTCACATTTCCACCAGTGGGTATTACATAAACACTCCTCACCGAATCAGGGACATAGAAGATGCTTCGAATGTTGAGTGGGGCGTCGGCACGGTAATGCAGAGTGTAGCGAGGTTTGTCGTATGCCTGAGCTACGTAGCGGTAGAATTCCTCATGCTGCCATTCACTGATGTCCTTAGGCTCCATCATCCACAACGCCTAAAGGAAGGAGCCAAACAACATCAGTTTACAGGACAGACTACATGATTAAAAGTCAACAGACTTAAATCGCAATTATCTCAACATTTATTATTCTTCATCCACCTTCGTTGCAACTTTTTATGAATGTTAAAAACAATCAAATTTTTCCCTAATGACTCTCCATATTTTTTTAAATGTAAAAACAGTTAAATATTTCCAAATTCTCAATATTTATTCCCGATAAATTAAGTTCCACATATTCAGAAAACTTGTTTATCCAGTATTAGATCAGTCCTGCTACAGTAAATGACATTTATGTCACACAAATAACTTAGCTTCCTTAAGCATATATAAAACTGCACAGTATATTTTCTTAGCAAACCTTCACTTTGTCTCAATGCTAAAAGAACAATGGAGACGCTGAAGCCCACCTGCAAAGTGTTGAGCCTCCGTCCGTTTAGGAAGATAGGAAAGCTCACAAAATTGCTGTACTTTGTTACGACATCTGAAATGAAAGCAACATTATTTCACTGCATGGAGAGAGGAAGCGGTGATTTATCCACTGAAACCACGGGAGGAGGTATACCTTTAACTCTGTCCTCAGTGGAAAACTCATTGCAGTCGCTTTTAAGGTGCATCACGATTTTTGTTCCCTGTTGAACACCACTGGCCTCTGCAATCTCAAAAACTCCAGAGCTGAAGGAGACAGTGTGAAAATTAGATTTACATTGATGGTTATATACAATCCTTGTTCTGGAGATTTTTTTTTCTTTTCTGCCTCTTAAAAGAAAAAGAAAAAAATAATAATACATATGCCACTTCAATATCCCTTACCCATCTGAGGACCACTTGTAACCAGGTGCACCAGGCTCTGCAGAGCGAGAGTAGACATCAACACGGTCGGCCACCATGAAGGCAGAGTAGAAACCAACTCCAAACTGACCGATGATGGTGCTACTGGCCTCTGCCTGGTTCTGCAGTGCATCCAAGAATGCCTGCAGGATAGAAAGGATAGGTGATCAGAGGAATATCACGTCAGATGCACAAACCAATACTGTAGAGCACATGTCCACCAGGAGTGAACAGAGAACACATCGTCGAATGAGGCTAATGCTGTATTTTCAATTTAAACAAGCAATCCTGATCTGTACCAAAAGTAATGCTTTCTTCATTTGCCCATGCTCCGACTCTGTCAAGTTTCAAACATCAACAGCGGCATATTTCAAGCCAGAGCTGAGGTGGAGGTATGCGATCTTAAATGTGTGAGCACAAATTATGCGGAAAGAAAAGGTGCAATACTGTGATACTCAATAGCACTCACCTTGGAACCAGAACGGGCAATAGTACCCAGGTTAGCCACCAGCTCCTCCTGGCTCATACCGACTCCTGTATCCTGTTAAAAGTACAGACAACCCGCATCTTTAAAAAAAACAAAAAAAACACGAATGACTGTAGCATGTCCTACCATATCCATCCACCAGGTGGCAGGGCATGTTAAACATCAGCATAAGAACCAAGTCAAATTTCTGGTTAAATCTCATTGCTCTGACAACAGTTACTCAACATTTTGTTCTTGCATTCTGAAAGGCTAAGAAATTGTGGAAAATTATACCTAAACAATGTGTAAATATACCTGAATTGTAAAAGTTCCTTTTGCAGCATCTGTCTGCAGGTGGATCTCCATTGGTGCCGTTTCCCCACCAGCTGTGATCAGTTTGTGCCGCAGCTTCTCCAGAGCATCACTACCGTTGGAGATCAACTCCCTGATGAAAACCTATAAAGATGAGAACCAACCAGAGAATCAGTCACAGAAGTACAGCTGATAACGATGAAAGTGCCTTCTGTAAACAATGTCTTACCTCTTTCTCCGAGTACAAAGACCTGGCAACAATGTCCAGAAGTTTTTTTGTTTCAGCCTGAAATTCATGTTTTGAAAAAGTACCTGAAAGGTCAGAGAAAGACTGGCATTCAGATGAGCATAACACTGACAGCAACTGTCATCTCACTGTACAAGAAAAAATATGTCTGCAGTTGGATAAGCACCTTGCACAGACTCTGTATCACTGATGATTGTGTGCAGAGGCTCCTCCTCAGGCTCCTTCTCAACCTCCTGGGTGCTGTAGTTAGACTGCTGACTGAAGCCAAGGCAGGACTGCTGCGACGCCCATACCCTGGGCCGACTACTCCACCTTTGCTGCTGTCCAAACTTCAAGTCTGAAGACAGGAAAAAAGTAATGAGGCTGCTTCTCAATATAACTGTCTTTTAGAGTTACCTTTATCATAGTTCTTACACTTACATTTCATCTTGAGAACAAGCTTGTAAGTAAAACTTTTTAATCAAAGTGATGACTTAAAAGCAAAATACTGCTTTACTGGCTCTTATTAAACAATAATTAGAAGCAGCCTTTAAAAACACCTCTTAAGCCACCAAGATGTGCATTTTCAAAGCTATGCGGGCAGAAGGTTAAATAACTCATAAAATCCTGCTATTTGGTTTACAAAGCACTGAATGGTTTGGTTTAGAATATGTTAAGGGTCTTCTGGTTTGTTACAAATAGGGCTGCCACAATTAGGTGATTAGTCAACAAATCATCAACTATCAAAACAGTCAACAAATTTCATAATCGATTAATCATTTATTCTTTATAAGCTTTGTTTTTCCTTTCAAAATTGCTGCTGTACCTTCCTCTGACTTGTCTGTCTCCGTCTGCTCAGCTGTTCTTGAATTGTATGTTGACAGAGACACACGTTACTAGTCAAAAGTTTGGACACATTTTTAATTAAATTCAATGAGAAAGTGTTCAAACTTTTGACTGGTACTGTACATATGCAACAATTTTCGTTTGATCCAATTAGTTGATGAATCGCCAAAATAATCAGTGACTATTCGGTTATCAAAACAATTGTTTGTGGCAGCCCTAGTTACAAACAAACCTGATCCCGCACGTCATTAGGGTCAGGTATACTTTCTGTTCCCAGAGTCAGAACTAAACATGGAGAGGGAGTGTTTAGTTTTGTGCTCCTCACATGTGGAACAAATTCCAAAAAACTGCAGGTCTGCTGAAACCCCCAGCTGTTTTAATTCAAGGTTAAAAACTTTCCTTTTAGCTGCCCCTCATTTATTTTTCAATAACTTTATCAAAACAACAGTTAATTCTTTACTCTAAGTTTTAATTCTTGCGTTTAGTCTTCCATTTTTATTTCTGGGGTATTTAAAAGCTTGCTTTGAATGTACATTTAAATGTTTCTCCTGCACCCCCATAAAGATTTAATGTTTTATTTATGATATACTAAAATTTGCCTGGTCTGAAGTAATGACAGAGTCCACTTCAAACTCGATACTCTTAAATTTATTGTACTTTTGTCTTCAATATTTTCTTTCGAGTTTCCTTGCTGAGTGGGATGACAAGGACTCCCACTTGCACTAAGTCAAAATACAGACACTGATGCTGTGATGTAACAGCCTGAGTTTTGTGACCGTCGTCTGGTTCTTTAAATCGACCGCGAGACACAACAAGACTCGCTGTATAAAAATGACCGCTACTGCTTTTAACATGTCGTGTCGAAGACGTTTTCCTTGTGATCTTGCAGTTTTATAACTAACTTGCTTGGCTAACTTTGCTAGCTGACAAAACAAGCTCACCTCCAGTTAATGCCCGCGAGACAGTCTGGCTGCTCAGGCCTCGTGCACATGACATTAGCCGCGAATTTGCTCTCTGAGAAGAACCGAGTGCGAACCGAGCCAGAGCGAGACAGCGGGACATGATGACAGATGTTCACCGGAGGACCATAAGACAAAATTCTCAGGTCAGTTGACCGTGGGACACACACACACGCTGAACGGGCAGGCAGGACCAGAAAATGCGCCTGAAAATGACGTCACGGCGGCGTTTGAAATTTGCCTGACTAAAAATGGAAATTTATTGTTGTTATCGGCCATTATCGGCGATGTATTTATTATATTTGGTGTATTTATTATATTTTGCTATTTAGCTCTACACATAATTTTTGTTTGCATTTATTCTCTGTCGGTTTATTTTATGGATGTCTGTTTTATTTAAAACTAAAATGAAAATTAGATTTTAAATTTGTCCATCAAGGTCAAATCCTAAGCATAAAATTATAAGTTTAAACGATACAGCGGAATGAATAACTCTTACGTTGTCACCTCACACATGACAACATTTGATTTCAGTCTGTGGCACACAGGTTTATTTAACAATATGGTTTATAAGTACGAAATGAGCCATTTGAACCAGTTTATACAGTGATTTCATTCTTATTTCAGCATATATACAGTACTGTTTAGCTGCATGATTTACATTAGAGAACAGTTCCTCAACAATTCAAGTTTAATGCAAGAGAAAATGATGCACAACTCTTAACACAAATCAGCAGTCAAACAATTAAATTTCCCACCACAGGCAAAACAGGTTCAGTACATAATGACAAATTCTTTTGAATGAAGGAGACAAAACAATTTGTGAAAATCTGCAAGACAAACATTGGGTCCAGGCCAGTAAAAACAACATCCCGGCACCTGTGAACGTTGACAAGTTTCAATGCAGGTTTCTCTTTCAACAGCATAATAAGGTTTTTGTGTGTGTGTGTGTGTGTGTGTGTGTGTGTTGTGTGTGCAATAAGTATCCTAGATCTATACAAATGCATTAATCTCCTTTAGACTCTGCAAACAGGAAAGAAATTAAGGCTTTCCTAAAGGCAGTCCTTTTAAAAAATGTTATATTAGAATAAATTAGCCAGGAACAGGGAAACTAAACAAGAGGTGAAACCTGGCAAAAATATTCTCAGGCAAATAATTTTACAGACTTCTCAACACAAATACAATATTCATTTGGAAAGGTACAAAAAGAAAAAAAGGGGGGGGAGTTTATTTTGAGAAGTTTTTTTTTCTTTTTTTTTTTTTTTCTTTTTTTTAAAAAGTCAATAGCAGATCATGAATGAAAAACAAATGAAAACAACACAAAGACCAGGTTGAATTCTTGCAAGGCTGGTCTGAACCAAAAATATATTCTTTGTGTCTTTGTTTTATTTTCCACAGCAATTATTAAATCACTCTGTGTTGTAGGAAAAAGTAGTCCATGAAAGAAAGTTCACAGTCCGTAGGCCTCATAAGACTCATTTGTATTTCTTTTAGCTTTTTTACATCAAGTACAAAATGTCTCAGCTGAAAACAGAACAAGGCCTTTCTTCTGTTTCAAAATGCTACAATCCTTCAACAAATTTCTCTAGTGTGTCTCCTGTTGTATCGCCCACCATACCCATGTCATTACTTAACCCCCCTCGGTTTGGTGTGTTAAGTTGCGGCAGCATGGCGCTCTGTTCAGGTGTTCCCATGTGTCCTTGCTCCATAGAGCCTGACATGGGACCAAGGCTGGGGTGAGGAGAACTTGAATGGAGGGCACCATGCTGAGGTGACGGCTGGGGTTGTATCCGTGGGGAGGAACTGGAATGAGGGGCCTGCTGTGAAGGTGGGCGGGGCGATTGCACTGGGGCTGGGGAGCGTACTTGGTTTCCCAGGGTGTTAGCCATTGTCTGGCCTTGTAAGTGAGCTCCTCCCTGGGCTTGGCCTTGAAGCATGTGAGGCTGTGGACTCATTGAGTTAACCTGTGCTGGAGAACCCATCTGCTGCTTCATCATCTGCTGAGGCTGAAGCATGCGCTGCTGAAGGAGATTCTGGGGCCCATCCATTCCCATTCCAGGTTGGCCCATTTGGGATGTGGGAGGGAGTTGTCCCATGGGCCCCCCACCTCCTTGCATTGCCATTTGCTGCTGCATACGGAGCTGGGAGAAGCTTGGTGGTCCTGGTTGCTGTGGAGGGAACTGACCATGACTCTGAGACAAGCCTCCCTGCTGCTGTGCCTGCTGCTGCATCTGCTGCATCCTGAGCAGCTGCTGTCTGCGGTACAGCTGGGGATTACCATTTTGAGCAGCATTCATCATTTGGCCTTGAGGACCCATGGGTGCCATACCCTGGGGCCCTGCTGGCTGAGGAGGCTGCTGTTGAGGAGCCATTACCGGCCTCTGCACCTGGTTTGCCATGGCTGCCATCGCCTGCATTCCTGCCTGTGAACTTAGCATGGCTTGCGGGTTCTGCTGCTGGGCCTGCTGCTGCTGTTGCCCTGGCTGGTTGGCCTGGTACTTGGCTGTCCTCTGTTTAATGAAAGCAGCCATGAGATGGGGGTTAGACTTCAGGATGCTCAGAACCTGCTGTTGCTGCTGTGGGGAGCTCGGAGATTTGAGGGTGCGCAGTAGTTCCTGAAGGGCATTTTGAGTAATATTGCCAGGCATTCCCCGGGGCATGTTTTGCTGCTGTGGTGTCATCCCTTGTTGTGAGGGCCCTTGCGGAGGCATAACACCAGGCATTTGGAGCCCTTGTTGTTGGGGCATCAAGGGCCTCTGCATGAGCTGGCCTTGCTGGGGCATCGGGGTTCCCTGAGCCTGCTGAGAGGCCATAGGGCCTTGCTGAGGAGGGACCTGTTGCTGATGAACCTGGGGATTCTGCATCCCTGGGCCCCACTGGCCCTGCTGCATAGCCTGCATTACCTGGGGGCCCCGTGGCCCCTGCATCATCTGCATGGGCCCCATCATACGTGGATGGTTCATGGGCATCCCATTCATGGCATAATTTGGCTGCTGCTGCCTTGCCTTGGCTACCATCTCAATCTGTTGTGCCACCTTCAGGGCTGCCAGCAGTTGCTGCTGTTGTGGCTGCTGCTGCTGAGGTTGAGGCTGTTGTTGGTGTGGCATGTTAGGCATAGGTGACAACTGCTGATGGAGAGGGGATGACTGAGGGCCTGGTTTACCCTGTGGCACTGGTGTTGTGGGCTGACTGCTGCGGCCATTGCTGTGAAATCCTTGGGCAATACTGGCAGGGTTTGGTGGTTGTTGTGGCTGGGGCTGGTTAGGCATGGGCTGGGGAGTCTGGGGTGTATTAGGCTGCTGCACAGAATTTGGGGTGTCAGGGGCAGCTGAGGTAGGTGGAGAAGGCATGGGCATTCCTCTTCCAGCCATGGTGGCCATTCTGCGACGCATCATTTGAGCTTGTTGTAGCCTGTGCTGCAACTGCTGCTGACGAAGTTTGTGCTTGATGTTGAGACAGAAGGGAACTGGACACTTGTTCTCCTGACAGTGCTTGGCATGATAACAACATAGAGCAATGAGCTGCTTGCAGACAGGGCAGCCACCATTGGTCTTTCGCTTGCAGCCCTTGGTGTGCTGAACCACCCTCTTCATCTTCTGGCATGATGGTAGTGAGCAGTTGGCATTGCGGCATTGGCAGGCATGGACCAGAGACTGGATGCAGCGCTGGATGCTAAGACGCCGACTCTCCTGAGGGCTCTTGGAGGACTCTCCACCCTGACCATTGCTGTCGTCATCTATACCTAGACCCCATTTAACCATCTGGTGCTCGTGGCCCTTAGTGTTGTAGCAGTTAATGCATAGGTCGTAGTCCTGCAGAAAGGTAGGGAAGCCACATTAATAGTATCTCAAAATGAAAACGGTTAACTTTTCTCAACTGATGTAGTTTCACAAAGTCTTACCTCACAAACGGTGCAATGCCAGCGAGTCTCCACATGGTGCTTGCACTCATTGCAAGTGTACACAAAGCGGTCCTGGCCCTGATTATGCAGCTCCACCAACATGCACATTGTGCTCCACTTACATCTCCTAAGTGAGCTGAACTCCCAGTGCTTGTCCCTGGCCAAAGTCAGAAAGGCATCACGTCCATCCATTAGGTCACACGTTAACATGGGGTCGGGGTCTATGATGGGTGGTAAGGTGTTAATGACCGGCCCAGAATGGAGGTGGATAACAAAAAACACCTGGTGCAAAAAAAGAGAGGAAGCAGGTTCTGTTAGCTGTAAGGACAGTCAAAGAGGAGAATATTTCTGCATGCAATTAAGTTTCATCACTTTTCTAAAGATGATAGCTCTTGTCAGCAATATCTGCATAATTAATAGCAATTCTATAATTATTAAGTTAATGTAGATGTGTCAGCTTGGTTTAAAATGCATACAAAAAGTAAACATTTTGACTGGCTTCAATGTTTTATGCAGTGGAATTATGTCACAAGAAAATGATGTGTTTTCGCTGGTTATGTTACCCACCTCCTTATGCTTCTCCATTGTGGCATAAAGTTTCTGTGACAGATCATTGGCTACATTTGGCATCCCAGGCTTTTTCTTATTGGCTCGACTGACGCTGCTCTTGTTTTTGTTGGTTTTCTTATTGTTTTTCTTTTTGGCATTCTTGCTGTCAGTCTGGGCTCCCTGGTAATGGATATACATGAACATTTAGAGGAGCAGAGTTTGCATAGGGAGCAAAATTAGATTATATAATTAAGCAGAGTGGTTATGCAGAGCCACAGTGACTGCTAAAAGCTTTTGTACATTGGGAACTTGATGATAAAATCTAAGATGAGACAGAGGCTACAACTGGGCTCATGATTCCAGCATCACAATAACCTTCTTTTACACACTATGACTAGACAATGATCCAAAATACCTCTGTCGTCTCAGATGAAGCAGTGTTCTCCTCCTTCTTCCTTTCCTCCTCTTCTTGCTCCAGCTCTTTGATGCTCTCTTCTAGTACATTAGGCCAAAAGTCACCCTCAAAATATGGCAGCTCATAGGCACTGGTCAGCCTGTCTTCAGTTGCCTGCTTGAAAATGTCCTGAATACAGACACACAAGGCTCATCAGGTAACAATTTAACGTCAACAAGTTGCACGCTGATTTTAAGACAAACAGAACTGTCAAATTGCTGGGTGCCACTTCTTGACTTGATGGGCACAGATGACAAAATTCCATCTCAAATCTATCTCAAATATTTGTACATGTTTTACAAAAAGAAAACTCTTAATTAAATGCACATTAATTCTCAAGACAATATCAAAAACAAAATATTAATGTAAGCTAATTTGACAAACAAGATACTCTTAACTGGGGAGGTCTTGAGAAAAGCATTACATGGTGATCACGTAGACATGATGCTGAAGTAAATTTAGGACCTTGTGCATGCCGATTGCGCTTTCTGTTGGGTGTGCACTAATAACTACTTCTGTCTAGGTCTTTCTGTGTGTGTATGTATGATCTTTCATACTCTGGCTGCTGTCTTGATTTAAGGTGTTTTCAGCAAGGTTGTGCCCTGCAGGTCCTCCTGTAGGGGATTGCTAGTTTTGTTTTCCAACAAAGACGTGGAATGTTTTCTGATGGGTTTCTGTGCAGATGCAACAGTTGACTGTGTTAGTGTATCCTTTTTTTCTTTCTTCTCTGTTTTTTTTTTTTTCATTCGAATCCTTATCGTTTTCCTTTCTTGAGCTTCTCTTTCCTTTTGGCAGGTCCAGCAATATTATGTAAAATGCAGTTATTTATATTTATATATTATCTATATTTACATATTTAGCATTTAATTAAATAAAATGAAATATAATGACTAAACTCAGAATATCAAAAGGATCCTTATATTTATAAAGCTCCTCTTGGCAAAGCAAATCTGTTCAATACAACAAAGCAGACAGATCATCATTCTGTTTGCTGGACAAGTAAAAAGAAAAGAGAAAAATTCTGACCTTGTAATCATGTATAATCCTTTCGGCAAATGCCTTGTCCAGCATTTTTCTGTACCACTCTTGGAGCCTCTTGGGCTTGGGTATCTTCTGGTCAGGAGGATGGCAGTGGAAAATGTAGTCATCTCCTTCACTTGGGGGGCATGCCCAGATGTGACCCATCACATACCTGGTCAGAAAATAAACTATGAGTCACTTTTCAGTTCCTAGAATTATAAGTCTGCCTCCATGTGGCTTAAACGAAAAACAGCACAACTTGGTCTAAGAGTATTTTTCACCCACCCAAGTTTCTTCACATATTCCAGGTAGCCTATCAAGATCTCATGATACACTGCAGTCCTCAGCATACGTGGCCTGAAGAAGTGAATACTGTCGAGGTATGATATGTAAACCCGCCTGAAAGACAAACATGTAAATTCTGATTTAAGCACAAAAAATATGTATGAACGTTAACTTTGACAAAGAACACCGTTATTCAGTTTTTTGTTTTGTTCCAGTTTGTTTGTTATTAATACTGTAGTCCAACCTGGTGTTTGGAAATGGGCACTCTGAGCCGTACTCCTGGACGTGCATACCAAAGAAACAAACATCCACCCCGTCTATTTCTTCAAATGCAAAAAGTGCTTTGGTTCTATATGGGAAGCTCTCCATCATCTCGCCTGAGTCTACAAACCTGTGGGTAAACGAGACAAAAAATTAGCCTCAACACCATTTAAGAATTTACATCAGTAATTCTGCTGATGCTGCACAACACAATAAATATATAATCAATAAGCATGTCTTAAATAATAATCCTAACACTCTTATTAGCTAGTTTTTTTATTCTATGAATTTTATATCTAGACTTTAATGAGGAAGCAGACAAATAATAAAAGCTGCCGTCACTAAGAATCTAAAATGATGACTAAAATGTGAGTCTTACCTAGACTTCATGCCAGGTTTTACATCTACAGTTTTGTCAGAGCTGGCAACTACTCGCACAAACACTTCACCAGCTTCTGGGTGGTTCTGCCTTTTCAAGTACTTGTTCACTCTGTCCTCAATATATGTCCCCAACCTCGTAGACTGCAATCCTTTAAAAAACACAAACATAATTAAGATCAATTTCAGTTTTCAACATATTTCTCTTAAAGTGATTAAAGGTAACTCACTCCTGGCTGAGAACTTGTTTTCTTTTCTTGCTTTACCAGACTTCTTCAGACAGTTGTCACAAATAAAGCTGGAAAAAGAAAGAGTGTCAACCTGTAGCAACTTTGGCAAATAAATTCCCATTAGAAAGACTTCTGTTGACAGTAATCATGATGTATATATTTAAATGGCAGAACAGCTGCTCAAGAGGCACAGACTCACCCTGATGGCCAAATGACATCGTAGTGCAGCACACAGATCTGATGCATTTTTCGGCCACAATCTTTACATTCAACAAACCTACAAAGAGAGACATGTTTCTTTTGTTTTACAAACATCTATCATTAACCCTCACTGCCATCACACAGGTACAAGCCAGACTGAAGCTACTATCCACATAGTACTCACGGTTCAGGGTCCAACATGTCATTTTTCTTCTTTTCAAACTGATCTTTCGATATCATACTGCACAAAATAAAAAGATAAGGAAACAAGCAAGTTTATGTTGGCTCCTGTGACATAAAGTTCAGTCCACAGAATGAAGTTGGAACAGAAAACAGCCACAGAGACTCAAAAATGATCACGAGCAGGTGTTCAGACAGCAGCTTACGTTTGAGGTTGTGCCGGGTCGTCCCCCAGGGTCACACTGTTGCCCTGGATCTCGTTGAAGCACTTTTCACAGAAATGATACCTGTCGGCAATAAGGCCATATTTGGGTGAACTGCAGCCAGCACACACAGTAGCAGCACAGGCAAACCGGCGAACAGGCGGTAGAATGAAGAGTGAACGAAGCACATGGCAACAACCAAGGACCAAGCATGGCCGAGCAGAAAGATGGAAGGACACATACACACACACACAGGCAGAGGTAAAGGTTAGTCACAACTGAAATGGTCATGATTCAGCCACTCATTCAGAATGTACATGCTACATGCTATGTTAATGACAAAAAAATATCAATCAAAAACAAATTATATTTGAGACCATCCAACAACATTCTAGAAATGAAAACAGAGGGATGCTTCCACTACACAACATAAGGAACATGCATTATGATGTGTTGAACAGATAATGTGAACATGTAAGGGCAAACAAGCATGGTAATGAAAAAGAATATATGCAAGTCTTTTAAGGGAGCCTGAAACATGATGAACAGCTTCTGCTCACAGCCATTATTTAGGGATAGCTGACATTTTAAGAAGGGGGCAACTGAATATTGCTTGGAATTTCCCTGGCAATACAAAGAATCCTCTGATTTCATTTAAACACCGAACTTTTGCAAGTAATAAGCCTCAATTTATCTAGTTCCAAGTGTGGTGATTGTTGGAAGGACATTGAGGTGCAATAGCAGACTTAGCACAGAAGGGGGTGCTTTGGTGCCAGATTTCTCAAAAAATAAACCTGTGACAGTAACACAGGTTATTAAAGGTGTGTCAGTTACTGGTATCTGCAATAATCCTATAAAATAATTGGAGTAAAAAGTAGGTCCATAATCATGCAACTGTAGAGCCACTTTGTGTAACTGCTCTTCTGCCTATTTAAGTCTTTGCCTCTCCGCAAAGTCAACATGCACTTTTTTTACCTGTTCTGGTAACTGTAGTAAGTCCCATCTCTGGAGATGGTACACAGCTGCTTGCCGTAGCAGCACAGTGTCTGAGGTGAGAACTCGAACTGAGAGAAAACCAAAGAAACATTTAAATGTACATGCCAATGTAACAACCTCATCTATAGGAGGCAGGTACATACAAGTTTATATGAAGCTTAAACATAAATGTCATTTTTAGATAAAAGAAAAAACATCCATCCATCCTGTGAATGTCTGCAGTGTTCTACAACTTGTGTAAATTTTCAACTTTTATCATCTCACCTTCCTGCCACAACAGTAGCCCAGACCCTGCATGACGGGATCAATTTCTGCTTCAAACACCTCTGCCAGCTTGGTGCAGTACTTGTAGACACGGGATGTTTTACGGTTGTACAGCCAGGCATTGTTGAACATGAGCCAGACATCATCCACATACTGCCATGGCTCCTGGTACTGACCCGTATCTAGCTTGCGCTTGATAGTGGATAAATCAATTGGATTCTTCACGATGTCAAAATAGTCCTGCAAGAACAGAGGCAGTCGGATTCATTTCCAGGAATTAACAAAAACCTATGAATATTTCTAAAAGTTATGTTATTTTGGAATAAATGTGTGTATGAAGACAATCGTGGACACTCACAGGGATACCGAGCAGCAAAGGGTCAACAGGTTGCCGAAAGGGCAGGGACTCAGGGTCTTGCCTGTAGAGGGCCTCAAGTGTTGGCATTAGGGCTTGTCTGAGCTCTTCTGGCTTGAAAACTGAACAGACAACAATTATTTTTAAAGAAACTAGAAACTAGAACAAAAATAGCACATTTGCCTTCAAATGGAGTATTTTCAAATAACGGATTAATCATAAGTGCCGAAACTGATGTTACAAAATATTCGTATATGAAGGTGCAGAATCATTTCTCAGATTAAAAGAAACAAACCTCTGTGCTTCTTGTTGTACAGCCTATTGTTTCATGGATTTTAACTTAAGGAATAAAAAATTATGGATGCAATGCAAATGTACAGGTAGGCAAATACCAAATCTTTTGGAATAACGTGCTCTTCCCAGATGAACCAAATCACAGTGACAGATGACATTTTGGTGTAAATAAAACACTGTTTTAGCAAATGGCTGTCATACCAGGTGAAATGATCCACCTCTGTATAGGAGACAGTCAGGCATCACTCAGCTGTTAATATAGTGCCAAAATGTTTTGTAGCAGCGCATACTAATATGGTGTGGACTGGAGCTTCTTCTATTTGGTAAGGGTGAATCATTTAAGTGCAACAGTTGGATTAAAATGGATATTTTTTTGCTGATGTGCAAAAAAGGCCAATAATGAATGAATTTAGCATTGAATTCTGGATAATGTTTACTTAGTCGAAAGAAAAAAGTCACCAATGCAGACAGATGAACAATTATGTAACATCTCGAAGTTGAAGCAGGAAATTTGGAGTGAAAAAGCTCTTTTTTTGGGTGGTATACCGCTTTACTCTGTAGGTAGATTGCTGTCATTCTATTGAAGCTTTTAATGTTCCAAACAATAAAATATCTGCAGTTTCCCCTTTTTTAACTTTTCCATGTGCTGGCTGCTTACAAATGAATAGAAATAAGTGACCTTACCTTTTTTGCGGTTTTGAGCATTAGAGGGTGTTGATGCGGTACTGGCCCCGCCCCTCCTCCTCTTCTTTGGGTTCTGCCTTCACCTCTGGCTTCTTCTCCTCCGTTTCCATTGGTTCTTGCTTTGGTTCTGCAGCATCTGGCTCCTCCTTCTTCACCAGTGGGGGTTTGATTTCATCATCCTGCTGTATAAATAGAAGCACCGTTATCAAGCTATTCAACAATGCATTTTTATACACAGTATGACAACGTACATTAAGACAGTGAAAAAAACAAAAATCCCATTTATTTTTTCATGTGAGTGCAGATGCAGTGCAGTTGGTAGTGGTGCACAGACAGAAAATTATTCCTTTGCCAAGAAACACTTAATACATTTAACAATTTCTCCATACCTCCATTTTTACATTGTTTTCTTTCTTTCCAGAACTGCTGTCATCATCGTCTTCATCTTTTACTTCAGATTTGGCTTCTGTACCACTCATGTCAGGCAGCGCCTGTTGGGAGCTCAGCTCAGCCACAGAGCCAGGGGTAGGCACTCTGTTATCTATACTCGCTGCTGCCTGTGACAACTTAGATGAATGAAAGAGACTTTGTAATCAAATTGTTGAACATTTCATATATACAAAAATACAACACCATGTCAGAAATGAGAAGGACAAGTTGGATGCTTTAATCAAAGCTTAGAAGCAGAAGAAATATGAAGCGTTTAGGATAAGCTAGTATCTCACCGGTGTGCTAGGGTGCTGTGCTTGCACTGAGGTGGGTGGCTGCATCTGGCTGGGAGGTTCAGGTTGGGGCTGCAGGGGTGTCAGAGGCTGGGAGGGGTCAGGTGGGGTACTCATGACTGAGGGGGGACGAGGGAGGCTACTGGGTATGTGAGCTGAGGCGGGAGAGGGTCCAACTGTGGAAGTGGGAGTGGAGGGTTGCGGTGGCACCTGGGCCTGCGAGGAAGCATGGTGTTGGTTCTGCTGCTGCTGAGGCTGAAGGCTAGCAGAGGCATTGGGTGGAGGGGTAGTACCCAGGGTAGGCTGGGCACTAGCGCCAGAGGGAAGTTGGGAGCCAAGGGAGCCCAGTGCATTCAGAGGGATGTTAGAGTTTTGTGGTTGCTGGAACAAAGTGGGATACACTGTTAACATACTGAGACACACCACTTACACAACAGGCCACACACACACACACACAACAGATAACATTTGCATCAAAACATGTAAGGTGAAATCAAAATGGAGCTTAAACCATTTTTTCCAACAGTAGGTACAAGTCCTCTGACCTGTGCAACAGCGGTCTGTGACATGGCCTGTCCCAGGCCTATATTCACATTCATTGCTCCCCCTGCAGCTCCAGAAAACTGGCCCTGGGGCAGGAACTGGCCTTGGTTAGGTTGAGATACCATATTATTAGCATGACTGCCCATCATTCCTTGATTCTGAGGCATCCTTGATGGGGACATTCCCATCTGAAAAGGAAAAGAAATGAAACAGACAAATCAATAGTTTTTGAGTATCTGTCTAGTCAATATTTTCCATCAATATGGAATGGACATTTATATGTCACTATCATAATCTACTAAACTACCAATGGTGTGTCTTGTCGGTACAAATCCTTTTTAATCATAGTTCAACATATCAACAAGCTACAGCCTGGGAAGACATTAAATGGCTGTAAGCCAGGTTTTGAGCTCAACCATGGTTGCATTGCAGATTTTTCCTTGGCAGTCAGGGAGCTGGTTTATAAATGGATTAGGATCTGTGGAAACCACAAGAAGCTAATTTCATTATATTGATGCTTTTGTGTCAAAGTGTGAAAAGAGCTCTGAATGAATGGTCAAAGACTGTTGAGCATTTCACAGTGAAAAGGAAAAAGGGGGGGGGGTCTGAAAATATTCATGTTAGCCCTGCCCAAGGCCCTAGAGAGCAATCGCAACCAAGACTTTGTCGTGTGCAGCCAATGTTTTTTTCTTGGTCACACTGCTCTATTATTTTTCAGGTCTACCTGTAGGACTTTTATCTCCCCGAATGCATGCCTGAGTTCATTTCTTTCTTATTCAAGCTGCGATAAAAATCCAAATAAAGGCAAAGAAAGGTGGGTCTTTTCTAAATGGCTCTGATCAACAGCGCTACATCATGTTGGTTTGAAGTTACAACCAGCACACATTTGGCATCTGGCACCATAAAGGAAAAGATTTGCAGAATTCAACAATAAAAATGGGATTAGTTGTTAAATGGTCACGGTGGAATTTATTCAGAAGAGGGTGTGATCTGTTTTCCTTATTAAGTTTTTTATGGTGTCTGAACCAAATGAACAAGAAAATCAAGATGAAAGTCAAACACATTTTAAATACTGTGGACCCCCCAAATGGTGTCACCTGAACCGATTTAGCTCAAGTGAAGCAGTGGACAAAAGGCCAGCAGTGACACCAACATTGTTAAAAAAAAAAAAAAAATTAAGAAATTCTACCCTGATTTTCAATAAAATGAAAAAGCTGCATCTGTTTCTGATTCGGCATAAGGCTGAAACAAAACTGGCTAATTAAAAGGATGGGAAATTTCTTTTTCTTAGCAAAACTACTGGTAGCAGAGGCTGTCAAGTTTCATTACTTGTCATTCGTTATATTTTGTTAATTCAATACATTTTTGTTTAAAAAAAAAAAAAAGTTTAGTTTCAATCACTTCTGTGAAGCTTGCACTTGATTATAATAATTTTTTTTCTACTGAACGTTCATCCTTCAAATACAGAAACATTTTCCTAAACTTCATTCTTGTTCACAATAATCGAAATAATCATCAGTGTATGTGTGTAATAATCAAAAAGCAATCCTTGAAATGTATTAAAAGGTGGCGTAGGGAGCGACACTGGCACTACTGCAACCAAAGAAAATCGATGCTGCTTGGAAGTTGCAATTGGCACATTCCCAACAAAACTGACAAACTACACCAAAGGGGAGACGCTTTGAGTGGTACTTTAAGTTTTTTTTAAGTGCAATAACACACAAATAGACAAATAAATGAAAACAGATCAGAAATAGGTGAGTCAATCAGCCATAAACTTGATTTGCACGACATGAGGTCTTTAAAACAGGAAAACAAACAGGATAGAATTCTGACCGCTGGAACAGAGCTCATGTTCATCTGCTGTGGATGGCTCATGGGAGAAGGAGTCCTTGTTCCCATCGGTGCCTGAGACATCTGTGCATTCTGCATTGCCATTGGGTTAAACTGATTGATTCCTATGGGAAGAGAATTACACACAATCATACAGGTATTAAAGATACTTGGGAGTTATTGTAATTCAATATTCCCTGTCCTTGTGGGCCAGCACAGAGACTAAACAAGCTCACTTAAACAAAACAGCCTTGAGTGGTACAACAGCCAGGTATGTACAGAAAATCTCCATTACATGTTAAGTATGTGTCAGATTTCCAATTGAAACTTAAAAATTAATGCTCTACTTTTTTTTTTCTTTTTTCTTTTTTTTAAATGACTGTTTTTTTGTTTGTTTTTTGTATTCAAATAAAGAGTTCAATAAAAATTGAGTGATTTACTGAACAATACCTTGGGGCACCTGTATTCGGTTCATCATCTGATTTGGTATGTTTGCCATAGGCGCTGGTCCATCTGTGAGGAGGTAAGACAATATCCTGTTCGTCTCAAAGCTTCTCTCAGTTACAGAAATATTTTTGGAACACATTTTGATAATTATAAAAACTGTATGAATACTTGTAGGAACTTGGAAATTGACCCAGAGTTTAAAGAGTTTGGTTACTAACTTGAAGGCCGAACAGCCTGTCCTTGGCCCATGGTACTGGGCTGAGCCATACCAGGCTGCTGAGGCCCAGCTGTGCCCACCATGCCGGGTTGTTTCTGTAGCCGTGAGCGCCTCTTCTCCTCCAACTCTTTCTGGATCTTGTAAATTTTTTCAGCCAAGAAATGGTAGTACTCATCCTAATGAGAACATGAGAAAAAGACAGAAGGCAAAGAGCACATTTAGTCAAGCTTTATTTGTTTTACCCTCTAATCTAGGTTTAGATTCTCCCATCATTTGTCACCTGGGAGAGGGTCAAAAACGGTAAAAAGACATTTTAGAGTTATGTGATGATTAAAACAGGAGTGAGCATCAAATTACCCTGCTGTTAGCCGACTCATACATGTCACCCTCAACTTTGCGTGCATATGCCACAAGGTTCTCCATTCGCCTGTCCTTCAGAGCTGCAGGGTCTGGGGTGGGGAATATGGCTTGTACTCTGAATGAACAAACATCTGTATTAGCCTGGTATACCACAGCACAACTTGGCTATCTCTTAAGAAATCTGCTTTATTACTGGACTTACAGTTTGTGCACGAGATGGTTGCGCAGGTCCTGAGTGACGTGTTCATGCCAGGCCTTCCGTACCCCTGCAGCAGAAAGAGGGGTGGCAGTGGGCAGGTTCCCCATGCCGCCAACAATTGACCCATCTTGCATCAGCTGACTACAAGAGAGACAAAATTTGATCATTGTTATGTTTCACATCGTAAAAAATCCTGCCCCCAGAATATTGGCTGGGACCATGAATTTAATACCAAACATCATGTATAGCTAAACAGTTATTGAGTAGCACAGTAAACTAGTGCACAGTTAAACCAGAGTATGGCAGCAAAGGTTTGATAATGTAGATGATGAGAAAATGTACTTGTTTAGCGTGGAGGGCAAAGAGGAGTCGGGGTGCAATCCAGTCTGGTCAGAGGAAGAGGTACCCATGCCTCCTGCCATCTGATTCATTTGATTAGTGCCTGACAAACACATTTACAGGAGTTTATGTACATGGTAAACCAACATTTAAATCTGCTGCAGACAGTTATGAACTACAAAACAGCATTTTAGGCCTTTCTACTTCATACCAAGTGGGTTCATGTTTCGCAGCTGCTGAGGTCCTTGGGAGTTTTGCTGAGTTGGACCCTGACCCTGGACCTGAGCAGGGGACTGGTTCCCATACGGGAGACCTAGAGCTGCATAGGCCCTCTGCATGGAACTGGGATCGATGTGCGTGGCAGCACTGTTGATGGCTGTGGCACTGGGCTGGCCAGGTCCGACTGTGTTGATGGCATTCTGTAGACTGGCTCCAGGTGAATTCAACAAAGCTGGAGAGAGAGGAGGAGAAAGAAACAAGAGTTTTGGCAATTATCCATAAATATTTCAATAAATCAACACATGCAGTTGTGCTTGAAAGTTTATATACAAAAAAAATCAGCTGCCAGTCAAATACAGTACTCACAAAAAGTTAGGGATATTCAACTTTCGGTTTTTTGAGAACAGAATGATCCAGAATAAATATTTAACTATTGAACAATGTACATGTGCATTGAAAAGTATAGAGAAAGCTTAATTCAGTTCACCTGGAAAGATTGAAGTGGATTTTAGATTCATTCTGACATCATACAAAAAGCCAAATATCCTTAACTTTTTGTGAGTAGTGTAAGTTGAAATTGACTAAAGCAACAAGAAAAAAACTTTATGAACGTCACAATATTGATCTTGTATTGTGGTTAAACAGAAATATTAAAAACAAACAAAAAATTAAAACAAGGAAACAAGCATGACGGGTTCCTGAGCTGAAGTTTTGTTGAGCAACCCTTACAGGCAGGCAATCACTGCAACCGGGTGTTCTCTGTAATGTTCAATAAGACTAACTGTTCATGAGCAAGGGGCTATAATTGGTCTGGGACAGATTTGTTTGATGTTTTTTCAAAATAATTTTTAGGCAAAAATTCAAAATCAATATTCTCTTTTACTAAATTATAATTCAGAAAACTTCTATTTATCATTACTTTTTTTTGCATTTTGTGTTATTTGAATTACTATGGTGAATTTAGCCTTTTCTTTGATGAGAGGGTATGTAAACATTCAACAACAACTGTATAAACTGAGGAGCATTTCTTGCTTCTGAAGTAATACACAAACATAAAAAAATACATAGAGGTAATTTTAAGGCCAATGTTTGCACTTTTTTTTTTTGCGGGTATGGGCATCGGCCAATACATCGGGTGTGTTGGCCGATACCCCAACTTGGCATAATTTACAGACTTTATAAATAAACACATATACACACATATATATACATATACATAAATATATACACACACACAAAATAAATATATATATATATATATATATACACACACACACACACACACACACACACATATATATATATATATATATATATATATATATACACACACATATAGTCCTCCTGAAAATTATTAATACCCTCCCATTAAAGGCCCTGTACCTGATTTTATTTCAATCTCTTTCAGAGAAATGCTTTCTACACAGTATAATGTGTGTTAAAAGAGGTCACTCATTGATTGCGTATATGCATGAATCCAGGCCTTTTTAGTATGAATTTCTAAGGATGGCGTGACGCTCTCTTCAAGCCAATGTGGTTCGTTCTACATAAGTTTCGGTTTCCTTTCAGCCACTCACAGCGTTTTCTAACGAGAAGCGCCCTCCTCTCTCGCGTGCACGGCAGCACTTGTAAACAGAACCGCATGGCGTCTACCAAAGGGAAAGTAGCAATACCGCAGCAAAACAGCCTGAAAGCATCAAAACTGAGGAGGAGAGAGGCTTGAAACACAGGAGAGACCAAAGAAGGAATAAAGTTTGTGTCTTCGGTGGATTGTACTAAAGGTAGAGAGCAGCTGGACGCCTCGGACTGAATGTGGACTCGAAGTCCGCCTGGACAGGTATTTTTTTCAATAACTTTCTTCTCAGTAACATTTACGTCCTCTGGTGCTGGCGCTTCCTCTGCAGGTCTACCGGATATAATAGTGATATTTACACCGTAACACGACGAAGCTTTACATCTGTGCTTCTGGAAGGGGCCGGTTAGAAACTTTATCAGGCTGTCATGTTGTAATGTTGCCTATAACATAACTCATTATAACTGTGCATCTGTGTACATAACTGTAGTTACGGTAAACTACCGGTTATGATAGAAAATGTCATTTAGCTGATCCACAGCCATTTACTGCAACCAAAAGAGTAATTTCACTGGAAGATGTAAGTTTTCTCTGGAGAGTTTCTTTGTGCAGGAGTATGAAATGTGCACGTTATTTCGTGCATGTTGAGTGGGAGGAGAGAAAAACCAGAGTAGGAGCGTTTCTCACTGAAAGAGTTAGGGGGCGGGGCTTATGGTTCAAACTACACTGTTCACCTCGCTCACAGTTCGCAAATGTGCAAAATCAGGTATAGCGCCTTTAAGGAATAAAAAAAATCAGCTGTCAGTTAAACAAGTTGAAATTGACTAAAGTAATAATAAAAATTCTATAAAAATCATGACATTGATTTTGAATTGTGTTCCAACATAAATATTGAAAACAAACAAAAAATAAACAAGTAAGCAAGCATGATGGGGCTCCGTAGATAAAATTTTGTTAAACAACACTTTGAGGCAATCACTGCAGTGAGGTGTTTTTCTCTAGTGTTCAAAAAGATTTCTACACCTGTTGACAGGTATTTTGGTCCACTGTTCACGAGAAAGGTGCTCTTAAGTGTCTGGGATAGTTTTTTTTTATTATTGTTGTTATTTTCAACCACGATTCAAAAGCAACAGTTTATTTCACTAAACAATACTTTTGTAAATTTTTATTTATGATTAGTTTCTTTAGTTTCCTGTTATTTGAATTACTATTGTAATTTTAGCCTTTTCTTTGATTGGAGGGTACAAATAATTTTGAGGACATCTGTATTTATTACAAGTTTAATGTTTCTATTCAATATTTGTTTACAAGTGCACTGTTTCTTTTTTGTATATTTATTTCAGGTGCTTTACTCTTTTTTTATATTAAAAGGGTTGTAAAATTACTTTTAATTGTATCATTCACTATATTGATTTGGGAGTCAAATGCAGTATTGGTTTACCAAATATCAGCCCCAAATATTGGCAGGTTGTATCGGATATCAGCTGAGAAAATATCAGCATCTGTACCAGCCCTAAAAAATCTGTGTCGGTCGATCCCCAATATACATATACACTCCTGAACAAAATCTTAAGACTGCAAAAAAGTACAAGTATTCACATTTTGCATTGGAGAATTAACACCAAGTTGCAAGTTGGGATTCAAAATGCAAAAAGGAACAAACAGGACCAAGTGACAAAAAGTAAAGAGTAAGCTTTGTACTGAAAACTGCCTTTAAACTGAAACATATTGTTCATTAGCTGATTAATGGTTTTAGGCCATAGCCTTATAAAATTTCAAATCTGCGCAAAAATCTGACTTTCTTGACATTTTCCCTTTTGCATACCAACTGTCATGATCTCCTGATGGCAAAGGCAAAAAAATCTGCATTTGACCATGGCAGGATTGTTGAGCTGCACAAACAAGGTCTCTCACAACGCACCATCATTGCCGAGGTTGGACACAGTAAAACTGTCACTTTAAATGTCATAAAAGATCTTGGGGTTATGGGATAAAAAAGTTGAGTGGTAGACACAAGAAAATTTAATTAGCACCGAGGATGGATAAATTGGGTGTTGGGAGAACAGCTGATCCTCAACTCATGTTAAGGGCTTTAAGAGCAAAAAACATTTTCAACATTTTAAAGTTTTGTTCTCTGATAAGAAAAAAAATTAACCTCCCGATGACTTCCAACATTATTGGCATGACAAGTGGATCCCACGGGAGACGTTTTCTACCGGTCACAGTAGAGGAGGCCCAGCATGATCTGGGGTGCATTTTCCTTCAATGGAAAGATGGATCTTCAAGTTGTAGAAGGACTTCAAACTGCCGCTGTCTATGCTGAGATGTTGTAGCGCGCATCCCTCGACTGACAGCTCTCATCTGTGTGGTAATGGCTGGCTCTTTCAAAAGGACAATGTTGCACTGTGCAACACTCAACAAACCTAAGGACGCCTTCCAGGAGAGTAATGTCAGTCTTGGATGTTGCCTGCATGTTCCCCTGATTTAAATCCCACTGACAATGTTTTTGGATCGAGGGCAAGGGAAGTTTACAAGAATAGATGTCAGTTCCAGACAGTGGATGCCCTTTGTGATGCCAACAAGAATGGTGGAGCTACTTGTCATTTATACAACACTACTCACAACTGAGTCCTTTTTTAAAATACACTGAGTTCAATTATAAGGCTTTTTTGGCAATGGTCTTCAACTTTTGATCAGCAAAAGAACAGCCTGTTTTAGTTTAAATGCATTTTTCGTTATAAAGGTTTTGATCCTCCAACGCAAAATGTGAACGTTCTTTTCAGCGCGGTCTTAAGATTTTGTTCAGGAGTATGTGTGTATATATATATATATATATATATATATATATACACATACACACACACACATACATATATATATATATATATATATATACATAAATACATACATACATGTACTACCTAAAAATTTGAATATGTTCATGTATTTCTGTAATTCAACTTAAAAGGTGCAATTTACATATTGTTTAGACAAATAATATGTGAATCAATATATTTCAAGCTTTTGTTTGTTTGGATGTTGCTGATTAGGACTTGCAGCTTTAGAAAACCTCAAATTCAAAAGCTCAAAAAATTAGAATACCTTGAAAAGCTCCAGTATTGTAGGCTCAGAGTGTCACATTCTAATCAGGTAAATAATCAAAAACACCTCCATAAGTGCCCCAAGCCTTAAAAAAAAATGTCCCTGTCTTGGTTTATAAGAATTCACAATCATGGGGAAGACTGCTGATCTGATGGTTGTGCAGAAAACCATCAGTGACTCCCTGCACAAGGTGGGAAAGACACAAAAAGTGATAGCAAAAGAAGCTGGATGTTCTCAGAGTGCTGTCTCAAAGCACATCAATGGACAGTTAAGTGCAAAGAAGAAGTGTGAAAAAAACGGTGTACAAGCTGGAGGGCTGACAGCAGCCTGGAGAAGATGGTCAGGAAAGGGCCATTAAAAAGTGTGGAGGACTTCATAAGGAATGGACCTGTGAGCTTCATTAAGTCCAGCATAAACGTAGCCGTCTACCAGGACATTTTGGAGCACTTCATGCTTGCTTCAGCAGACCAGCTGTATGGGGATGCAGACTTCATTTTCCAGCAGGACTTGGCACCTGCCCACATTGCCAAAAGTACAAAATCTTGGTTCAACAACCACGCTTGACTGGACCAGAAACTCACCTGACCTGAACCCCATCGAAAACATGTGGGGCATTGCCAAGAGAATGCTGAACTCGAAGAGACCAAACAATAAAGAAGAACTTAAGGCTGTGATGGAAGCATGTTTGTCTTCCATAACACCTGAGATGTGCCAGAAGCTGGTTGCATCCATGCCATGCCGGGTTAAGGCAGTCATTCAAGCAAAAGGGGCCCCAAACAAGTACTAAGTACAGATGCAAGATTTTACTTTAGGTGGCCCGACTTCTTTGTATTTAAAGTCCTTTTTAAATTGATTTCATGCAATATTCTAATTTTTTCAGTTTTAGAATTTGAGGTTTTCTTAAGCTGCAAGTCCTAATCAGCAACAAATAAAAGCTTAAAATATATTGATTTGCATATTATTTGTCTATACAATATGTAAATTGCACCTTCTAAGTTGAGTTATAGAAATACATAAACTTTTTCACAATATTCTATATATATATATATATATATATATATATATATGCATACACAAACACATACATACAAATATGAAAATGTGAAAAAAAAAAAATCAAGTTTTCTCATATATATATATATATGTATATAAACCACTAAATCACAGGGTCTGTTAGGGCCTCAACAAAAAAAACCCTGTGTTGCTCCCTGCTGTGTTGATTGCTGACAGGGAGCATGCTGCCTCCGTGGGGGATTTAAATCTGTCATAGGCCCTTTTAACCAATTAGAAAGCATGTTGTCCCAAGACCCTGCCCCCAATAATAGCAGAGCCACTGAGCCCCTCCCCTGGGTGTCACATTACAGGCCCTGCCTTTCCAGAGGAATCCTCTCACTGTTCAATCTCCCAGCCGTCAAGCCAGCACAAAGCTGTAGCAGGAAAACACAACCTGCAGGTGGCACCACTTCATACTAACCACACACAATTCCCTCAGGCTTGTTCTTGTGTGATGACAGACTTGTTAAACAGTTTACAAGGTTTCAAATATATTGTAAGTGCCAACAACCTCACAAATATTGAGTACCCATCGATCCATCAAATCAACATTATCTTCTAGATAAATGCAAATTTTACATACATATTTTTAAATAAATATGATGAGACGAAGAGGGGTGTAGGAGTTACTTACGCTGCTGATTCTTCTTGTCACTCGCATTCTTCAAAGGCAAGCAGACAGGACAGTCATGTCGCGTACAGTTCTTCCAGTGGGAGATGATCTGTCTGGATGATGCACAGTGAGCCACTAGAGAAAAATACAAAACAATACACAGTGAGGATCGGTGACAAGTAATGCAACAGTGTCTCACAGAGTTTGAAATTAACCAAAGATAAATTAGAAGATGAAAATCTTATCCCATACATAGCGTTAACTAGTAAAATGAATACTGACTCAGTGTAGAAAAGCACAGACTTAAAAAAAATTAAGTAAAAGCAATTAGAAAACATGCTGTAAACCATAAATGTAATCTTTCCCATTTTTGTGTATATATACTTTAAATGTCAAAGTTCAAATTTAACAAGCCTTGGGTGACTTTCCTTGCACAGCTTTTTGAGGGAAGCTGCTGTCAAGCAGAGTAAATGACGACATGTAGTACAGCTTTCATGACAGCAGTTAAAAAAGATTAAATTAATGTTTGCTGATGCTGTCATTCTCTAGGGTTTAGCAGGTCAAGCTAAATGGCTCTACTTAAAGGGGAACTTTGGTTTTTTTCAATTTGGACCTCTTTTCTAGCATGAAATATGTTCATTTACTCACCCAGACAGTTTTGGTTCAACTTGAATTCCGTCTGGAGATATTTAGATCCACTCTAGATCAGCGTATGCGCGATATAATGGCCGTGTTTGGGCAACCGCATGCAGCCTCTAAATAAGGCATTTTCTGCCACAAACTCCTTCATTTCACCAATGTTTTGCTATGAAACTTTAGTCGGACCCCCCCCTGTGAGATCGAAGCAGCTATTTTGTGGTGATTTATCCGTGTTTACAGACTTTTGTACTGTGACAGCTTTGATGACGTCACTATTATGCGATACCATAATAAGTCAACATCTGTAAAAAAAAATGACGAATCGCCACGAAAAAGCCAGTTTGAGCTCACGGGGGGGGGGGGGGGGGGGGGACACACACACACACTAATGTTTCATAGCAAATAGGGCTGTGTTAAACGATTATTTTTTAAACGATTGATCTATCGATTATTTTTTCGATGCATCGACTAATCTAACGATTCACTTTTTTTAGCTCGATTCGACTCGATTCGATTCGATTATCTCCTCATAAATTGACAGACAGCAATTTATATATGCTGATATAGATATCTAAAATGTAAAAATGAGCATGAATAAAAAGGCAGTGGGAGCAGAGGCCTGTCATGGAGTTTTTCATGAACCAACAGAATGTAAAATTTATGTTGAAAACACAGCGGCTGAAAAACAGGCTTTTAATTCTTTCATTTACATGAAAATAATAATAAAAAAGTCATTATTGAAATAATATGATCATGTAAACTTGGAGGATTTAAGCTAAGACAGATATTATTTTCCAACAAAAGATAATGAAGATAAGTAAACATTCAGAGTTGAACATTATATTGAACATGGGTCTAGCTTCCAGAAAAAGTGCATCTTCATCTTTATTCTGTTAATGCTTAATACGGGTGCCAATCACTTGGAAATGAAATTAAAAATGCTTTATTTATCCCAGAAGTGATTACACAATACTTTTACCAACAGATGAAACACTAATATGAGGTTGAGAACGTGACTTTAATTATAATCAGTCAGAGACGAGACAGCTCCCGGCATCAGCTGCAGTTCCACTCACGGCCAGCAGATGGAGCTCGTGCTTCATGCTGACCGTCTCAAACAGGCCTGACGTGTCTGAAGACATGGCGTCGATCTCACGGAAGTTGTCTCATGTCTCATTAGGCTTCGGATTTGCCATCCCTAATATATAGTTATACCTTTGATAAACGAGTGTGGGCCTTCCCTGCCTTACACTTTGGAAACTTGGAAGAGCCACTCGCGGAGATCGCGCCGCCATCTTTGATTTAGTCTGAAGTCGCATGGCGCCGCCATCTTTGTTACGGTCTGACAACGCATCGGTACGCATATTTTGCGTCGACGTATTTTTTGCGTCGACGTAATCGGTTACGTCGACGAATCGTCCCAGCCCTAACAGCAAAACATTGGTAAAATGAAGGAGTTTGTGGCAGATAACGCCTTATTTAGAGGCTGCACGCGATTGCCCCATCACTGCCACTATATGGCACATACTCTGATCTCGAGTGGATCTAAATATCTCCTGAAGGAATTCAAGTTGCGTCAAAACTGTCTGGGTGAGTAAATGAACGTATTTCATGCTAGAAAATGGGTCCAGATTAAAAAAAAAACGAAATTCCCTTGAACCAATAAAACTCAAGAGGACAGGAGACCTGACTACTCCTTTATACTAAGCAAAGCAGCAAACCTGACCCAGAAGCATAGTTTTTTAATTTTTTATTTTATGCCTTATTTTAAATAAGGTAGCTAAACATGCAATAACACTTTTTTTTTTCTTTTCTTTGAGCAATGTATGATACAGGAAGAGAATGAGAGAGCAAGGAAAAAAAACTTTTGCCATATAACGACTAACAACATTTTGCAAAGGGCAATGATGGCAAATATTTAAGGCTGAAAGAGTGAGGTACAACTTGCTCTTTCAAAACTTAACTATGCTTCAACTGCAGTTTAGGGATCCAATCGTATG
This sequence comes from Atherinomorus stipes, assembly GCA_023101725.1. Taxonomy (NCBI): domain Eukaryota; kingdom Metazoa; phylum Chordata; class Actinopteri; order Atheriniformes; family Atherinidae; genus Atherinomorus; species Atherinomorus stipes. The sequence continues at coordinate 812,871 of JALJCO010010844.1, forward strand.
AGAACACTGAAAAATGTGACTCACCCTGGCAGGACTTTCCAGCCTGGCAGTGGGTCATGTGGTTGAGTACGTTCTTCATTGTGCGGCAGTGGGGCAGAGTACAGGCCCTCACCTCGCCATTGGCCTGCTCCCGTCGCTGGCACTTGTGTGCGTGGAGCAGCAGGACCAGCTGCTGCTGAATGAGCTTTCGCTTCTCAGGGTCAGCCGTCGGGCCTCCAGATACACCACCAGCCCCAGGGACCATACCCATCGATGCTCCTTGCTGCTGAATCTGGGAGAGCGAAATGTGTACCAAACATGTAGGTTAGATATTAAGTAATTAACTTTAACCTTCAGGTTCTAGGGAAATTAAATAATAAGGATAAGAAATAGTGTTAGAAATTGGAAAATACACTGAACTTAAGATTGAAAAATCCATGCAACAATTTTAAAAAATTTAACAAATTGGAAAAGAAAATCAAAACACCTTGATAAACACAGAAACATGGGACATTTACTTCAGTATATAAAATTTCTCAAAGAATATAGATCCTCCTCAAAGATCGAGTAACTTTCTTTTTGGATTTTGTCTCGACTGCCCATTTTTTCTGCGTTCCATCTGAAATCTTGCACAACTTGAGGCTCCATCTTTCCAATGAAGGAAAATGCACCCCAGATCATATTGGGACCTCCTCCACTTTGACGGGTAGAAAACGTATGCTGTGCGATCTCCTTGTCATGCCAGTAATATAGGAAGTCATCGGGAACATCCAGATTTTTTTTTTTTTTTCTCGTCAGAGAATAAAACTTTACTCCACCTTTAAGTGGCCTATGTTTGGTGGTCCCTTGCAAAGTCCAAACGGGCCACGGTTGTCTGTATAATCTTGGTTCCAAAAGAAAGAAGAAAGCTGAGGCAGGGGAGACCACGACAGAAGTGTAGAATCAATCTCTCTCTCATACACACATGTGCTGCCATCTAGAGCTGGGCCATATCATACCTTTCACGGTAATACGAGTGTAACGTTGAGGAATGATAAGAAAATGAAATATCACGGTAATATTTGGGTGAAACGCACATGCACACTACCGTTGTTTTTATCTTGTAAAACGCACATGCAGTCAGAATTTGCAACATATGCACTGTTGATGCATTGTCTGCACTATAGGGGATTATCACGCTTACCGGAAGTTGCCGGCTTTTGACACTTCCTCTTCCGGGCCATGTTAACGACAGCCGTTCCTGCTCTGTTATACTGTTTAAATCGGATAAACTCCAAACATATTTAAGTTTTCATTCTAGACTGAAGTGATACTGGATCAAAAGCTGGATCAAAGCGATCGATTCGCCGCGGTGAAGGGCCGAACTTTATAATAAAACACACGTTTGTTTGTCCCCGCTGGGGCACAACACCGGCACTTCACAGCATGCTAGCATTAGCCAGCTAGCGTTTACTGACGTGCTTAACATTGTGCGTCTTAAAACACACAAACATCTGAAAATCGGGTCTGTACCTCCCCGTTTCCAGTGGAACAAGTGGGGACTGCCAAGAAAGGAGACGCTTTCAGATGATTGTGTGTTTTCAGCCGCACAAAGTTAGGCACGTTATAGAGCTGGCTAATGCTAACCTGCTAACACGACTGCGCAGTCTGCCGGCCACAAACAAACGTGTGTCGTTTTATTATAAAGTTCGGTCCTTCACCGCGGCGAATCGGTCGTTTTAATCCACTTCTTCCTCAGCATCACTTCAGTCTGGAATGAAAACTTGGCATTGGCGTTTATCCGATTTACAAAGTTTAACAGAGTAGTAGCTGGCGGACTTTTGTTAGCAGGTTAGCATTAGCCAGCTTGATGACGTGCCTAACTTTGTGCGGCTGAAAACACACAAGCATCTGAAAGCGTCTCCTTTCTTGGCAGTCCCCAGTTGTTCCACTAGAAACGGGGAGGTACAGACCCGATTTTCAGATGTTTGTGTGTTTTAAGACGCACAATGTTAAGCACGACAGTAAACGTTAGCTGGCTAATGCTAGCATGCTGTGAAGTGCCGGTGTTGTGCCCCACCGGGGACAAACAAACGTGTGTTTTATTATAAAGTTCGGCCCTTCACCACGGCAAATCGATCGCTTTGATCCAGCTTTTGATCCAGTATCACTTCAGTCTAGAATGAAAACTTAAATATGTTTGGAGTTTTCCGATTTAAACAGTATAACAGAGCAGGAACGGCTGTCGTTAACATGGCCCGGAAGAGGAAGTGCCAAATGTTTCAACTTCCGGAAACCGGAACGCGGAAATGTGATAATCCCCTATTACCACTGTACTGTTACATTGCTAAAAACTTACTGTACATGTTACAGTTACATCATTTACATTGACTATTTGCATTATTGTCCATCAGGGCCACTGTACTGTTACATTGTCAAACTTTACTGTTACATGCTACAGTTACATTGTTTACATTGTCATTGCACTGTAATATTCGCACTACTTCCTACATTAGGATTACAACGCCGTTCACATTGTCTACAATCACCCTATTTGTAAATTTGTAATCTTCTTTCAGTATTTAAACTTAGTTTCATATTTAAATTTCTAGGTTATCCGAGCGGATTCCTATTTTTTTATCTTATAGTTTATCATATTTTATTTATATGCACCATGGGTCTGAGAGGACTGTAATTTCATCTGTGTTGTATATCTATAATGTGGCACATTTGACAATTAAGTTGACTTTGACTTCTAATTCATATCGTGATAAATGTTTTTAACCATATCACACTGCCCTTCCACCATCACAGGAATTGTCGAAATCAGGGCCGGACAAGGGCCACACCACAGCCATTGGGCAGGAACCCCCAGCCAACCAGACAAGGGTGATCACCATGGGAGCAACCGTGCAGATGGAGCAGGCAAAGACTCTGGCTTGGGTGATTCCCATAAAAAAAATATATGACAAAAATATTACACCTTGTTTGTGGTTTGCTTCAAGTGACCCCGTTTACATGAGAGCTTTAATTCCGAATTAAAGTTAATTCCGCTTTAGGAATACCATGTAAACCCTTAATTCCAAATGAAAACGATAATTCCGAAAAAACTTAATTCCGAACTAAGTGGTTGGTTCATTCCTCTTAATTTCGACTAACATAATTCCCCTCACATGGAAACGTTGATTCGGCTTTAACTTAATTCCTGTCGTGCTGCACATGCTCCTTCCCTTGTCCTGTTGTTATGACGCCTATTGAGGTGCACGTGAAACAAGCGTTGGACTGATGCCAGCCAGCGGAAAAGAAGAAGCATGTTAGTGTCGAGCTGCTGTTATAAAACTACAATCAAAATGCTGTGAAAATCTCTGTTATTATGTGATTTTCATGTCATGAGTTGAAGGAAAAGGAACAGGAACCGGCGTCTTGTTTACGTCTGGGTAGACATAAACAGACATAAATACATCACGTTCGCCCCCTGTCCAATCAGAACCCTTCCCCACCCCCATGTCTAAAGCGGAATTAGATAAATGTGTTTTCCATATAAACCCTAATTCGGAATTATTATTTCAATGTAAACATGAATGAGAATAATTTAATTACAAATTATAACCTGGGCCAGTGTAAAAATTAGCAGAGGCTCTAAAGCAGTGATGGGCAACACCAGTCCTAGAGGGGCAGCATCCTGCAAGTATTAGGACTTTCCTGGCTACAACTTATCTGACTACAATCAATTAGGGCTGCCACGATTAGTCGATTATTAGATTAGTCGTTGATTATCAAAATAGTCGACAACTAATTTCATAATTGACCAATCGTTTATTGTTTATAAGCTTAGTTTTTCCTCTCAAAATTGCCCCTATACCTTCCACTGCTTTGTCTGTCTTTTTGTCTGGTCAGCTTTTCTTGAATTATAAATTGACACCACCGGTCAAAAGTTTCGACATGTTTTCCATTAGATTCAATGAGAACGAGTCCAAACTTTTGACTGGTATTGTAAATATGCTACAATTTTTGTATGATTCGATAAGTCAACAAATTGTCAAAATAATCGGTGACTAGGAGAAGAAAAGGAAGTACTCTGCGGAAGGAGCTTCAAGATAGGGCACATTGGAAAACTTTGGTTTGGCTTTCACCCACTTCTGAGCTCTGAAGGAGAGGCTTGAAGCTGAAGAGCGATGCGGCCATAAGCCCGACGAGAGGAGCTGTCGGTTTGAATACTGTTGTTTACAAACAGAAACGAGGAAGAACTCCGGAGTCTACCTTTAATTATTGGGATGGGGGGTGGGGCACACATATCAATACTATGTACTTGCATGCTACCTTGCTGAAATTTATGTGCAGTCTGCAGTGCAGGTTTAGGTTAAATTTTAAACACAGTGCAAAGTACAAGTTTAAATGTGGCCAGGTTTTCATTGACCACTGATGTGTTTGATATTATAATGTATATAGAGCCACGGTGCACTTTTTTTTTTTTTTTTTTTACTGTTTTACCAATGTAACATGAATTGCTGTCATTTATGAGAAATTGATTGACAATATTTTGTAATTGATTTCAAATGGATTCAGTTTGTTTAATAAATTCAGAATGTCTTCAGTGACACATATTGTGGTGCATAACAATAATAATAATGTTATGTATATAGCGCTTTTCATAAAACTCAAAGCTGTTGCACAAGTCAAAAGATGAAAGATCAGTTAAAAGTGTAAACTTTAAGTTTTGTGGCATACTGCTGCTGCCACGATTTCAGCCTGCTGCCACTCCAAAAGTTTACAGCAGTCTCAAATCTATAAAAGTTTAAATATCTGAAACTACTTGATCTACATCACGTTGCCACAGACTGCCAGAGCCAGCCAAAGCAGCTGCTAAAGGCTGCTGCGAGTTCCCACAGGCTGCCATTCAATTATTTATGCCCATGTATTCACGACCCGCCCGCTCTCTGCTCCTTGACAACACCTTTGCCCCCTGATCACCACCATACCTCACAGCTTTTGGCATTTTTCAATTTTTCAAAATTTCTCTGTATCTATAGCATAGCGGGGACACATCTACATTACAGTTATCAGTGTCGATTAACTGCTTCCCTGCAGTTTCTGATCAGCCCCAAAAACCCTGAAAGGAGCATCCTAAACAATGGAACACATATTGGGATTGTTTCACTTAAATAGGAAGGTCACAAGTCTAAAGATTGCTACTGTTTTCTAAGATATACATATCTGCTTTATAAATTTCAAGTCATTACATGGAATCCATACTACATTAGCAGTTCATTTCTATTTTTAATTTATTCCACAACTGGTTACTGTTAAGAATGCATTTACACCAGGATCCTCCAGGAACTCAGTCCAATTGGGTGGGGATTTCTGATAAATTTTGCACCTCCCTTTGCTTTGGTTTGCATTCAAACTGCAGTAACCGAAGCGGAACAAACAGCCTGGTTAAACCACCATAGTTAAAACAAATGCCCGCTAGGGGGGCGACACTCCCCAATACACCCACTGATCAATAATGAAAAAGCAGTAAGAAGAAGAAACCGGATTCCATGATTAAAGGAGTTGCACCTAGCTGCAGCGGGAGCCACTACAAACCATGCCCCTACACGAAGCACCCACCACACCAATTAGCTCTAACCCTAAACCCTTACCCTTCCTCCAACCTTTACCATGACCCGCCCACTACACGACACAACACGCCCAACCTCGCAACACGCCAGTGGGTCTGCAGCTGCAGTTGGGTATACTTGGATTAAAGTGGAAATCTTTCTGCTTCTTAGTATTTGCCCACTCCATCTCTGTCTGCGCATTTTACGGTTACGCTGTCACTGCTGTATGTCTTTTGTAGGTCCGCAGAGGCTCAACGTGCACCTCTTCCTTCCTGATATGCAGTCACTGGACTAAACAGATGTCACAAGTACACGGCAGCTCATGAGCGTGTTCCCATGTACCTCCATATCACTCCACCTCCTCTCCACTAGAGCAGCAGCATATTATAGTTCCAACAAATGTGAGACTTCAGTTCACCAGAACAAAAATTAATCTCACATAGCAATAGTAACATCAGTGGCCAATAACCGTAACTAGGGATGTATACCGAGTACCGGTATCTTTTGGTACCGGTTCCTAATCTTAACGATACCAGGGTACCGTTAAGATTCTGGACAAACGATACTCTTATTGATACTTTTTGAACATCTACCTAACCATCGAGTTATCATTACGCAGTCAAATAATCACAATGATGGACTAAGACAGACACACTTCCCTTATTCTCCCAGCTGTCCTTCACCCACTTTTATGTCCAGGCTTCTTCAACATCATCTGAACAAATATTCTCCACCCCTGGATCTTGTAACATCTTGTAATGTCTTTATTATTTACTCTAAGTTATGTTATAGTATCAATAAGAGAATCGATAAATACCGGTATCGATAAGGAGTATCGATATTTGTATCGGTATCGATAAAATCATAACGATATACATCCCTAACCGTAACGGCATTGTAACGATGGATTAAGTAATTAATTAAATTGCCCCATTAGTTAAAAAAAGCAGTGCTTTTAGTATCGCTATTTCTCATCACTGACTGTTAGAGAATTCATGAATACATCATTCAGCAGAGCTGATTTTAAGGTTGTTGAAGCCATCATTACCCTGGCATTCATATTCATAGAAGTTGCCGGTCTCATTTCTTACACAGCATAGAGGTCAGTCTTATTTCTTATAATCCTTAAAGTGCTGATGACACGTTTTTGACATTTTTTGCCATGTTTTATCAACCAAAATGTTCTTAATGATCTTCATGATCTATGTATCAGAAACAAGCACAGCTGCATAGACGAGTTTAATTTAAAACATCGCTGCTTTTCAGCACATCTGACCAGACTGTGGCGCTGTGGGCCGAAACCGGATATGACATCTGCAAGAACCTCTTCTTCACTGCTTATTTAACATTGAAGTGGCTTCATTGTGGTTTTTAAGTTCCTTTTACAGTTTTACAGACAAACTGTAACGACTCAGCCTTCAAATTGTATTGACAGTTAATGGCTAAAAGCTCGTAAGTGCAGCGTTAGTTTATTTAGGTTTCCTACAGATTTAGAATTTTATTTTGAAGAGGATAAAGAAGCAGGTCGGAGTCGGGACTCACAAGGAAACAGTAGCCAGCAGCAGGACCTCTCTGCTCGTCTCTCCTGTCTACTGTGTCTGTACACTGGAGCTGCAGGAACCAATGTGTTGAGACTTCTAACAAAATGAAACTGCGAAATGTCCTCTCAATTATTCTTTTTCAACCATCGTTGCTTCATCACATCGGTCATACAGCGACTGATCGACTAACAGCTACGGCTCGGTTATATGAGGATGTCTCCGGTCATCAGATCTCCTCCAGCTGCTTCCAAATATGCATCCTTCCCTCCATCCTCATCCTTATAAACGGGAACTATTTAAAACTCAACTGGAACCATGCAAGTTGTTATCTTCCTATTTTTAAAAGGCTAATTATTTACCGCTGCTAGCCGTTAGCCGCGAGCTAACACAGTGAATGAGTCTCTGTCACGCCTGGCTCTATTAAACCAGCACAGCTATTTATCAGTTGTGGGTCCTCTTGGGTTGTTCCGGGTCACTCCTTACAGTTCTGAGTTCCCTCGGTGTGGTCTTGCAGGCTTTTGGCTGAACCAGTGGACTTTAGGCTGAAGACAGACTTTAGGCAAGTGGCTACAGTTCTACTCCAGTTCTAGCTTGTAAAATGCGATTTCCCCAAATTCCTCAGCATTATCATACTTTTGTGAACTGGCTGATGATCCCAGCACACAAACCAGTTCCAATCTAGCTGTTCTGGAGCATCTTTCATGTTTTGCACGGCTTAGATTATACATTTACAGTAACTCAATGGGTGGACCGTCGCTGACGACGCAACATGGTGGGTCGCTTCGCAACTGAAAAGCTATTAGCATTTAGCTGAGCCTCCTAAACATTGGATATTTACGTTAATACACGTCTGATTAACTTCTAGCTGCACAGAACAACTTATTTTGTCTTGGTGTGTTGTTGTATGGCAAAGTTACTTGAAGTTAAGGTCGTGTCATCAGCACTTTAATGTAAACATGTAGATACTTGACAATAAATTCATACTGGCCTGCAACTCTGCTTGATTTTTTTCCTCAAAATGCACCAAAATGATGCTTTTAAATATGAAATGTCCAAATTTTTTTCTGGGTGACCCCCCTAGAGAGGCTGTATCCTTCTCACCTTTTTCAACCCTGACCCCTTTTCATATCTGCATTTTTAAAATTACAGTATATATTAGACTCCTAAAACACAAAATATTCTGCTTGTAAACAGTGTTTGTTTGAACCAGTTGAAAACAAGGTACACATGCATGTGTGCACATGATCGGGATAGTACTACCTTTATCTCAATTCGAGCCCGGAAAAACCCTGAAATAGAAACAGCTGACAGACAATAGAATAAATTCATCTGACACCTGTAGAGCAAGCAGAACACCAACCTGCACAAAAAGGTCTCCTCCCCAGTCTTTTACATTTAACTGTCACTATTTCAGCCACAAAACCAGAGTTCATGAACGACTGAAAAGTATAATCTGGTGAATATATCTGATAAAACGGAAGCAACAGGTACTTATAACAAAAGACTAGCTACAGTCTTGCAATTTTCACATATTCCTCCCCATAACTGCCCGACACTTGACTTGTTATTAATTGGAGCTTTTGGATCAGTCCTATAGACTTCATGAAGTAATGGGGATATGAAAGAACGATGGGAAAAGGTCCCAGGGTTTGATAACTCCCAGTGTTTTTTTCTCAAAAGCAAGAGAATGACAGTACAAACAAAAGCAGGAGAACAGGTAAAAGTTTATGAATGGACTCACACTCACCATATTTGGCACATTCCCAGCTCCCTTTAACTCAGCAGGGAACTGGGGCAGGTTGTTGGAATGGGCTGTCTTGTTCTGAAGTTGTTGGGCATTGACCCCTGCTGTCCCCATCTGCTGCACTCCCGCCTGGCCATACTGCTGTCCAAATGGGGTTCCTGACATTGTCATCTACAGTATGCAAAAAGAACAGATGTGAGACAATTGTTTTTTTTGTGGTAACACACATGGAAGGGTTTCTGATTTTTACTTTTTTTGCACCTATTCATCCAAAATGAACAGGTAAATGTGCTCTAATTTATGCCAGTACTGTAAAATGTGCATCAAAGGAGCTCCATGGTAGTATTTGCCCCGCAACCTCTTTTCTGTTTCCCTCTCTCAGCACGTCAGCACTGGATTAACATGTAGATCGGCTAACAGACAGCTACTTTTAAACTAGCAAATAATTTTTCCAAAAAAAATATTACTCAGCAAGCCCGATGACGATTAAATAATCTCTAATGAGGTCAAACAAGGAATTAGCCAATGACGGTTGTGTTGAAAACTGCGAAAACATTATCTTTTCAAAATACCAAATGTACAAGGAATGCTAATCTGCCATATGTATTATGAACTGCATTGAGAAGGAGGAGCTGCTTGACACTGTTTTTACTGATCACAAAGAAATGTAAAAAATTTAAAAGGTCTATTCATCTGAATATTGTTTACACATGCACACAACTAAACCAAAAAGCTTATGGGTAGCTCACAGGTGTTCAAGTTCAAGGAGGTGTTCAAGTGCGTCCACTTGTAAATTTAAACCAATATGCAATGCAAAGCAGGCAATAATATTTTAATTTTAGCTGCTCTAATAATAAATGCTTTAGGAACAAAGTAACATTTTACAGGAATAATGTGCCATTGGATTTTAAGGAAAGAATGTTGGAGGGGGGGGGGGGGGGGTTAGAGCAGCACTATTCAAATTGAGTAATGAAGTACACTTTTTCACTATTACTGATATTACTGTAATACTGATAAATTTGATAAGATAGAGAAAACCTTTTTTTTTTTTATATAATTTGATGAAAAAGGCAATCAGTTGTACTATGGGGCTCAAAACTAACAAAAAGGCAGGTTAGCAGTCACACCTCTACAGTATAAGCTGAATTTATTTATCTAATTAGGTCATACGTTTCCATCTCTTGTGGGTTTTTTGGCTTTGTTTTTTTTTTTTTTTTTTGCATGAATCTGTCTGCTGCCTTTGCATGATTTTCTCTGTGTCGGTTAAAGCAGCAGCCTTGCTTTGCAGACGGCGCAAGCCCTGCCCAGAAAAAAAAAAAAAAAAAGCGGTACGTGACACACGCAGAGAAAGATCAGCTTGCACAACAAATGAGTACTGCACTGCTGCCTGCCCCTCCCCCTCCGCTGCACAGAAACCCACAGACACTTGCATGCTGCCTGCCTCTCATTCACACATTCAACCTCTCACACACGGGTTCTCCCACTTGATGATCTGCACTTATCACAAAGGAGTGCCGACGGGTAAGATGACGCTACTGCTGCAATAGAAAGCCTTGAGTGTTTCCCCTCCTCTTGACGTGTTAAAATTTTCTTTTTAAACAGTTTAATAATTAAACTTTTACAACTCCATATATTTTGATATTACCTGAGGATGGGCCTGATGTAAATCTGTGTGTGAATGTGTGTGTGTGTTCCTGTACTTGCTACATTGTGAGGCCCATTCTGTGCTTTTGACCAACAAAGTGAGGACATTTTTGCAAAGTAAGGATATTTTAGCCGGTCCACAAAAAAAAAAAAAAAAGAAACTAAGAAAAACCCATTTTGTTTTGAATTAAAGTTAATTCAGCTTTAAGAAGATTAAAAAAGACCCTAATTCTGAATGAAAACAAAAATTCAAAATAAAACTTAATTCCGAACTAAGTAGTTGGTTTATTCTTCTTAATTCCAAATAAAATAATTCCTGTAAACCTTTGATTTTGCTCTAAATAATTATGGTCGTTCTGGGCATGTTCATTCTCTTGTCCTGTTGTAATGACGCTTGTCGAAGCACATGCGAAACAAGTACTGGAGTCAAGCTAGCTGGCGGTTGTGGTTCAAGATTTGGTTTTAGAGTCAAGGTTACAATTACGTTTTGGTTAGGGGTAGGGAATTGCTTGGGTCCAGGAATGAATACCTAGATTAAGAACCTGCAAATGTTCTGGGGGGAAAGAACAAGTTGTTTTTTGGAGAGAGCATCATCGGCCAGCTAGACAGCATTGTGCGAAAGTAAATCAGGACTTTTTTTTTTTTTTTACTTTTTTTTCCATATACCATTATGATCCCTGAGGGGAAATTAGGGCTCTGCATTTCACCCATCTCTGTATGCACCAGAGATCAGTGGGCTGCTACTTGAGGCGCCCGGGGAACGGTTGGTGGGGGTTGGGGACCTTCCTCAGGGGTCCACAGTGGTTCACCTGAGTGCCGTGTCAGGGACTCGAGCCCAGGTCCTCCGCACCAAGGCCTGCAATGTTGCCACTAGGCTACCCAGGTCACTTATTCATCATCATTCTTATTATTATTCTTATTATGATTATTATTATTATCATTATCATTATGTGGCCCTGCGTCAGACTGGCGATCTGTCCAGGGTGTACCCCGCCTCTCGCCTGATAATAGCTGGGATAGGCTCCAGCAACCCCCGCAACCCTGAACTGGATAAGCGGTACAGAAAATGAATGAATGAATGAATGAATGAATGAATATTATTATTATTATTTATTAATTATTCTTTATTATTATTAAATGATTTACTACTTTTTACTTTTACCAATTCAGACTCCCACCTGTAATGAGAGTCTTCCCTGTGAAGGATGTGATGTTTATGCAGTCACACATGGTGAAATCAAGCTGCCAAGAGACCAAGTCAAATCAAGAGACTATCCTCAAGTGATGAAAGTCCCACACCCAAGTAGTCAGCAGACCCCCCCCCCCCCCCCCCCCCCCTTCAGTGGATGAAAGACACAACTGGACACTGTTCCAAGTGTATATTGTATGTTGACTCTTTTAATTTTGGTAGAATGGGTAAGAATACAAGATTCTCTTATTCATTTTGTTCATGAAAAAATGTGCTCAGTAGTAGGCTGCCGTGTGAGATGAAATGACATGAACAATAAAAATGAGTAAATGAAATGAAATCTTGATCTTGTTTTATCATTATTATTATTATTAGCGTTATTGTTACATGGGAGGATTTTCTGATTCAAGGTGATGTGTGGTTACAGTTGCAATCCATAGCCATAAGACGTCTGTCACATTGCTGCCAGCTAGTACAGTTTTTCTTTCATGTGGGAAACACAGAAATTTCTTGCCATATCACTGTTAAAACAAAGGTTAAATGAAGAGGTTATGTGCTGTTAATAGTAAGTAGTCTGCACAAGAATAAGGAGGAAACTGTTCTGGTGCCCTTATTAACCACAATGCATTGCACTACCCTCCCTTTCCCCCCTCTCACCTGCAAGCTCTATTGCACCTCAATCTGTGCAGAATCTGTTTCCCTTTCATTGACCGTGTTTACATGAGAGTTTTAATTCTGAATTAAAGTTAATTCATCTTTAAGAAGATTTAAAAAAGACCCTTATTCTGAATGAAAACAAAAATTAAAAATAAAACTTAAATTTGCGCATGTTCATTCTCTTGTCCTGTTGTAATGACGCTTGTCGAAGCACATGCGAAACAAGTACTGGAGTCAAGCTAGCTGGCGGAAATGAAGTAGTATATTAGTGTTGATATGCTGCTACAAAACTACAATCAAAATAGAGTGAAAATCTGTATTGTGTGTTTTTCCATGTCATAACTGAAAAGAAAAAAAGAGCAGGAACCAGGGTCGTTTACTTCCAGGTCGATGTAAATGGACATAAATACATTACGTTCGCCCTGTCCAATCAGACCCCTTCCTAATCCCCAGATCTAAAGTGGAATTAAATGAACGTATTTTCCACGTAAACATTAATTAGGAATCATTATTTCCATATAAGCACAAAGGAGAATAATTTAATTCGGAATTATAAAATTTGGAATCATTAATTCTGAATTAAAAAACATCACACAACTTCAAAATCCTGAGAATTAAATTGTTTTACATGGACATCTTCAGCATTTCTTAAAGTGCCAGTGGCATGAAATTTCCGGCGACTTTTGGTTCCCTTTTTAGTCACACTCTAAGTACCTGAATACTGTATTAAAGGATTGTCCACCGTAACTCAGCCTTGTCATAGAATAGCAGGCGCTACGAGTTAGTGCTGCTGTTAGGACCGCCATACAATGACCGAGTTTCGGTCATTGTATTGACCAGAAGGCACACTTGTTACCAAGTGCTTCTGTTGTCACGGTGCTCTGGCGGAGAGGAGGCAGAGTGATACGAGATACCAGGAGACATTTGCCCATACACTCAGCAGTAACCTGCAGACACGCGCCTCTCCACACATATGTTGGAGTAAAGAAAAAAAAAGGGTTGCTGTGTTCTGTTGAACACGTCCACATGTCAGGCTTGAAGAAGTTCGTATTGAGCCTCTGTAGATCTATAAAGGACATACGGCGGTCGTGAGTATGAATCGTGTTTAAGAAGAAAACAGCATCATATTCCAGCAACAAGTTTCCCTGAATTATTTCCTTCACCCATGACCCGAATTCGGTTAATGGTTAATACTAAAGATATATTACACTAGTTCTGCTTGTTAGATCTGTCTTCGTCTGACCGGAGCAGCTTCCAGAATCAAGTTCTCAGTAGTTCAGATAGGGGGAACTCAGACTTGGGAGTAGCATAAAGCATCCGGTAACTTTCAAAATAAAATGCCTCTGCAGGTTTACAGTCGCTGAACTACATCATAACACTACCAGTGATACCAGGTTAAAAGTCTATCAGAGGGTCTCAGCGTTTTGTTTTTTTCATCTTCATAACAATAAATAAATGATTTTTGAACTGCTGGAAGTCATTTTAGCAGGTGCTGATCATTCTTTCTTGTTAATACTTTTATATTGCAAGTGTTGTGGACTTGAATGTGTATTTAGGTCCTCTAATGAATGGCCAGTTGTTTCCATTTCAATAAAGCACAGAATTTAATGTGCAGATGAAGAAGCAACAATGAAGTTTTTGGCAGAGAAGCATTGGTGCTGTGTTAATAGCAAATTTTGTACTCTAGAACTCTAAAAGCTAGAAATTCAAGCTCTTACAATCAATTTAAGTTATGAAATTTAAATAACTTGCAAAATGTCCAATTTATCCGATTACTCAATTAATCATCAGAAGAACTGCTGGATTACTTGATTACAAAAATAATCGATAGCTGCAGCCCTAGTTTACTTGGAGCCAAATATACCGATTGCCATCAGTTTAAAAGCTCTATCTGAATAAAAATGATCAATGTAAACACCTCTATCCGGATGAAAAGAGCTGAGCAGAAAGAATTTTCATTCGGTTTCACAGGGGTAGAATATTCCTTTTCCCAAACTTATCTTGGTAACATTTAAACACTGATTCAGATAGTTGTGAGGTTGTGTTCTTAAAGCGCATGCTCAGACTTGCTGTAAATGTGCAACGAATAACGGTTCCTCACTTTGAAAGATGGTGGTGAACAATGAAATTCCTGGACAGCGACAGAAAGTTTCAATTGGGGGGGGAGTGGGTAGTGTAGTGATAATGCCACAGGCTCTGGCGCGGCAGACCTGGGTTCGAGTCCCTGACACGGCACCCAGGTGGTCCTTAACCCCCACCAACTGCTCCTGGGGCGCTTTAATTAGCAGCCCACTGCTCTCAGGTTCAACTTGAGATGGGTTAAATGCAGAGAATGAATTTCCTAATTAGCTCACTGATTGGGATTAATAAAGTATGTCTTAAAGCCAGTGCTTCCCTACATTTACTCAGCCATGGAGACCTCCCACTAATATATCATTAGCGCCGTTATAAGCAATACATGGTCCAAGATCTGCCTGGGACGTGAACACAGCATACAGAAAGACGGGCCTCTGACACGTGCATGGTATGACATGACGTGCTGCGGAGTTTGGAACGAAACCTTGGACCTGATGTGAATCAGCATTAATTACATCAAACTTTATTTATGCAGCACCTTTTAATGTCAAAACAGTGCAAGGCTTAAGGCTTGTAAAGATATCATAAACTTCATAAATAAGATGGAGAGAGGGTTTTTTAATGGATTCAGTTCACTACAGAATCAAACCAGCTACAATCCCAAATTCAGCATAACTTAAGAATGCCAAATATAGATTTTTAGCATGAATTTTAAAATGTTTAGAAAATTAACGGGAAAACTTCACAGATTAATCTCCCTGTATTAGCACATTAATATTGACATGCCTAATATCATTTATTTGATTTGTTTTATAATGATCTGATAACCTGAAATTATCTTGGAGCCCCAGTTCAGGAAAGGCTGTGGGCTATTATGTATGCACAGCGCACTGATATGGCACCCTCCTATTTTCTCAGCCCCCTATCGACGGCTAAACTGGCATCCATCTTTCATTGCACCTGTACTGTGAGCTCACTCCAGCCAGTAAAAGACACTTATCTTGACTCTTGTTCTCTTCCTTCCTCTCTTTCTTTTCTTCTCTTCCTCCGGTAATGTTTCCTTGCCTTTCTTTGCTGAATCCGACGCGTTCAGAACACCCGCTGTGTTCATATTTGGTTCATATCTGTTTGCTAGTATATGACGCAAACGTGGTGGACCCAATAGTCGGCTGCAATGTCACGGCCGCATCCCAGCCACAAAACGTACATAGTGCAGTTTCTAAGCCTTGGGACACCTTGGTGTGCCATCAAAACGAGTCAGAAACGCATGTTTTTAAATGACTAAAAGTTACGTTGTGGGTCTTTAAGTAGAATTTCAAAGTTTAGATTCTTATCATAAAAAAGTACCGATAAGAGTACTGAAAAAGTACCAGACCGATAAAGAGAACTGATAGAGAGCAGGAGTATCGATAAATCCTCAATGATACCCATCCCGTTTTTAGGACTAAAAACAAAACAATTCTGAAACAACTGCAAATTAATTGTAATCAAGGCAACATGTTCAAATTACTGCGATTTTGATTTTAGGTCATATCGCACCTTAGGTTTAATATTGACATTAAATGGTCGAGTGAATCAGAAAAATCCAGCCATGGCAGACTTTTTGCTGTGAAACACTCCTGGTGTGACAGGATGACAGGTGGAAAGACTGGCGCTGCTGCTCCGCAGGCTACTGTGATCTCACTGCAGACAGTGGATCCTCTACAGTCGGCACACAGCACAGTGCAGACGGGAGAATGGGCTGTTGTGCCTCTTTCGGCTGATTTGAGGGGAAACAGGGTTTGTTTCAGGTGGCAGTTTCCCCTCTTGCTCCTGCCTAAAGTCAGCTTTGGTATGTTCTTTGCCGGCACTCTCGAGTGAGCCACAGTAGAGCTGGACAGGCAGTTTAGACTCAAGTGTTGATTTTTTCAAAATAAAGTAAATTTGCAGAGCTGTATCACATTTTTTTTGTACAATTTCATACTATTATGGTCTGTAAATGTGCGCATAGTCATATTTAAATGGATCCATTAAAACATCATTTACATTTTTCACATCTAAAAGCAAACAAAAAAAAAAATTCTTAAGGCATAGCAGCTTTTATTTTGGAGTGGCAGTGCTCCATGATCATTTACATCAGGGGTGTCCAGCTCCGGTCCTCGAGGGACAATCCTGCAGGTTTTCCATGTCTCCCTTCTCCAACACACACATGACTCAAGTTCATAGGCTTTTAGATTCATTTGATTTGAGTCAGCTGTGTTGGTGCAAGGAGGCATGGAAAACCGTCAGGACAGTGGCCCTTGAGGACCAACTTTGGACACCACTGATTTACATGTATTGGAAACTCTGAAGTAGGACTGTAGCTCATCCACTGGCTTCTATTACTGAGGTTGTTTTCTAATTAATTAACAGCTATGCATTCATAGCCTTCAACAACGTCTGCACCAACCCAAATTCAATGGCTAGCAGTTTTGTAGACAAGGCTTTTGTCGTTTCTGTTTTCCATTCTTACCCACAAACTTGCTTAAAACCAGACGCGTTGCCAGTGACAAAAAAATGACATTCCTTGAAATACAGTAACTCTTGGACCGTTAACACTTTCAACGCAATTCTAATGGATTCTGAAATCTGGGAAGCGCGGCTTTCGCTGATATACAGCACATGACAGTAATGTCAGCGAAGCCCACATACACCTGGTCATATATCAACAGGCTTCTTAAAAATTTTTTTAAACAGCCCCTACCCTATGTTGCCATCAATGAAAAACCTCAGGGTTTCCTCTACATGCAATTGATCGTGGCGCACCATCACGGCAAAATAAAAGCCGCCACACCTTCAGAATAATGTTGATTTTTTTTTTAACCATGTTTAATGTTCATATTAATGTAAATTATCATGTGAAATGTGATTTTGGCACAAAACATGGTGTTTTTCATGAAATGTGATGCTACACTGCCTTCAAATACCCTTATTTTGAAAAACCAACACCAGAGTCCACACTTGCCTGTCTGTTAGTTGGCTGTGGCGTGGGAAAGATGAAGACTAGTGGAAAGATGACAGTGTGACATAGAGGGAGAGAAAAGGGTGAAAGTAAGATACCAAAATTATGTTATATTTGATTAGGGTCGGGCGAGTATCGATGGGAATCGGGACTAACTCTCCGATTCTCCCGGAATCATTCAAATTTTTAAATTCAGATTCCTATTTCCGGTGCCCAGTCTGCCGAACAGAATAGAATCCACTGTTAGTACCGAGTTTCTGGTACACCCGATTACGCTGATGCACACGGCACAACTTGGCGTCTTTGTTACTAATATTTAGTGAGTTTTCAGACCCTCTAATAACTTTCTTTTAATAAAACTGCTAGCACCAAGTCTAATGACACTTTCTGGTCTTATTGGAAACTTTTGAGACCGACGTTAAAGAACATTTAGTTTACTGCTGTGGCCCCTCCCCCATCTCAGAGCACGCAGTAGAGGCTGTAGGAGCTGCAGAGCAGACGCAGCAGCATACAGAAAATCCAGCACTGTTGCAAGAGTGGACATCCTATAAACAGCATCTGCTAGTTGGAGCCTTCAATGTAAAATGAGAATTTAAGCAAGCGGGGAATTATACAGAAAAGATGATTGAGGACCCCTGATCAGTGTTATGACCAGCAAGATGAAATGATGAGACTGGCATCCCAAAATGATGAATGGGGACTCTTTAATCCATGCTTGAGCCAGCTAGCAGCCATAGCGTTGACAGTACCCATATAATCTGTCAACTGTGAGAGAGATTTCTCTACAATGACCAGGGTCAGGCATTTGGTTAATAGTAAACTGTTGGTCAGATGGTTTGGTTTGCTCTCAGTTTTCTACACACCACTCACTTTTAATTGTTTTTGTGGAGGTGAAGACAGACCTTAGAAACAGTTTGCAACAACAGAGCCTTAGAGCTCTTTTTTTAAAAAAAACTAGAAAAATGAAGTGCTCTCAGCTGGGCTGCAAACTGTGCCATTGGATTTGTAAATAAAAGTATTTAGAAAAACTTCCATTTTGAAGTAGTCATAATTTTAAAATTTGTGTCGTCATTGCCACCCCTCCTCCACTCGGGCAGACCTTCCCTACGGTTTAAAAAAAATCCTGGAGGAAATCCTGAACCTATTAGACTGCTGAAATTAAATCCATTTCTAACCACCAGTGTCACAGTGGTTGAGAAAAGCAGAGAACTCTAAAACTTTCCCTGTAAAAAAATCAAAACTGCTACAAAAATTGAATGCTTGGAAAATAAATATCTTTAAATGTGAAATCTGACATTCAAGCCTCTAAAGTACTTTCATTCAGCTGTCTTCAAATATATAGTAGTATTTCATTAGTATTTCATACGTTCCAGAGTTTCATGCACATTGGGTACTTTGACAAACCAAATGCTGATAATTTAGAGGACTAATCAAGCAAAATTTTGAATCTCACCTTATTCATGTTTCCAGCTTGCTGAGCATTCAATGTGTTGTGCGCCATCTGTGGCCCTCCTTGGGTGAGAGTCTCTGCCAGCACACTTCCTCCAACACCAGGTCCAGTACCAACTTGTGTCCCCTGCATGCTTTGGCCCTGGTACTGCATGCCAGGCCCAGGTCTCCCCCGACCTGCTGGTCCCATAGTTCCATTCATGACCTGTCCTGTCTGCCCTAGGACACCATGACCCTGGCCACTGTTCAAAATGGTCTGGTTAAAACCCATGCCTGTGTTTCCATTGCCTTGCCCAGCAGAGGCTCCTCCTTTCTGGCCCTGGGGAGACTGGTGATTGGGGGAGCCCTGCCCTAGAGGACCTTTACCCAGTACAGCACCTAACTGGCTTCCTACCATGCCTCCCTGTTGGGGACTTGCAGAATTGAGACCACCTCCCAAGATTGAGGAACTCCCTGGTCGCAGAAGCTCAGACAACTGCTTGTGTTTGGCAGCAGCATCGGGGACAACAGAGTTGAGACCAGGGCCCCCTCCACCGGGGCCACCATTGGATGACATTCCCATTCCCATGTCTCCATTGGGGATGAGCTCATCTGGAAGGTCATTTTCCAGGTCAAACAGTGACACAAGATCTAAAAGAAAAAAGAAAGTAAAAATTAATGGCTTCATCACTAATGGACCCTTTTTATACAATAGCTTACAAAGTAAGCAAGTCACTATATTCAAACAAACCAAATCTTTCTGACTGATCAGGAAAAATCCCTTTATCAATGAACATACAATCTTAAATGGTTCTGGTGACCAGGCCACCATCGCCTATGATAGACCTCTTTTACAGCTTGCTTCCTTGACAGGTCTTTGGGATGGTGTGCTTTGCTTAACCACCACTAGTGAACCACACTAAACAGGAAAATCCAACTGAAACTGTTTGAACTGAACAGAAATGTTAATGGAAAACCCTAAAATTTAACTTTTGTTAGTACATTTTATGAACACTACTTCTAAAACCAGACTCATTTGAAATGTTGACCTCACTTTAAAAAAAAAAAAGAAGAAAAAAAAACTGTGGGACTGCCTTTTAAGCTGTTGTCACATCTACTGCAGTCCAGAATTTTAGGACTGCACAATGTTTGCGATGTTGTGGATAGGTGGCATGTGAGATAGCAAGGGTCCACATGCTAGTTATCCCGATGATGTTCAGGGGCTTCATTTATAAAACTTTGTGTACGATCTTTACAAAAAGTGTACATGTGCCAAAAACCCAAAGTTTACAGGCAGTGAAAAATATTCAGATTTATAAAATCAGGCCCACGCACAGATCAAAGGAATTTCCTCTTTATAAAATCACTCCCTCCCTGGAAGTTTGCACAGGTGAATTTGGCTCATATACCGCCCATTTTACACCCGCATCCTACCATAAAGGCTAGAATGCTTACTGTTTATGTCGGGGAGTGCAATGTTCGAAAAGCAGTTACAATAGGGAATAGAGAACCAGAATACTTCCACGTGGCCAAAAGCAAGCCTTTTTGGCTATGAGTTTGGTTCAGGTGGACGGGTGTCTCTTGCCGCTACCACTTGGGTTTTCGCTGCCATCCATTTAAACTTCTATAGTATAAAGTAAAGAAAATCTGCAGTAAAGACTCTTTACAGCAGATTTTCCTCCACTTTAACTTTTGCTCACTCTTTCAAAACACTTAATCACATGTTGTAAAGACGCTTTACCATAAGTCAAAGAAGGAAACAGCGGCAGTGCTGCTTTAGAGGGCGCTTAAAAAAAATCTGGTAAGAAATAGGAACATTTGTTTGTGATGCAGCTTGTGATACAAAATGAACTGCCGTGTGTAGAAATGAAACCACGCTTATGTGTAAATTGAGATCAAATCATTTAATGATTTATTGTGCAACCCTATTTTCAATAGTTTCTGATTCAGCAGTTAAGGGAAAAGAAATAAGTAACATTTCTGCTATGAAGTGAAACCCAATTTCGGCCTTATAAACTAAAACACTTATAACTTAAAATACTTGACCTTTACGAAAAAAAAAAAAAAAACCCCAAACAAAAAAAGACAGGGTTTAAATCTAAAGTATAGTGTACTGGTGGTGAATCGAAATGATAACAGTTTTGAACTAATTCTATCACTACCACCTTTTCAAATGTGAAAGTAGCTGCCATTACTGTTGAAGTACTGTTGCATTTAAAGGCGCTATACCTGATTTTGCACATTTGCGAACCGTGAGCGAGGTGAACAGTGTAGTTTGAACTGCAAGCCCCGCCCCTAACTGTTATTCCCAGTGAGAAACGCTCCTGCTCTCGTTTTTCTCTCCTCCCACTCAACATGCACGAAATAACGTGCACGTTTCATACTCATGCACAAAGAAACTCTCCAGAGAAAACTTGCATCTTCCAGTGAATTTACTGTTTTGGTTGCAGTAAATGCTGCGGATCAGCTAAATTACATTTTCTGTTATAACCGGTAGTTTACCGTAGCTACAGTTATGTACACAGATGCACAGTTATGACGAGTTATGATGTTAGTTTCTAACCAGTCCCTTCGAGAAGCAGTGATGTAAAGCTTCGTCGTGTTACGGTGTAAATATCACTATTATATACGGTAGACCAGCAGAGGAAGCGCCAGCACCAGAGGACGTAAATGTTACTGAGAAGAAAGTTATTGAAAGAAATACCAAGCGGACTTCGAGTCCACATTCAGTCCGAGGCGTCCAGCTGCTCTCTACCTTCAGTACAATCCACCGATAACATGAACTTTACTCCTTCTTTGGTCTCTCCTGTGTTTCAAGCCTCTCTCCTCCTCAGTTTTGATGCTTACAGGCTATTTTGCTGAGGTATCGCCACTTTCCCTTCGGCATACGCCATGCGGTTCTGTTAACAAGTGCTGCCGTGAACGCGAGAAAGGAGGGTGCTTCTCATTAGAAACCGCTGTGAGTGGCTGATAGGAAACCGAAACTTATGTAGAACGAACCGCATTGGCATGGGGAGATCGTCACGCCATCCTCAGAAACCTGTACTAAAAGGCCTGGATTCATGCCTATATGCAATCAATGAGTGATTTATTTTTATGAAATTACCTCTTTTAAAGGAGTGATGACATAGCAGTTAAAAACTAGTTTATGTTGTTGGCATTACTGCATATGTAAATACTCCAAAGAAAAAAACGGCATTTTTTACAGCGGAGTATTGTTTTGAAACACCAGACCTCACTTCCTCAGTAATACAGTTGGGTCCGGTGATGATATGGAGCTTTACCCGGAGACCACGTTGACTTCATTTTGATTGGCTACACCTTATTTGGCTATGACCTTATTTGGAGAATCTAGGTCAAGCTGCGGTCGGAGTTTGCTAAAGGCTAACTGCTAGCAACATGGGCACTTCAGACAGTGTGAGCTACGTTTATCAGACAAGACAGCATTTAGAAAATAAATAAACTTACAGGTAATGACAAGGTTGTGGTCCCCTCCCTCAGTGCATCTGCAGAAGTTTTCTTTTAAATCCATTTGTTTGAAAATCCAGACCTGACTGCACAGAAGTTACTACTAGCTCCATACACGAAGCTGAATCAGACAGGGAGGGGAGGGGAGAGCGGACGGTGCATAAACCGTTAGGAGAGAGAGAGGAGGGGGGCGCTGTTTACTTGATAGTGTGCTCTTATTGGAGCAATTAAATTACGTAGAATGATAGAACTACGTAGAATGATAGCCTGCTGTCTGATTCAACCGTTTCTGAGCAGAGGGACAAAGCTGACAGACCATAAACAGGAACTTTGATTCTCACTCTGGACATTCACATGGCCTCATCAGTGCACAACAGATCATATTTTACCCCCAAAACCCCAGAAAAGTTAAATTTGATGTCATGGCACCTTTAACACACATTATACCATGTAGAAAGCATTTCTCTGAAAGAGATTAAAATAAAATCAGGTACAGGACCTTTAAATATGTCCATACAGCAGACAAACTTATTTAATCAAATTAAATGTACCCAACAGCCTATAAAGTTATGCACAATGACTCAATTTCAGTCAGGTGTGTTGGACCGGGGACACATTGAAAACCTGCAGGACACATACAAAAAAGTGACACTGCATTTAAAACTGAAGAAAAAAAGGAGACAAGCTATTTTCCACACATTAGGTTGGCACCATATTTGTAAAACCTTTTATATGGTGTTTTATAAGAGGAACATGATGACTTCAAGATGTTCATAATTAGTGGCACACAACACATGTAAAACTGGGCCTGCACCCATTTGCTGCAACATGTCAATGAAAACCACAAAGTGGACAAGAGTTTTTCTTCTAAAAAGGCTAAAAATGCAGAGATGATGATAGGCTTTCAATTTAGTGAGTTCCTGGGACCCACCGGTGACGATTTGAGTGGGTGGGTTGGGAAAAAATATTGACACACTAAAATATTGTGATATTTTCATATGCTGATATCATATCGATATCTAAAAACGCGGCATCAATCTATTTTACTAATGAAATCTCACAAGGTTTATTTACAAAATCTCGCGGGTTTTCATTAGTAAAATAGATTGATTTTAGATCGCAAGATTTCCTGAGAGAACAATGAAATCTTGTGAGATTTCGTGGTAAAATGGACCAATATTGCGTTTTAAAATATCAATATGAAATCAGCATATGAAAATATCGTGAAATTTCAGTGTATCAATATTTTTTCCCAGCCCTAGTGGGTAATTCCAATGGGTTCCCGGTTTAAAAAAAAAAAAAAAAAAAAAAAAACATGTTCATCTATTTTTTACATTCTTCTAAAGGCATATTTTAAATTGTAGTGTTTAACTCTGTTGCTGGTAGTATGGTATGAAATAATTAACAGACATATTCATGTGTGCAAATGAAATTAAACAAAAAATGTATAAATATGAAAAGTTTATTATAAAATAACTGTTAGTGGCATGAGATAAAATCTAAATGCCTCTAGGATTAAATTACAGGAGGAGCTTAGCTCTCATGAAATAACATTCAATATTTTGTCCATCACGTAGTGGGGAGCCTTAAAGCCAGTGAAAAGCAAGACCTTTTCCTCCAGTTCTTCTCTATTGAAAAAAGCATTATTTTAAAGTTCTTTTAAACCCATCAAGTCTGAGTGGCATGGACTACTATGACCACCATGCTCTTGCTGAAATAATCTGTTTGCAATAATGTAAATGTTAAACTTTTATCAGAAATGCAGGAGGTCATATGTTATTCCAGCAGATAAAATGCAGATCTATCCAGCTAGGAATTTTTCTCTCCACAGTAACTAATTGGGTCAATTTACAATTCCCAAATCAACTTTATAAAAATGTGTTTATTTGGTTTTGTGGAAAAAAATGATACTGACTCAAGAATAAAAGAAAATAAAAACACTACACTATCATTCAGCCTAATGGAGGCCTTGATAATATCTATCACACCAATTACTGCACTTTGTAAAATCATATTCTTACTAAACCAATACAGAGTATGGTGCTGAAAAAGGTTTATGTTTTCAGAGCTAACACAACCAGAACTCAGCATCATGCTAACAACTCAACATGAAAAGGAAGGTTTTATGTATAACAAGGACCTAGTTCAATAATCAGCCTTTGTTTTTATTTGTTTAGTAGCTGTATTTATCTGAATTGTGCAACCAGCAAGAAAGATGACTTACTTTCTTCTGAGAGGGAAAAAAAAAAACCTCCTTACATCCATTTCAACCACGGACAGACTCGTGATGTGCGCATGTGCAGTTGTAGTGTCACATCAGGGTGAAAAACCTATCCAGCTGCTGGGATTTGTATTAGCGCGTCGTGCTCCAAGCAAACATTAAACTATAACAGGCCTAACGACGTCCATTAACACTAAACTGACAGAAGGAGATTTAAAAAGGCGGGAAGCGGGAAAAAAAAGGGGGGGAGGGAGGCAAAGGGAAAAAAAGAGAGGGGGAGGGAGGGAAAAACCCCCAAATCGGGCAAGAAAAAAAAAAAAAAAAACAAAAGAAAAAAACAAAAGCTCGTTACAGAGTACAGTAAAAAACGAAACTTAAAGTGAGACGCACACAGTTGTGCTGCCTTCAAGTACATCTTGGAAACAACTATTCACCATCAGCATAATAAAGGATAACTACTGAGTCCAGGCGGGCTTCATCACAAAGCTATGATGATATTTTAAAATAACAACGTCCATGGGTGGGGGACAAATGTTTCCTTAGTAGTTACTGTGATTTTAAACAGGAGTTGTCATTCTTCATGGGAAAATTATGTACGTCCCTGGGACACATCGATGGCGAGTTTACTGCGTCCTTTCAGATTTTAATGAGTCAGAGATGCAGGACGCGTACCTATCAACATCATTGCAATGTAAGGACTGCATCTCTTCACAAAATTCATATAATAGCTTAATAATTATAAATAGGGATGCGATAATATCGGGTTGATAATTACTGAGCTAATAACAGTAAATTATTATGTCATTCCGATAAGTTTGATATCGTGACAACTTGCCCCGATAACATGCCCCATACAGTTGGCAGTGCTTTTCACAAGCGTCGGCTCCAGCCATATAGCCGACTACTCAACTAAGTCCAGCCGGCTACTTGTTTATAATCAGGATCTGAAACATCGGGCTCTGGTCGAGATTCCGCGCAATGACGTTTACGCACTCTGTGGCGCATGCAGCCAAAATGCAGCTACCACTTTCAGGCTTCCCCACCGTAGTTTCCCTTAAAGCTATTTCTGTGTGAGTCCAGCTGTGACACCGTTGATGCCCTCTTTTACTCTGACATGTCGTCCTTTTTGAGAGGTAGAAAATGCGCCGTGTTTTTCAAAATTATCTGGGAAGGAGCCACAGTGCAGGGAAGCCGGAGTTCTACCTGGTAATCACGTCACCTGTTAAGGGCCCTTCACGTCAAACGCGCAAAGCGCAGGTGGCTGGCGGCAAACCCATTCATTGTGTACCAGTATGTGTTACCACAGGGGCAGAGCGTTCTGCGGTAACTCATATTCTGCGGGAGTTTGCAGGCTCTAACCCCACCCACCCCCACCCCGAAACATCGGACTCATTCAGCCTGCACTAATACCAGGATAAAGTTTGTAATGTTAATGAATAGATCAATGACCTTAATATCTTTTTTTTTTTTTTTAATTGCAGTGAAAGTGCATACCGCGCTGTTGAGACACCCTGCAACACTGCTGTGGAAATTTTTTTTTCACTGCGACAACCCTACATCAATCTCCACAGTAAAGCAACATAGAAAAAAAAAGGAAAAGATGGTATGTATTTAATGGGTACTCATGTCGTTAAAAATGTAACCATTGCAAATTAAACAGATTACTTTGTTGTTAGTTGCACTGTAAGACCTGTAAACGCAGTGCTTGAACTGGCAGAGCTGGGGATGTGGGGCCAAGTTGCCTCAAGAGTTGTGAGTCATGGCAATTTGTAGCTTTGCACATTTTTTAAGTCTTGGATGAGTGTTAAAATACACCGTTGAAGATATGAGAATTTAAACATCCCATGAAGACAAGGCATAGACACTGGGGCTGAGCTGTAGAGAGCCACCGTTAGGGCTGGGGCAAACAATTATTTGGCAGATTATTTTATCAAATAGTCGACTATTCTAATGTCCAATTTATCTGCACTTAGGTATTTTTAGTGCTCATGAACACTAGACATGTCCCAATTAGATTTTTTTGCCCCCGATTCAGAGTCATTTAATGTGCTTCGATTAGGGATGTAACGATATGAAAATTTCATATCACGATTATTATGACCAAAATGATCCCAGTTATCATTTTTATCGCGGTATTATAGAAATACCCCCTAGCATCTTTAAAAACATCCGAAATGGGTCCAAATGTCTACTTTGTGCTTTTTTAAAGGGTGAAAATCTCAAGAGAACTGTCCATATGGGAGCCTTTGTTGCTTTCAGCCATGTTTTCATAAATTAAACATTGCAAACTGCGACTGGTACTGCTTTTCCAGCCAATAAGCAGCATCACTGGGAGTTTTTCAAAGTGCAATTATCAGTCACGGTTTTAACGATAATTAAAATTTGAAACGGTATTACTAATCCACTAATTTTATCACTGTTAACCATTTTACGGTTATCGTTACATCCCTAGCTTCGATTTTACCCAATAAGTAAGGGTAAACAAAATTTGAGCCGAGTAGTCGACATCATCGACGCGTCACTACAGGCCTAGCCACCGTCCAACTTAATTCCTGATTGTTTGGATGTGTTAAATACAGTAGTTAAGAGAAGAACAAGACATCTCCTCATATCAATCAGTTCCACCTCCACAGAGACAATCGCTAGTAAATCCAAAGTTTTGTCTGCCAATGTTTTACCAGTCTGGTGAGAGGCGACATTTAAACACTTTGCTACTTTGAAAGTTTTCAGATACTAACGTTGCTGAAGAATGCTTAACCATAGGTTGGCTCTTACAGACACAGGATAAAATTTGAGGGAGAAAACTTGCTAGGCAAGTAGGGCCCTATAAAATCCGCGATCACGGAATCACGGACGGAATCATAGAATTGAACATTAAAAACAGAATTCATTATAAATGCGGAATGTCACGGAAATTAGCAATGATTTCCGAAAATGTGCTTATGTTTCAGAGTAAAACATGATCCAGAGTCTGCGCAAAGTGTTCAATTTTTAAAATCGGCCCGGATCGACTTTGCTTTTCATCGACTTACTTCCATCCACTCTGCTCTGGATGGACGTGGTTTCAAAGCAGCAGAATACAGGACAGAGCAGTTTCACCACAATTATTAGCCTGTGTGTCAGGTGATCTAATCCAGACATATTTTTCTTATGGTCTATGGTGTGGACCACCATCTGTAAATTAGTACTGTTCTGAATTGGGGGATTGGGTAGCCTAGTAGTAGCGTCGTGGGCTTTGGCGCGGAGGGCCCGAGTCCCCGACACGACACTGGTGAACCACTGTGGACCCCCGAGCAAGGTCCCCCACCAACTGCCCCCCAGCACCACTGCACAGAAATGGGCAAAATGCAGAGCCCTTATTTCCCTCGGGGATCTTAACAGTATAACAAAAAAAAAAAACTATGTATGATTAACTATTGGCTTTTTTTTTTTTTACTTGTGCCATGTTTTTTTCCTTAAATATGTTTAAAAGCATGAAAGCATTCAAGTTAGTAATTATAACGGCATAAATTGGCTATATTTAATTGTTTTATACATTGTATTGGTGTTAAATTTGTGTAAAATGATTAAAACTGAATTCTCAAAAATTAAAAACAGAAACACACAAATTAATAAATGGCACGTGGATGAATTGAATTTATTTTGACTCATTTTCAGTCATCGATGTATAGGTACAAGATTTATGTCAAGCTGCATTTTGAATTTATCTGAAGTGCCTAGAATATCACAATATTTCGCAATATATCGCAGTGTCACAATATTGCAATATTGTATTGTATTGTGACCCACGTATCGCGATACGTATCGTACCATTAAGTCCTTGCCAATATCTACCCCTACATTGAACCGTTATGAGAAATGCTGCTCTATACGAGATGGAGAAGTCAGCTTCAGCCCACAAATTCTTGTAAAGAGCCCTATGGATGAAACTGTCAATAGGGATGCCACAAACAATTATTTTGATAATCAACTAGTCACCAATCATTCTGGCGATTAGTCGACTAATCAGATCATATGAAAACTATAGCATAACAGCACCAGTCAAAAGTTTGAACACTTTCTCACTGAGTCTAACTTGACTTGACTGGTAGTGTGTTCATGTCAATATACAATTAAAGAAAAGCTGTACCCTGAAAGCTACGACAACGCACGTGCGTCAAGGAGAGGCAGACAAGACAGCGGAAGGTGGCAATTTTGAAAGGAAAAAACAAAGCTTTAAGATAAACGATTAGACGATTATGAAATTAGTTGCCAAACTGCCAATATCCAAAAGGTACAATGTGTAACTATGAGGTGACACTGTACCACCTTGGTTATTATAACTACATTCTAAAAATACTTTGAGACTGTAAATAGGGAGTGGGATTGACACTATCCTGCTTTACTGTAAACTAAAAAAAAAATGCATCAAATTTCCTTCTACATTGTTTGAAAATTTTGAAGCTCAATATATAGAGTGTAGCACAGTCCATATTTGTGTGAAAAGTGTACACTTTAATTTGACTGATTTCTGGGGGAAAATTTTTTTTTTTGATATTCTACTTTTTTTGTGATTTGAGCTGAGTGGAAATGAGTTAAATCAGCATGGGATATCTCACATCAATCCCTGGCTCATCAGAATGTTTTTTTTATTGAGTCAATCCAATATTATTTTGTGCTCATACTGATTTACAGTTTCAGTAGGTATGTAATCCATAAGTGGATATGTCTGGTGAAGAAAAATTAGTGCCATTTCCTATTTCATCTTGTATCAAATCTGTCAGATTGAAAAACGGTCCAAACAAGTTCAAGTGCACGTGTTGTCAAGAACCAGCACAGTCTAGATGGCAATGAAAAAAAATAAATGAACCCAAATCAACTCAATAGATCATAGGAAGCATCTTCATCTGTTTCAGAATAGAGCAAAAACTGTTTCTCTGGGAGGTTTAAAGGGGAATAATTTTGTACAGCAAGATTTATGAATGAATGTGTCAAGATGACATCGCACCAGAAGACAACTGACACCAACAGGACAGATTATGAAGTCATAATTTTACTCACCTGTACATCAGAGATTCGGGTCTTGTTAAATTCATATTCATCTTAATTCTAAAAGTTGAACTAAAATTGTGCCCGTTGAGCAGTAACATTTTAGGACGGAGATGCAGTTTGAGTTTGCGTTTTTTTTTTCTTCACACTACACATGAAATATCAGTTTAATGAGTTTCAGTCACATAGGTACTTAATGTACAGTTTTCTATGACATCTGCGCATCCCACTGAAGGGGCTGATGGCTTTAATTTACTGCAGCTTTCTTTTAAGTAGGAAGACAGTAAACCACTCTTTTTTTCCTATAAAAGAAGCCCTGATACGGAAAGCCATGAACTGTCTTACCTGGACCGTCTGATCCGGAGAGGGGTGAATTAAGCTTCGGTCGCTTTGCGGTGGGGGGTCCCGCATCCAGCAGATTGTCAGCCATCCTGGCCGGTGAATATTATGAATGGTTGGTGATGCAGGAAAATAGGAGCAAATCAGTCCCAAGTTGTCAGCTTCTGGCTCGTAGAAAAAGGTAACTTTTCCCAATGCCGCACGCAGAGGAGCAATTTATAAAGATTTTTTTCTTCTCTGGCAGACAGGCGAAAAGCTGCCTGGAGAGATGGAATTTAAAAGAAAGGCAACAGCGCCACGCTTCGCCACCGAAGATCACCCCATGATAATCCAACACCCAACACCCACATAATTATCCTCAATAATTACGTCCAAAAATTATTTCAGTCCGATAAAAATAAATAAAAATCAATCATAAAATATTACACGATGCGTACACAAATCGCTTTCCCAGGAGATCGCTAGTTTCACGTATGTAAAGAATCATTTTTTTCGCTGTCTTAACGAGCGGTTATAAAATTCGTTTTTGGCTTTAATAAAAAGAAAAAAATTCCCGAAATATTTTCTATGTGGTGGATATTTTTTTTCGTTGCTGTCTACCGATAAATGCAGAGTCTCAGGACGGAGATACGGCAAGAAGCGGCGCTCTCTAAAAGGGAAATCAAATATACAGTGGGCTTTCGTGACGACAAAAAGACATGTTCCCCTCACATGTTAGGATAAATTCTCAGCGGAAGAACTAACACTACGATTTTCTGCTGGAAAAAAAGCCGTTTGAGCCGGGTCTGGGTGGCTCCGATGGGTTTTTAAAATTAATGCTCCCCCCGAAATCCCGATTCTGAGCCGCGTCAAGATGGCGGCTGTTGATTCCTCCGATACAAAAAAAAAAAAAAGTTTTTTTTTTCTTCCCAGATAGACTGTGGGGGTAGGAGGGGGAGGCGTTGTGCCCGACGCCCTGACGTAAACCTGTGTCCTACCGTGCGTCATGTAGACGTATATGAAGTTGCCTCCAGAGGTGTAATAGAATAAAAATTAAACTTTTATTTTTGCCGTTTCAAACTTTATGAATACGTGTCATTCTTACATGCTAAATATGCTAATCCGAGGGAAATAACTACTAATTAACACAAAAGCAACGATAACCAAGAACTTCTTTACAACTCCTTTATTCTTAACACATTTCTGGGGGACCAATTAAATAATTAGAAGTGATTAAAGTAGTAAAAATTCAAATGTCAATTAATATCTATAGCTCATAACTTTACAAAACTATATTGAAAGAACAATTTTACGTTTGACACCACCATATACCACAGCTTTCGCTATACTTTTTATTAAAACCATTGGTCATTGCATTGATTGAATGCACAAAATTAAACTATTCCAAATTTAATGAGTTACACAAAAATATCGTATGTAGTTTTGATTCTTATGTAAAAAGTTGTTTTGTTTTAAATTTGAATAGGTCACTTCATTTCTGCAATATAGGCTTCAGTATTACAGTCAGAGATATATAACTAGGGTTCAAATATGGAATGTGTAAAGTTTTGAAAAGCAAAGGTTAAACTAACCAAAACCAAGAGTTGCATGGGCTCTGTAAAAAGTAGACATATTCTAATGGAAGAAAAGTATTTCCATATATCAAACATTGTCATATAATCATCACCTGACCTATAATTTGATTAGACATACATATTTCTACTTAATATTGGACTACTTCTGTCCAGATACACAAAACACTTTTGTAAACAACAAAAATTTCAAAGAGTTGACTTCATACAATCTTGAACAAACATTTGAATGAATAAGTTTTACACAACATATTAACACACATACTCTTCTTCATGAAGACAGTTGTCCTTTCAAGCTGAAGCATAGTAGTTTACGGGTTTTGCACAGTATCTTAAAACATTTGCTTTTCTGGGCTGCAATCTCTGATGATACTCCCAGGATCTGTTAGAGCCACTCTCCCTGTTTGGACGACGCAGACCCAGGTGCGATGATTACCTCTCACACAACTATTCCCTTCACACACACACATCCTTTTTTAACTTCAACCACCGTCAGCCCTTGGTACTTTTCATGCTTCTTGCATTTCTTCTCCTGTATGTTGCTGTTTGAGATTGTTGCATTTATCATTACTGCTGCCTTGGGTAGTTTGTCAACCACCAAAATGTTCAGTTGGTTAGTCATCTGTTTTTTTTTAGTCTGGATTGGAAGTCCCACAAGAGCTTTGTTTTGTCCTTCTCCCCCACTTTTGCAGGATCCCCCATCTTCTAGTCTCATTCCAGCCAACTGGTTATAGCGATACCTGGAAAGCATATCTGCCTGTATCTTAGATCTTGCTGCTATATTATGGACTCAGAGGCTTCTTTGCACAACCTACACCTTGAGTTCTGTCTTTCTCAGGCAGCCATGATCAGTCTGGATGCCAATCTTTCATATCAGCCTTCTTAGAGAGGTTTTTCAATATCGGCTACTTCTTCCAGGTGTAAGTCAAAAAATGCCATGTAGGGATTCATCCTTCCATGGATCTTTGCCTCATTCTGGTTAAGAAATCTGATGCTCACGAGCCCCAGCCTCACTCCCTTAGACTAAGGATGCTGGATTGTGGGTGCAACCATTCATGCATTGTGAAGAGCTTTCTTTACATCAGTGGCTTCAGTCTTCTCCTTTGCCCAGTCTATTTAGATATGGGATGGCTGGCATGGCACAAGTGTTTTGCATTCAGCAAACTCTTCAGGAATCTTCACTCTTTGCTTTGTAGGTATTTTGTTGTGATCAAC
Organism: Atherinomorus stipes; assembly: GCA_023101725.1. Classification (NCBI taxonomy): domain Eukaryota; kingdom Metazoa; phylum Chordata; class Actinopteri; order Atheriniformes; family Atherinidae; genus Atherinomorus; species Atherinomorus stipes. Next base: position 845,530 of record JALJCO010010844.1, read on the forward strand.
TTCCTTGCAGCCTCTTCATTATTGCCATTAGCCTGTAATAGCCCAAGGTGTCTGTCTATAGCTGTCCTAATCACCTTCTACATTGCCTTGTAATAGTTCAACTACTTCAGCTGTGATCATCTTACCTCTTTAACATCACCTGGCCACATTTCTCCAATAAGAATGAAATTCTAATATCCTTATTTTATATTTGGGTATGATGGTTTAGTGAGTTATTTTCTTGCTCAGACCTGGATTATAACTTAGTGTCATCTATATGGCAGGTGGATGGTGGCTTTTTACAAAACCACAAAACTTGTCTGTAGCCAGACTTTGCGGAGGTCTCACTAAAAGGATTCAGGTCGATGCAGAGCAGCAGGAGACAGGGCATCTCCATGGTAGATACACACTTGTTGGCAACTTGTGCAGTTAGGTTTGAGTTTGCCTCCAGAGTTGTCTTCCACAGTTCAACTGAGCTCTGGCTCTCATTGTACTGTTCAAATCAAATCAAACTTTATTTTTAAAGCACCTTTCAGGCAAAAGCAGCATTAAGTGCTTTACATCATAAAAACGATTAAAAAAAATGTCTAACAAAAGTTAATTCATAAGATAATTAGTTAAGTAAGGATCAAGTAATGCTTTTTTTTTTTAGATGTAGTAAAGGAAAAAGTAATTTTTTTCATTCAAAAATAAGTATAAAGTAAAAAAAAAAATACTGTGATTATGTTCAGTACTTGAGTAAATGTAATCAGTTACAGTCTCTATTAAAAGCACAACTCCACAGTGTACACGCTGCAAATTCAGTTGGAGATCAATTCCCAGCAATTGATTTTATTCAATGTTAAATTTCACTTCACTTATTAGCGTGCTATGTACAAAAACATACCCAACAAAAAAAAAAACAGGAAAAACAAAAAACATTTCATTAAGACTGAGTGGGAGCAAGAACAAGCTACTCCAATACTACTTACTATCAAATATTGTGTAGTGTCTCCCTTTTCATTTGGTTAGTTCAAATTTAAAGTAATTGAAATGCCTATTGATTGACTGATGTTCTAGCATGTGAAAAAAAGGGGAAAAAAAATCAAATCACATTCCTGCTAAAACAATTTCCAAAGGAAAATACAGAAATTCACTCTTTTACAAACACTCATACGGATTTCCACACATGAAAACAAAAATAAATCATAACTATAACTTCAACATTTTTCAGATGATCTAGTTCTTTAGACGATTTGATACTATAGTACATGCGCATATAAATAATAGAAAACGCTCAGATACTATACAGTAGAAAGGCTTAATGTACAAAAAAGAATTAGTGCCTTGTGCAGTTACATTTAAATAGTAAGTATGAAACTGACCTCTGAGGAAAAACACCACCTGCAAATTAATATGATGCAAAAGAAAAAGAGATGGCAATGACACTCTTTGGCATCAACATTTTCCCAGTGCATTATTCTGCTGGTTCAGAATGCCACTCACATCTCAATACATCCAGCTAAATCGACACATACAGTAAGCTTGTGTTTGCAATGAAACAAAGCAGGCAAAAATCTAATCTGTCGCTACACGCAGCTATCTTATCATTCCTTTTTGTCCCAAAAATGATAAAAGTCCACAAAAAGCACATTATTCAAAAAAATCTAATCAAAATTACCAAGGAAAATTAAGACATGTAGAGTATACGTTTTACCTGACACTCAAGAATCATCACCTCAACTAGCACTTTAGATAACAATGATTATTATCCCTTTATTGTATTTCAACAAACATATTTGACTGCTACAAAGTTTGTGTGCTCATGAGCAAAATAAGGTTGTTTTCCCTTTGATGTTGTTAGAACAATTAAATGAACCCAACTCACTATGACATGCAACAAAAAAAAGAGGAACCAAAAAGAAAGAAAAACCTTATCAAATCATAATAATGTCAAAGGTGTTATGCATTATATGTAGCTTTTTACATTTAATTGTATACATCAAGAAAAGGCACTGCACAAATTCTGTGATGTCAGAAAAGTATCAAAATTTAATCCAATTCAATCAAAAATATACTCCTTGCTATCAGATTTTGGGGAATTTTAAGAATGAAAGGGCTCAAAGAGAAAAAAATATTTTTTTAAAAAGGCACAAGCTAATATAACTACAAAAGAAAGAAAAATGCTCAGGGGTAATGTTAAATCAAACAGGAAATGTTAAATGATGAGAAGGCAAAATGACACTTTATTTTAGCAACATTTGTTTGTTTGCTTCATAACTAAACAGCTGGTTAAGAAATGGCAGTTAAAAACATGAGGTGTTGTTCAAGATGAGCATCAACAATAAGACAGACAAACAGGTGAATTTCATAGTAAACCTTTTTGCCTCTGAGCACACAATCCTTTTTTACAAAAAAAAACAGGGACAGAGCAGATGTAGAGCAAGATAGCTGTATAATATTCAAGCTTTAGATAATGAATAGAAAAATTTAGAAAAGAAAAAAAAAAACACTCATGGGGTTGAAATACATTTGGTACACTGCCTTTGCATTTTACAGTGCTATTACATTAAGTTTCATGCCATTGAGAATTTGAATCAGCAAAAGCATTAAGCTGCTTCCATCTATAAATGTCTTTCAAACCCTAGATGGCAGAGAGTAGGGCCTCAGATAAACAGCTTAAATTTTATATAACAATTAACACAAACACATTTATGACATTCCACTTTGATTATCCACATGTCTTCAAAGCACTATCTTCTAACAGTGTGATCCATTGCGATCCTTAGGCAGTTTTCTTTAGTCCATCTGCAGCCATGGCTTAAGACATTCCTTGTAGGTGCAGCAATACCTTGCAGGATCCACTGAAACACTCATCTATGTTAATCAATTTCTCACAACACTCTGGATCATGGGAGAAGGGTGCAAACTAGTCGCCTACAATGCTGCAAGCATGCTGATTTAATGTAACAGAGGCAATCATCTCAGTGTTGAGGAAATACAAAGCTCTCAACTGTGGCCAGAGAAAAAGCTGCCAAATCAGCAATAAAGTTTTTCTTCTTTCAAAGATGGTTCCTAACTCGTTTGTAGTCCTGCAGTCTAACCAAGTCATCTGAGTAACCTATAGGCACCTCTCCTCATTAAACCCTGCTTGACCCTACTTCACAAACAAACACTACACTACAAGCATGCAAATACACTTGCACACCGTAGCCTATAATGATTAGTCCCGGCTGTGGCTCTAACAAGGAATCTTCTAGTTTAAACATGGATGCAGGCTCTGGAGCATTAATGTGCAGATTTTACACAAATTGTGATGCCCCTTACATTGTTGCTTTCTTCTTGGATAAAAAGGCAAAAATATAATAGCAAAACATAGTTCAAAAAGTAAACCAGTAACAAAAGCAAAGCTTTGTTTTCCTTTTTTTTTTAACCCCCAAATTTTTTTCACATTGTTTTTCCCCTTTACTTTCTCACTTAAAAAGGCTTTGTTTACGTCTTATTCTATTCTAAAGGCACTTAAACGACATATGAAAGAAATACTCAAGATTAAAGGTGCAACGATAATCAAGTAATTTAATGCCAGATAATGGGATTTATAGCAGGCAAGAAGAAAATCAGCATTACCTGCGTGTTCCTGCCCGACGCCCTCTTTTTGTTGTCCACCAAGCACCCTTGATATCATCAGCCAATCATATTTACACTACAAACAACCTGCTTTCTGGCTGAGACTGGCTCCATAGCACTTCCATGTGTCAGCGAGCAGGAACTAGAGCTTAAAGGGTTGAGGGCTGATGATAAAAGTGCCATTGTGACAAATCCTTAAAGCCTTGTTAACTCTCCAGCATTACTGTCACAGTCGCTCTCATATTTGTCCGTTCTCGAGTCTTTAAGGGACCTTGTTGAATTTTGTGTTGAATGCTGCTGGGCCAAGGATGAGATGAGCTTGTCATTTGGAGAAGGTGCTTCAAGATTGGTTACAGGTATAGATGTCAAGCCACTGTGAGACATAGATCGCTTGGCATAAGAAGTCTCTGTGGAGGGACGTCTTTCACGGGTGTCTGCCTCTTTCATGTGGCTAAGCCCTGTTGCATTTGAGGACCCAGCGCTGGCACTGGACACCACAGTATTGGGACAGCTTGCATTCGTGCTGCTTGTGGGCACCATGCTGGCGATTTCGTCAGTGGGGAGCGCCCAATGCTACCATCCACCTGCGCTCGAATCTCTGGTGAGACCGAGAGCTGGTACTGAGGCACAGGGCCGCTGTCACTGCTTTTAGGGTAAAGGAAGGTCTTCATTTGACCTTTTCCTTTGACATTAACTGTGCCCCTATAATCAAACTCATAATCCATTCCACTGAGCACACAATAGCTTTCTTCACTTACCTGAACACGACATTCTACACCTGTTGTGTCCATACGACTGGCAATATTGACAGTGTCTCCCCAGATGTCATAGAGAAGTTTAGTTGTACCAATCACCCCTGCTGTTAAAGGCCCATGATTAAATCCAATTCGAAGCTTGAAACCAAAGCCCAGCATGTTCTTGTTGAAATCATCCACCACTCGCATCATTTCAAGAGCAAACTCAAAAAGAGCACGAAGGTGTGCATGGGGATGTGCTGCATCTGCACACTGCTGAGCATTGAGTCCAGCTGCTGCCATGTAAGTGGCACCAATGGTCTTGATCTTTTCAATATTTGTGAAGGCAGGCTTCCGCAGGAGCTCATCAAAATCACCAATTAGCTCATTGAGGACACGATAGCACTCCTTACCTCCTTCATAGCTTTCTTCATAAAACTCACTGAAGTTAACAATACTGGCAAATATGACACCTACATTGTCATGGTTCTTGGAGTAACTTTGGGTGACCTTAAGCTGCTCAGCCACGTGGATAGGAATTATATTGCGAAGCAGCCAGTCAGCCTGGTCCCTCATGTTCTGAATCTTGATGCGGTGTTGATCAGCTTCAACATTTCCATGGTAATGCAAACGGTAACTGACCTCAAATTCACGGTTAAGGAACCAGACAAGGAGGAGGAGCAGGAAAAAGGCCATGCAGACCTCAGGACCAAGAAGTTCCTGTGGGTGCCGTTGTGGTTCAGGATCTGTTGGGTTGTCAGACAAAATGAAGGAGCTGTTGCTACTGTTGTTTCGACCATCAGACCTTGTTGAGAGAGAGAGAGAGAGAGAGAGAGAGAGAGAGAGAGAGAGACTTAAAAACCATAAAAAATCTCTAATTCATGACACTTAAAAAATGGATGCTAGCTATGATTTTTGCCCCACTTTCAAAACTGGAAAGCATCCTCATTTCCTTAATTTTCCATCACTTCACCATTATGGATTTTTAAAGAAGACATAAGTTTAAAAAGTGCTTTACTTTATTTAAAGCAACCCTTACCAATGTTGCACTATTTTTTTAATAAGATAAACTGCTATAGTCCGGGAGCCGGGTTGGTGAACCCGGTTTCGTCTGAAAAAGTTTTTTTCTCGACTCATTCTCCTAGCTTTAAGGATTCCAGATGATGCACAGTGATATCCCTTGAGCATTTTTAGTTATTAACCCCTTAATGGCCGAAACACTAAATATCCACCAAAAATAGTTAAGGCAATTCATACTTGCTCTAAAGGTATCAAATTTTATTTCTACAATGTTTATCAATGATAGTGGATATGTACATAGAATAAATGTATTGTATTTTATCATTTCACATTATATGTTTTAGGCATTAACTCCTTCACACCCAAAACACCAAAATTCAATAAAAACACAATTTTTAAGATAATTGTTCACAGTAAATCAATTCAAATTCTTCAAATTACCCTTCTACAATATTTATGTTTCAGTGTTTGTCTGGAAGTGGTCGCATACGGCATATTTCCTGTTATGGTCCTATGATTATCAACTAGACAAATTTATATGAGACTCAAGAATCAGAGATGGAGACATTAACCAAGTTTACAGGAATTTATTTAGAAAATATAAACCATATCTAATACTATCTAATGTGGTGTGTATGGGTGCCTTGGCAAGTGTGGATGGAGTGTGTGCTATGCTACATGTGTGCAGAATGCAAGTGTAAGAAGTTAAGTGTGGTGCATATGTAAATACATTAGAAAAGTGGTGTTGTATAATGTGCTGAAAGTCTCCCTAAATTATCAGAGCAGGGGTGATGGAGTTCTCCTGGCACTGGATGGCAAGGTTAGAATGGAGGCTTAGTTTCAGGTCTATCAAGAGCATCCTACACTTAAACATTGAGATGCCATCGTGCATGGTAGACCGTGTACCCTACAGCTGCACTTTTTGGAGCTGCATGGACTTTCCTTCTTGCAGCCACATTTAATCATTTCTAGAATAGCGTCTGGGGCAGGTTTGCAATGTGCAGGGAGAGTGGTTGGGTTCAGTGACCTGTTAGTGATGTCTTTGTTGCATCCAAATGTCTCTGGGTCCCATGCAGGTGGAATGCACCCATCAACATTTTGCCAATACACAGCTTGAAGGTGAGCTCTCTTAACATTCTCTGCTTCCTTGGTTGGTGGTAGTGCAGCTAGGTTCAGAGCAGACGTATTTCCTTTCCCATTCTTCTTCCCCCAAACTACAAGTCTAGTGTGAGACATATTGCTGCTGTTCTGTATGCCATAGCATGCTGATATGAAGGCAGTGGCTTGGTCGATGACTTGATTGAACGGTGCATCCATATTTCCCATAGCCGATAGTTCATACCCAGCTTTAAGGACTTTTACAACAGTTCCTTTTCCCAACCCAAAGTATGGCGCTACTGTGTCACATCACCTGGTTTGATTTAGCGCATACAATTTCATAACATCTCATTACAACGATTGGTGTTTTGGCCATGAAGGGGTTAATATTTAAAACTGCATGAATATTCTAGTTCACTGTACATGTTCACTTCCATGGATGAATAATGTAGAAAGCACATTTTTGCAATTAGATCAAGTATTTTGCATAAAACAGCCTAAAGCTCTATTTTTGATGGATTTTTAGTGTTTTGGGCATTAAGGGGTTGATAACTAAAAATGCTCAAGGGATATCACTGTGCATCATCTGGAATTATTAAAAGGTGACCCTAAGCTACAAGAATCAGCTGAGAAAAAAAACTTTTACCGACAAAACAGGGTTCAGCCAAAAATCACCCCTTTGACTACGGGACTGCTATGAATGAGGTAATGGAACTCTGAAATACAAGACGGACCCACCATTAATCAAAATAAACATGATTCCAATCTCCAAACTCCAACCAATCCTTGCAGTGGGGCACATGCCCAGGACTGGCCGAGGGACCTGCCTGTCAGACCTTTGCTTCCGCATTAGGAGGCGGAGGGAATGGGGGGTGGGTCTTTGGAGTGAGGCGGGACTGTTGATGTTCAAATAATTTTGCTGTGCTTGCTGAAATGCAAGATCAGTAAGGGTTGCTTGAAGAAATTCGGAATTGAATAGTTCTGTTTTAATCTAAAGTTTGAGTGGATGTGGCTCAAATATTAATTAAAAAATAAATCCTTACCAGAAAAACAGATTCTTAGCAACTCTGAAAGACATTAAAAGAGGCAACAACAATTAATGAAACAAGAACATCAAGAAATCCACTATGGACTTAAGCTCTTTTGGAAAAATATCAATGTGTACATCATCATCTCTCTCAACAAAAAGCCTTAATACACCATACAGCTATTCACACTTATTTTAAAATGTTTTCAACTCAACAATCATGATGCAAGTGCAAACATTTCTCCACTTTTCATACCTGCAGGGGGAGCTAAAAAGCAGGGCAAGAATCACCAGCCCCACCAGTGTAGCTATTGTTGAGCGCATCCAGTAGCAGAGCTGGCAGAAATTACAATACTGAATGATCGCTATGATTATAGCACAGCAGATGAACATGGTGAACTACAGGCATAGAAAAAGACAGAGAGAGTAATATTATAAGCAAACAGCACAATGAAGACTGTATACCATTTTGAATGTATGCTTTTCAAACAATTTTCCCATTTTACAAGCATCTTTGTGCAACAGCTAAGCAGCAGAATTCAACAGAACAACATAACCATTACAAACTAAGAAAAATGTGAAACCTGACCTCACCTGAATGGAGCAATGCATGTCACAGGTAACATGGGAGAAGACTGCTACCGCAGGCAGAGACACCAGAACAGCTCCTATCAAGTGACGCGCTATCCAGCCTGAGACGGCTTGAATCAGGACCCGAGTGCAATTCAGCACACTGTCCAGATAGAAAGCCACACTGGAGAGGAAAAACAACAAACTATGACTGATAGAGATTACTATGATGCATTGGAAAACATCTTGTTTTACTCCAGTCTGGTTGCATCTTGAAAATTCAACTGACTCCAAACACAACTCTCTGTAACTTAGGTTTTTTTGTTTTTTAAAAACATCATCTGAAAAAGAAGACAAAAAAGACTAACTAAACATGACCTAACCATTTAATATGTGAATTAGAAGACATAAAGAAATCAGTGATTAGAATATGTATAAAAAGGTACAGAGCTATTTTGTTTGTGACCCCTTGTTTCTGATATGTTTTCCATCAGTTTCTCCCCCACATCCCTCTAATCTCTGCTGAAGTACATTTGAAATAAGCATAATGCCCACATATTTTTCTTTGAGCAGAAAGCATTATGCCGATGTCATTTGCATGTAAACTATCATCAGATAGTGTTTCCTAAGAAATTAAACATCTGTCTTTAAATGGCGACCACTGTAACAGGTATATAAAAGTTACAAACCAAAGTTTTCACAGTTTTTACTCCACCACTTTTTGAAAGTTAATCTTCTGATTGAATTAATCTGCATATTGTTCCATAAAAACTTTTCTGTATTCCTTTGCTTCGCATGCAGTTTTGTTTGTTACTGGTATTTAATTAGCTTACATTTAATAAATACAAACCAATTGCACAGCAAAGAGCCTGAATATTTTTGATCTTTTATCTGTTAAATAAAGCTTTTAAACAACACAGTTTTTGTCCAATCATTTTTCTGTAAATTGGATTTATGATTAAACTGGTAGTTTAAGACCCATACTCTTTATTTAGTATCTCACCGAATAGCAAACAGAAGAGCCAGAGCCTCCATCAGTGCAGTTACAGCTGTCAGAGTTAGTGCTGGTGTGGACAGATTTTGCTGGGTAACAAGTGGATGAAGGTAACAGGCCAGTGATAGAGCCAGAAATACTAAACAGCACAGCAGCATGTCCAAGAAACAACTGAATGTCGGGCTGGCAAATGTCTGCACTGCTACTTGGTTCTCCACCTGAGAGGCAACACAGACAAAACAAAATAGGTAAAGACAGAAGCAAGATGAAAAAACCGAAATCAATTACAGAACAACTTTCAATTCAGTCTCAGCTTCAGTCGGTTGCTACCCTGACATTAAAAGTGCACTTCTGAGGTTGCACCAGCAGAGGGCATTGCAACCTAACACAAAACTGCTTTTAAGGTCCTGCAGTGATTTCTCTTTGCCGCAGTCTTGACCCATCTGGTGATAACGTAGTGCTAACAGGCTTCACAGAAAAGACTCAAACAAAGGGAAACACTAACAAGGAGAAAGATACAGCAGTGTTATCTAATATAGACACCCACATCTAAAAACAGCCAGATCAGGATCGCTGGAATCATGAAAATGCAGACATTTCTTCCATTCTTAAAAGGTATCCAGATCACAGAGGCAAAAAGGTAGCTTAGAGTATGTTACAGTGCAAGCTCACAACACACAAAAACAAAAAGAATCTAAAAATACACACACATGCATCCATGCTTATACAAGTAAGCATATGGGCATCAATATGTCACAGCTTACAGAAACACACACCTCTTCCTGGTAGCTTATCCGGTAAGCAGACTCAGGCTCCTCTCCAGGAAGGTGAGGCTCAGCTTGTGTAAGGGAGGCTTGTAGAAATAGTCCTTCATAAGACTGTCACAGACAGAGGAAAGTCAAACCTAATGTTCAATTCACATTCAAATATTTGAGTAAAAATCTGCATACATTTTACAATTAAATCCTGAAAGCTGCATCTGTGCATTAAGATCACAAGTTTCTGAAGTCTATGTTTAAAAGCCTTTGAGTTCTAATAACCTGTCCTCTTTAATGACATCCACAAAGTGAGCATCACTCCTCTCCCTGAAGTTCTTGGATCGCAGCGGGATGAGAGCAGAGTGGTCCATGCCCATGGCTCCGCCACTCCACGTCTTGTTCTCCTTTTCCTGCAGCATCTCATACAGTGATGTCTGGCTGTTATTCAAAGCTTCTAGTTTAGGACTGAGCAGGCCATTCACAGCCTTGGGGCTGCGCCCAGCAGATATCGCTGGGGAGCATTTCAGATTTGAAGAGTCCTAAAAGGAAGAGCAGTTTGAGAGAGATCTTGAATTCCCAAGAAAGATGGCATGATAATAGATCTTTGTTTTGGGAGTAGGTCAGCGATACTAAGAAGTGGTCTAAATAGGAAAAATGAGAGTCAAAAACTGTGCTTTAGTTACCTCAATTCAAATCCATGTGTGTGGATATGTTATCTAGGACTAATAGAGCTCTATTTCTCTGAACTATTTTTGTGACCTTTTTTTCCTTTCTGGTGCTCCTTGGAATAAAATGCCCCAATATAAGGCAGAGCTACCATGAAATAAAAGGTGCAACACAGGATGAACATTCTAACCTTTTCTGAACATCACAATTTTGACAGTTAAACTCTTTTTCTGTTTGCGTCAGGTGACAACAGGCTAACCTTGCTGCTGTTGGTTTTGTGGTCATCATGGCAGCCATTATGCACAATTCCTTCCTCCAGAGCCTGATCCTCCCCTGCTATCAGGGTCACACTGCAGGACAGACAGGGGAACTTTGTGGCGTATGGAGATGAGCAGTAAAGAGGGAGAAACAGAACATGTGAGTATGAAAGAGGTGGAAAATGATCAAATTGTGCAGAGGGAAACGTGAAGGTCGAGGCATATTTCACTGAGGTTCATGTTAGTGGGTGGGATCGCAGAGAACGGGGAAACCAGCTCGGTTATAACAGATAAAGAGCAAACAAGAGCTGTTCTTTTCTGGGTCAGTTTTTCATTTCACGTGTGCTGCAGCTGAAAATGACACAGATAGTTCAAGATACAATTTAAGAATCTACCAAATGTTCAAGGCACATATATCACCTGCTGGGTGCCTACTTACCACATTAAACATGCCAACAACCATTTTCCACACCTGTCCTCCACATCCTTTCACACACGCAAATGTTATTAAATACACCACCTGCCCCTGCCCCCCCCCCCCAAAAAATAAAAGAGTTGCCACCAAAAAACAAAAGGTCATACACTCCAATATGTCATTGGACCGCCTGTAGCTTTGATTATGGCTGCATTTGCTGTGGCATTGCTTCAATAAGCTTCTGCAATGTCACAAGATTTCTTTCCATCTAGTGTTGCATTAATGTTTCACCAAGATCTTGCAGTGATGATTGTAGAGTCTGACCACAGCCTTCTCCAACACATCCCAAAGATTCTCAATGGGGTTCAGGTCTGGGCTCTGTGGTGGCCAATCCATGTGTGAAAATGATGTGTCATGCTCCCTGAGCTAGTCTTTCACAATTTGAGCCCGATGAATCCTGGCATTGTCTGTTCCTAACCCAATTTTAGTAGCTTCTGCAATCTCCTTAAATGTTTTCTCTGTTGGATGCATGCCAGTGATTTGACAAGTCTCAAACGGACTAACATCTTTTCTCACTACAACGGGATCTGTCTTTTGACATGGTTGTTTCGGAAATGACAAGCAAGTCATTGCCCCAGTTGGGGTTAAATAACTTGTTGCCAGCTGAAAGATAATTGCCCATGCAGTAATTATCCAATAGGAGGCTCGTACTGGTTTGCTTTGTTAAATCCAGGTGGCAACTTTTTTTTTTTTTTTTTTTGGGGGGGGGAGGCTACTTTGGAGATGCTAGCTCACTCAGCAGAAGTCATGTCTACATCTCAGCCTTGCAGAGAATGTAAAGCTGTATACAGAGGGGTCATTAGTTGTAGGCAGAAAAGCTTGAAAAGCCCCCCTGCTTGAGTTTACTCGTAATAGTATCAAATGCCCCCATCGATTCTTTTGCCCCCCGCCATCCTCTATCATCTGACTTCTCTGCTCTGCCCCAGCAAGTACACCTTAATCCTTTCTGTAAAGGTAGAGCATGTATGGACTTGTTGGGTTAATTAGCAATTACAGTCAGTTATTACACCAAGTAGAGCTCGGAAAGAGAAAACACTTTCTTTGACTAATTTCTAAGGCCTTACTGTTTTACTCTCATATTTCTTTAGGATTTAATATAAACTAGGCTAGCAGACAAATGGAAGCATCTAAAACATAAGTAGGTGCATCAAAAGTGAAAAGGGAGCTTAGAGACAATTTAGCCATGCAGGATGCACAAAGTTAAAATTACCTTATTACATGGAGCACACAAAAAAGTGTGGCTCCACATAATGTAAGAGTGAATTCAAAGTCAACACTCCTTGCTTGCAAAAATGAAAATATCTAGAAAAGCTTCTGATACACCCACACACAGGAAAGAGGCTGAGGTAGAAAAAAAGAGCTTAGTGGTCTTCCTCAGGCAGTGTAGGTGCAAAATGATAGACCATCCAAGTAACATGCTGCTTACTGTTTTAAGACAGTTACTACACACCTTGGTCCCATCTGGAGGAAGGACAGAGGCTGAAGGGGCTCCATCAGACGTGCTCATTTTGGGCATGGGACACTGAGGATCTGTAAGTTCAAGCCCAGACAACCCCATCTGGGAGCAGCTGCAGTGAGAGTGAGGCTCAACCTTCCTGCCAGAGATCAGGTAGGTCTTCAGACCTGGAAAGAGGGGGGAAAAAAATGGATAAAGAATGTTACTGGAGCCAGTCTGAGATGACTGTCGTCACCAATGCCTGTATGAAGGTGCTAATGGTTATGATGTTGCATTAGGATTCAGCAGAGACCCAGTAGCCAGGATGAATTCCCTCAATGACTTGTATAAGCAGATTTTTAAGAAAGAAAAGCACTGAATCTCTCCCACTTGTAAAAGACAAGGTCATACACGAGTCTCCATTTCTCTCCATATGCATGTAGCCTATATAAACATAGTGTATGATGTGTTTGCACAAGTTTTTAATAATTTCTTTCATTTAAAATCAAATGAATGAGCAAGGCACACACAATGTGCCAAGGTCACCATTTTCTCTCTGCAGTTATCTCTGTTCATCACACCAATTTTACTAAACCTCACAGCCTGAGAATTCATTTATGGTACTGAATTCCTTGCATTCATTCTCGATCTCGACTTTCTCCACAATGGCAGGTTTCATCTTTCATGTGTATGTGGTACACGTGCTTTAGTGTGTGGAGGAGTTCTGACATTCTCGTCCAATGACCATGAGATGCCACATTCTGGACACGACAGACAAATATTTGAACAGCTGCCACCTCCCACTTCTATCAACATATTAACATTTCCATGGCTCTTATGAGGTTTCTGCATTTTGTTGGGGTTTCTATTTTTTGGTTAGTTTTTTCCCCGTGAGCTATGGAATTCAGAGAAAAGGACAAAACCAGGCCGTTTGGAAATAAGTTACCACCTGGTGCTGGCTTTAGTTTTTCTGCTTGGTACTGAGATGTAAGAGCCTTTGATTTGCCCAACATGGTGCATTTCATACCCTCAGTAAAAATCACTAGCCTCTTCCACTCTGGCTCACCAGAACATTCCTGTTTGTGTTTTTATTACACTTGTGCCATGATAGATACAGATGGGGAAAAACAAACTTTTGACAGCTTAAAAAATGGTCCACATAATTGAGAACAAGATGACCAAGTGTTTACGAAGAAGCGCCTCTTCATTTTATCTCAGAGTCTAGATCATTATATTGTGACAGGACACAACCGCGGTTACAGGTATCTGTGTTTGTCAGCTGCACAGGTAAATACTGGTGACTGTGTGCTTAGCCACATAATTCAACTGTCAGCGAAGCCGCAGCCTCGGGCTCTGAGAATTGTCTGCGCTAAGTACTTCAGACAGGTCTGCCACTGCCTCTGTTGAGCCACCCTGGGGCTTCACTCTGACACACACAATGACCGCGCATTTGACACATGGGTACCCGCTCTCATTTTCAAAGAGAACCATACACAAACAAAACTTAAGGGGACAGAAAATTTGATCAAAGAACATGCATTCATAGACAGATGTAAAGAAAAGGGCATTATTATACACTCACAGAAACATCAGCACCCATACACAGAGTAAGCAGAGGAGTAGACAGACTTTAACTATGGTGATAACTAGGTGGATGAGATTCGGGGATAGGAAATGAAGGCAGTAAAAAGCAGTAACAACAAACTAATTCTTTGCACCAGTGATGCAGAATGGCACAGAAGATGAGAAAAAGGCAGCAGGAAACTGGGGAGCCTTCCTGACTGGCTTTGAAAATGAAAACGCGCGACTGTGGTTGTGTTAGAACCCTGGGCTCAAACACACAACACACAGACAGGACGTTGACTAATTTCATTAGTTTGCTAATCAAATCCCCCTCTGCCACCCACCATAACACACTGAATTCTGCTCATGGGTCAGCAAGGTTATTTTCCCCATCCATCTCAGTTTCTCTTGCCTTCCTTCGCCTTTGTCTCAATATCCCTGAAGAGATAATTGAGTTCCATTGACACACAATGTTCTTTCAATTTGTAAAAGCATCAAAGGTAAAGATATCCATCAGTATTGCATCTAAGGAAGCCAAAGGAGTTCAAATAATACTGTGTGGTCTCAAAAACTGTGGAAAAGAGCAGAGATGCAACTAAAGTATGCAAGTCATAATATATTTAGAATGACGATTAAAGCAAGTCCTGCAGTAAAACAGCACTGCCTGAGGAGTAAATAATTAATTAATTAATGGAAAAAAGCATTTGATGGGGACCAAGCCAAATCCATCTCAAAAGAATCACTGGAGCATTTAACCTCTATTCCCTTACACCATAACGGCTTGTTAAAGATAATGCAGCATTCCAGGCTACCCTGCATGTACAACTATAAAGCAAGTAAGTTCTCTGGTCTTATCATTTCAATCAAAATATATTTTCATTCCAAACTATTTAATGTCTGCTGGATAAAGTATTTTTCAGGTGATATTTGTAATGAAACAAGGCATGCATTAAATGATTTAACCTTTAAGATTAAGATGGGCATAATCAATCAAAAGTAATTAATAATCAAAAGAGATTTCCCAACAGTGGGGAAAAACTGGTATATTCTAAAAAGCCTCTCAGGTGGATGGACTGCTTTCAAGGAGGAGACAAGATAAACAAAGCTGAAATACAACCTCCAAACACAATTTACAAGCTTGAGTTTCAAGATTTAGAATGAAGTACTTGATGGCATACCTACTCCTAATAAAGCAAATGAATAGCCTTGTATCAGATCACTAATGTACATGAGGGCCCAGTTTTAGTCAGGAACCTGTAAGTCAGGAGAACTCTACCAGAATGGGTTGCTATCATTATAATGAGCTTACTGAACCATTTTCCAGCTGAAAATCACCTTCAAAACTATATTCCAGCCCTCAAGCATCATTAACAAAAGGCAAGTCCACAATATTCAAAAAGGCCATGATCTGTATGCAGGGCAAGACACCTTTACGAGCATTCTAGAAATTCACTGCTTGACAAGTCAGCAGAGGCCTGGATGATGACCTCATTGTTGGAAAATGTTTGGTTCAGAAAAAGATGGCAGCGGAAAATTGTACACTTGCCATCCACAGGAAGAATCTGATCACATTTAACAGCTCAGATGTGGATGTGCAGAAGTGAAATTAAAGCTGATAAAGTATTCCACAAGCACATTTACTTAAACAACATAAAATCCATTTGGCAAACTGTTGTTATCCAATAAATATGATTAACAAAAAAAAGCTTCCTGCGACAGACTGGTGACCTGTCCAGGGTGTACCCCGCCTCTCGCCTGATAAAAGCTGGGATAGGCTCCAGCGACCCCCGCAACCCTGAACTGGAAATGCAGTACAGAAAATGACTGAACAAAAAAAAGCTAATTATTCCTTTAATGAGTTAGACAATTTACAATAGAAAAAGTGAAAGATTCAATTCAGCTTTATTTTTATAGCGCCAATGCACAACAAAGTCATCTCAACGCACTTTGACATTATCAATTTAAGCCAATTCATTAAGACCAGAATAAAACAAAACCACACAAGTCAAATTTATAATAACTGTGTTCATACAAGCCAATTCATAAAAATTATTAACTATAGATCAACAAATTACATCAAATTTCACTGGCACTGGGGAAAAGGTGGAGTTGGCAAGAGAAGCAGCTGCCTCAGAGCTCCGAAGATATCGTTATCAATCTCAGAAGAGGAGTGACCTGAGGCAAGTACATTTAGGTGAAGCTACACTGGATGGACCCACATAAAAATTTTCCACAGGATCATAATGCAGAAAATGGCGACTTTCCTCCTGGATCAGTAAGCCCACTTACTTGCTAAGTTGGCAAACATTAGTTGTCAGTTGGGGGCAGTGGGTAGCCTACTGGCAATGTCGCAGGCTCTGGCGCGGAGGACCCGGGTTCGAGTCCCCCGACACGACACTCAGGTGAACCACTGTGGACCCCTGAGCAAGGTCCTCATCCCTCACCAACTGCTCCCCGGGCGCTCTAAGTACTGCTACTGCTCTCTGGTACCACTGTACAGAGATGGGTAAAATGCAGAGCCCTAATTTCCTCACCCAAACAGTATATCAAAAAATAAATAAATCAATCCTCTGCTATACTTGTTGGACATGGGGCAGTCTGCTGATCACTTGACGTATCGGCACGGCGAGCCTGGCAGCCCAACCGCTGGAGTTATTTTTCTGCCATTGCAACTACAACCCAGACACACATGCTGTCAAGTATTGTATCCATATTCCATATCTGACCGTTAACATTACAGATTCTTCATTTTAAGAAAGTAACTTCTTATTGGCACCAACTTGGAAACTTTGAGATTTTTTTAAAAACTAATTATTTAAAAATCGTTGTTTAAAACTACTAAAGATAATTCAGCTTGGCCATTGGCTTTCTTAGTCAGGTGATTTTAATCTAGGAACACCTTTTATAGTGGATGAAAATCACGACCTAAATTAAAAGGGCCAATTCATCTAAACAAAATGATTTATGGTGAAAAAGCAACAGGAAGAAGTGGGTAAAATTAAGAAAATAACATAACTCAGGGAAGCTAATACCGAAGGGAGCTAACAAATCAGTTGTGGTGTGCTCCACCCATAATGTCCTGCTAGGCTTCAGCTTACAGAAAAATAGATGTGTTGCAAACTTGAGATATTTCAACATTTTCTATCAGAGCAAAAATAACTAATATGGGTCATGCCTGAAGTCGGAAATCCATGGCCCTTCTCTGCACAGGTTAATGTGGATGTTTGGCAGGTTGATCTCATCTTGTTGTCCTTACAGCAGTTGTGACAGAGGACGAGTTATCCACAGTAGAGGCTCGGTTATCTGTGTGTTCTTGTATGAGGGGATGCATGAGCTTTTAAGCAGATGAGTGCATTTCTGTGCCCATTCCTTTCCCTTCAAGGACAATCTCATCTACAATCTAACCTTGTAGCAGCTGAAATTGCTGTGTTGTCGGGCAGTAAATTGTGGCCGTGATAAGCAGCTAGGTCCACAGTCCACTTCCACAGGGTCCAGCATCATCAGAATACAGCTGTGCTCTAAAGGCCTCATAGCAGGGAAAAGGTCAGGAAGCTTCATGCTGTGTGTTCCAAGTGATGTCTCTTGTTTCTTTCCTGCTGGGTGTGTGTGTGTAGGTGTGTGTTCTACTGTCCATCCGTCATACTGCACATCATTTTGATGGTTTCTGAAGCAGGTCTGTGCATGCGTTGGCCCCTCTTCCTCTGAGCTGTCCTTGGGCTAATTGAAGAGCATTATTAGTGACAGTCTCTGGGCATTATGGGATGTGAAGTGTCCTGTCTTTTGCTATCAGCTAACGGAGAACAGTAGATAACCTTTCACTGTGAGAACCCAGTCATATTATCTCCCTCTCCAAGCCCCTTTGTTTAGAGCAGATGAGTGCAAAAATGAGAAAACATCTGCAAACAAATAACGCCAACACTTCAACACCCCCCTTTCTCTTGCCACTTCACAGCATGCCCAGGCTCTTGTGGAACAATGACCATCCCCGAGCTCTCTTTGCATGGTGCTTAGTGTGCTTCAGTGCAGAGGTTGGGTGCACCAAACAAACACACTGAAAAAGGTGGATGCACACCAACACACACTACAGTGGTCAATTCAGACAGTTGTAATATAACCCTCATCTGGCCCCGAGCAAAGAGAAGGACAACCAAGTGGAATAAAAACAACCAGCAACAAAAAGCCTGGCACACACACTTACACTGTCCTACATACAACGAAGCACAGAAAGAAAGAATAAAGTCAAAAGGGCCAAAGAAAACAGAAAACTTAAAAAAAAAAAAAAAAAGGATCTTACCTCTTGAACATGTTAAAAAAAAAAAGAAGAAAAAAAAAACCAGACATTTGAGAGGTGCATGAAGCCAACGGCATATAAAAGTCACTGAACATTTATCACAAAGCAACACCTTTTCTTTCAACCTCCATTAGCAACCCAAGTGGGACCAAGAAGCCAATGCTGCTGTCCCAGGGAGGTTTATTAAAAACAGAAGAACAGGCCAGAGTTGGCAGATACGCTTGGATCAGCGCACACACACACACACCCACACACACACATATACACACAAACATATCATGTGCCTGATCTTCTCATAATGACAGGTTTGCTTTTCAGGGCCAGGTATCAGAGCAGGAGGGCAGGGGAGCAGGTGGTACAGAGATACAGCTCTGCTAGGCCGAGCAGCTCTCTGTGCCATTTGGCACTGTCAGCAAGAGCACCCCTCCTTCTCCCTCCACTGTGTCTCCATCCCAGGATATACTGTACGTCTTGTTCCTGTTGATCGGAAGAGGGCAGGAGAATAAAAGAGGAAATCTGTCCAGCATCACACACGGTTTAAGAGATCTCCATTACTGAGGCAAGATGCACATGGGACAGGAGGGAATGACAAGACAGAATACAAACATTTCAGGAGTTTAAAAGAAAAAAAAAAAAACTGAACAGCTTTGTAAGTGGAAGAAGTGGAAGAATAAAGAACAAAAAAAAAAAAAAAGGTCTCCCATCTCTGACTGAACCCATTCAGTCAGAAAACATGAATGACACGCATGTATTTTTCATAAGAAATCTCAGCGGGACTCAGGCTGTCATTCCTGTCAGTAATGGAGAAGCAGAGAGTTTGCGTGCATCTCCTGAGCAAAGAAAGGGTGGGAGTTGTGAGAGGAGGGAGAGTGGTGACCTTCATCTTTACAGCTGAACAATTCTGCTGAGCCCATATCTGCTGGGGCATGAAAGGACATGCAATGATGTGAGCAGAATTATTTACAATGTCAAATTAGGGAAGACCATTTCTTCTGTCAAAATGTCCAGCAGAGTCTGACAAAGAGGGCTGCTCCACATGCCGATTTTGCCAATAGAATACGCTCTTTTTTCTATAATATACCAGAGTTTCACTCATTGTGCCAAGAAAGCATGCGTCAATAATAATTTGACTGTATGGCTTGAACTGAGCAACTACATCCAACAGCACATTATAAATGTTTAGCTTTATGCTTTATTAAAGCAGGTGCTTACTGAAGATTAGAGCAGAATGAAATACTTTATCAATTCTTTACAGCGTTCCAGCTTCCTATTAACTTACTGTTGCTGTTTGATGTCAAATATTTTGTCTTAAGCCACAACCCTCCAAAACTAGTGGGTAAAGGCAAAAGTGAAGATTGATCGTTGTCATTCGAAAGATTTCAAGTTGTTAAGCATTTCAAAGAAGCACTAAGCAGTGCTACAATCAAAGCCATGGTGACGCTCAGGATAACTTACATAAGTCTAAGTTGATAAGAAGAAACAGCAGGTCTTGCACACCACCTGGGTTTTCTCAGCATGACCTTTCCCTTTCTGCATTTAGCACAAAAACATGCCCCTAAACTGTGAATTACCTCAGAGTCCTTTCAGCTTGCACACAAGCACAGTCCCCACACAACAGGCCATCCCGAGGTCTCGCTTCCTGTTGCAATCAACAAATCTGTCAATATCCTTCCCTTCTTTTTGTCCCTCACTGCTGTGCTGTAAACAGAGGTAAAATAAAACGTCCATATTTGGCCTGTGCATTTTTCCTGGCTTCAACCCGGCCCTACCACAGCTCTCTCAAAAACAACAATAGAAACTCTTGACATCTCTCCAAAGTCTTTAACTCTCGCTTGGCTGTCTATGTTGTATGCTTTGTGTGCTCTTTTTGTATTCTGTGCCTGTGATCTCTCCATCCTTGACAGTCCCCAGCTGGCATGGTCTGCTGGCAGAACAATAGATACAGTTGAAATCCCTCAAATCTTTGACATCCTCCTCTCCTTTGCTCAGTGGCCTGTATTTTCTCCCTGCTTTGTCAATCTTGCCAAGGTTCAGTCTTTCGCTTCCTCATTCTCACTCTGTCTTGCAGTCCAAGTATGCTCCATATTCTTTTGTTTCAAGCCCATATCCGTTTGCCTCATCACCACATTGGCATAGTAGGTGCTGCTCTGCAAAGAATTGCCCCAGCTGACATCATCTCAAAAGCTTACAATCAATTTCTATTTTTAAACCATCTTGCTTTGTCCATGCATATGCAGTTCTCTGAGTGTTGCTTCTCTTATGCTCTTTTCTTCCCACACACAATGGTGGCCAAATGGCTGCTTTGCAGCAATCAGCACATCTGTGCACACAGTAAAACACCATTTGAAAACTTTTCTTTATCAGAAAGAAAGAGCTGTGTGCATGTGTCAAATCCTTCACCTTTCAACATAAAAAACAGGTTCTATGCACAATGCAAAAATGTGCTTGTGTGACAAAGTGTAGTGGGAGGTCCGGGCGCCACAGTGGTATGGTGGTTGGAGCATTCACCTCACAGCTGAACAGTTCCTTCCTTGTTTAATCCCCAATTTCTGTGTGGACTTCCCCCATTATCCTAATTCATGCATGGGTTCTCTGCAGATACTTCAGCTCCCTCGGACAGTTCAAAACATGCTCGTTAGGTTAATTGGCGATTCTAAATTCAACCCCAGATTGAGTCCCCTCTTTTGTCTCCTTTTGCCCTGTGATGCACTGGTGACCTGTCCAGGGTGCACCTTCCCCAATAGAATCTAAGCCAGATAAGCCATTTTAAAAAAGTTTTTAAAAATCCTTTTATTTCTTAATGTTAAAATGCTCACTTTGGCCTTTTTTCCTTTTTTTTTAAAAAGAAGAAAGCTTAAAATGTGTTTTTTTATAGCCTTTAAACCTGTATTACACATACAGAAAAAAAGAAAAATCTATATAGCACTTTGAACCTTGGTTTTGAAACATACCAAATGAAAAAAAAGTAATGATAAAATACCGTGAAGACAAACTGCATTCCTTTCCTCCATTATAATTTACAAGCTAGGCCTGCTGTCCGACACAGCTCTCCTCCATTTTAGAACAAAGATGAAATGGCCATGAAAAGAAATGCATTTCTAATTAATGAACCGTCTTGAGTATTTCTGTCAGTGTTGCGTATAACTGAAATTCGATTTCATCACATGCTGAAATATCTCATCCAGAGATGCTATTGACCTGCTGCTGTGAGCAGTGCTCTCCTATTGATTCAACAGTGACCACATTTGTGGCCGTGGGTAAATGATCAAAGCAAACAGCCAACCGAGAAATATCTTCCCTTCATCTCATACAATACCTGTCCCCTGCTCCAATATCACATATGTTGCCGACACAAATTTGAATGATGGCATCTTCAGAGGGGGTTAATGATGAAAATGTGTTAGATTATCTTGTGAGCCACGAGATGCTCCCTGAGGATTCCTGCAGAAAACAGGCAAGTGATGCAGCAGAATTAAATGAGGATGGTAGTTACCAGTTCAGTCTCTACCCTGAATCATAATCTGCCCGACTTAAGACGCGAGACGTATATATATGCTGTTTGCACAGGACTCCTTTTTGTTCTTTAAAAAGGAGAATTTACAAACTCATTAAGTCGCTTCACTTGGTAAAACATGCAGAAACAATCTGATACTGGATTTACCAAGATAAACATCACTGTACTATTTCAATGTTGTTGAAGGTGCAGTTTGAAAAACAGCAGATGCAGCAGTCTAACAAAATTGCAGAATGAGATGGCAACAAAAAGGAAGATGCACAGGAAAAAAAAAAATAGAAGAGATGAGAAAGACGAAACCAAAGTCACAAACTGATGGGGACCTCTGCAACAAACATATCAGGTACTTGGTACCACTCACATACACACACATACAGTACTGTAAGACAGTAATGGCCCTTAGGAGTAACAACATGGGGATTTTCTTATGGAATAAAGTATATGGAGTAGCAGCTGACAGATAGAGGGACACAAGGGGAATACACTACATTTAAGTCAAAGAAAAAAGCCGAGCTCAAGGCTTCACTGAAGCTTAATTCATCATAGAAGAACCAATCCTCTGGTATGACTGCAAACTAGGGCTGTCCCGATACCACTTTTTTGCCGACCGAGTACAAGTACGTCTGCTTGCATTTGAGTACTTGCCGATACAGAGTACCGGTCCACTTATCCCCAATTAATGGGGATAAGTGAAATAAGGCAAGGCAAGTTTATTTGTATAGCACATTTCATGTACAGAACAATTCAAAGTGCTTTACATAAAACATTATAAGCAAAAGGGGGAAAAAAAGAATAAAAAATTAGAAGCATGATTCAAAATTAAAAAACATTTATGATTAAAAAGAGAGAATATAGAGATGTGCGGATTTTAACTTTTGAATAAAATCTACATAAATGCAGCTGAGAACAGGTGGGTCGTCAACCTGGATTTAAATAAACTAAGTGTTTCAGCTGATCTGAGACTTTCTGGGAGTTTGTTCCAGACATGTGGAGCATAGAAGCTGAACACAGCTTCTCCATGTATGGTTCCGACTCTGGGAACTGATAAAAGACCGGATCCATATGACCTGAGGGGTCTAGTAGGCTCATACTGGGTCAAGAGGTCACTGATGTATTTTGGGCCTAAATCATTCAGAGCTTTATAGACCAACAGCAGAACTTTAAAGTCTATTCACTGATGTACCGGCAGCCAGTGTAAAGACCTCAGAACTGGACTGATGTGGTCCATTTTTCTGGTCTTAGTGAGAACTCGGGCAGCAGAGTTCTGAATGAGCTGCAGCTGTTCAACTGATTTTTTTAGGTAGACCAGTAAAGACGCTGTTACAGTAGTCAAGCCGACTGAAGATGAATGCATGGACTAGTTTTTCCAGATTTTCCTGAGACATTAGATCTTTTATCCTTGAGATGTTCTTCAGGTGATAGTAGGCTGATTTAGTGATCGTTTTGATGTGTTTTTCAAAGTTTAGGTCTGAGTCCATCACTAAGGCATTTCTTTTGTCCTTTTTTGGTTCGGTTACTCGTTTTCGTAAATAAAGAAAAGCATCTCTGCATGCTCAGGTGTGATGCAGGCATGTTTGTTTGCAGCCTCCGGAGCTCGTGCGTGGGTCGAGACGCCGGGCTGGAGACGCGCCAACCAGATCATGTCTGTGATGGCACATCGCTGTGAAAGCAGCCTGCAGGCCTATTAGGCTCCGTCAGTGCCTTCTGAAACAAAACTATATCAGGTAATATAACATTAAACAATTATCTGACTTCCCTCCTCTGATCAGGCCTGATTAACAGATGCAGACCGACCGAGCTGAAGGTGCTGTGGCCACAGCTGGCAGCATCACAACGAAAGACCGTAAATAGTCCGCTCCATCACTTCTTGTGAAAAACGTATGACTTTAATTTAAAAAAAAAAAAAAAAAAACATTGATTCAATATTTTTCTTTCGTAAGTGAGAATGGTATAAGCGGGATACTACAGTACATTGTTAGAAATAAAAGAAATAAAAGCTTACAATAAGTCTAGAAGCTCACATCATCTTCATAATCAAACCATTCAGTGACATGTCATGCAGATAATATGGTGGTATCATCTTCCTGAATATTTGTAATGTTTAATCACAGGATAATGATGATAACTCAGAAAAAAAAAAACCTTGGCATTGATCCAATTTCATAAGGGAGCAGACATGTCAACCCACCATAGTGCCAAAATATGTGCCATTTTATTTAACTAATACATAGGAAATTCTTTTCTATCACCAGTGAACAAAACATAGATGAAGCTTGATGGCCAAAGAGACAAAAAGAGAGAAAAACATTTATAGAAGCCCATTAACTGCAACTTATATATTTAAAAGGTTGCAAAAATTGCTAAATCAATTAACAAAAGTTGTGAAGTTTTCTGAAAATGGAGTTTGTTCCTGCAGCTATACAGACTGAATATGACCTAGCTATTAAAAATTAAGTGGCCTTGATTACAGGTCTCGATTACAAAACTCCACTGCTGGAAAGCTTATTGACCCAGGGACAAAAAAGGGTACTTCTCCAGGTTAAATATGATCAATTTTTTTATCTTCTCCTTTCTAGTTGTCTGAACCCCTCTCCAGGAAAATATTTTGGGATCAACATGGGATATTCGTAGAATCAAACTTTAAAATGGGTGATACTATAAAAGATATACTGCCTTACCAATCTAGCCCAGTAGCTAATGTAATGACTCATTTTGATCTCCCCATGGACTGCAGCATGAAATCAGAATAAGAGCAAACATTGGTCAATACTATTCTGAGTACAAACGAACTACAAAACAGAAACCAGAGAACTGCTGAGAGGAAAAAATATAATGCTTACCCTCAGATTCTACATGCACAACAGAGGCACGCTATCCTGCCACACAAAAGGCTATGGGTGTGTTCAAATAAGTAGATGACCTGGGGTGCTTCACTTGGTCAGACCTTTTAAACCTAAAGTGTGATTACCACCTGAATGGCCACGTTTTTTTCCAGATGACATTTTTATTTTTCCCAATGTCAAGGCAAGGATTTATCAGGCTGAAATGGTGAAAATGGTTCAAAGAGTATGAGACAATTTTCACACATGAATTCACCACCAGTGTCCATAACCTAACCTCAGTGATCATCTTTGCTGCATAACGTCTCCTGTGGCACATCCCAGTCTGACTCTGCCATCATAACAAGATCTTCCTAAAAAGAACACTCTGGGCAAAAATATACGTTGTGACATTACATACGCTTATAACTACAGGGAGTGCAGAATTATTAGGCAAATGAGTATTTTGACCACATCATCCTTTTTATGCATGTTGTCTTACTCAAAGTTGTATAGGCCGAAAGCCTACTACCAATTAAGCATATCAGGTGATGTGCATCTCTGTAATGAGAAGGGGTGTGGTCTAATGACAACACCAAATATCAGGTGTATTAGGCAAACACAATTATTAGGCAACTTCCTTTCCTTTGGCAAAATGGGTCAGAAGAGGGACTTGACAGGTTCTGAAAAGTAAAAATAGTGAGATATCTTGCAGAGGGATGCAGCACTCTTAAAGTTACCAAGCCTCTGAAGCGTGATCATCAAGCGTTTCATTCATTCAAAATAGTCAACAGGGTTGCAAGAAACGTGTGGAAAAACCAAGGGGCAAAATAACTGCCCATAATCTGAGTAAAGTCAAGCGTGCAGCTGCCAAGATGTCACTTGCCAGCAGTTTTGTTATATTTCAGAGCTGCAACATCATTAGAGTGCCCAAAAGCACAAGGTGTGCAATACTCAGAGACATGGCCAAGGTAAGAAAGGCTGAAAAACGACCACCACTGAACAAGACACACAAGCTGAAACGTCAAGACTGGGCCAAGAAATCTCTCAAAACTGATTTTTGTAAGGTTTTATGGACTGATGAAATGAGAGTGATGGACCATATGGATGGGCCCGTGGCTGGATCAGTAAAGGGCAGAGAGCTCCAGTCCGATTCAGGCGCCAGCAAGGTGGAGGTGGGGTACTGGTATGGGCTGGTATCATCAAAGATGAGCTTGTGGGGCCTTTTTTTGGGTTGAGGATGGAGTCAAGCTCAACTCCCAGTCCTACTGCCAGTTTCTGGAAGACACCTTCTTCAAGCAGTGGTACAGGAAGAAGTCTGCATCCTTTAAGAAAAACGTGATTTTCATGCAGGACAATGCTCCATCACACACATCCAAGTACTCCACAGCGTGGCTGCAAGAAAGGGTCTAAAAGAAGAAAAACTAATGACATGGCCTCCTTGTTCACCTGATCTGAACCCCATAGAGAACCTGTGGTCCCTCATCAAATGTGAGATTTACAAGGAGTCAAAACAGTACAGCTCTCTGAACAGTGTCTGGGAGGTTGTGGTTGCTGCTGCAACAAAACACTGTCAGGATCCATGGATGGCAGCCTTTTGAGTGTCCTTGCAAAGAAAGGTGGCTATATTGGTCACCGATTTGTTTTTGTTTTTGAATGTCAGAAATGTATATTTGTTAATGTTGAGCTGTTATATTTGTTTTCCCTGGTGAAATTAAATTATTGAAATAGGTATCTATTTGTTTATTGTTAAGTTGCCTAATAATTGTGTTTGCCTAATACACCTGATACAGGGTGTTGATGTCAATAGACCACACCCCTTCTCATTACAGAGATGCACATCACCTGATATGCTTAATTGGTAGTAGGCTTTCGGCCTATACAGCTTGGAGTATAAGACAACATGCATAAAGAGAATGATGTGGTCAAAATACTCATTTGCCCAATAATTTTGTACTCCCTGTATGCTGTGGAGAATACATACGGTAATCAAAGCTAAAAGACACTCCAACAAAAAAGGCACTTTAAATGCCACATAGCATAAACAAGAGAAAATAAATGACAACATCAGGGATTCAGCCTGCCACCAAAAAAGGCAAAAAAACAAAACAAACAGGGCCAAACAGAGGACGTTTACTTAAATATCTTTAGGAGTTACACAGGAAGGGTGTGACGGACAGATAAGTCAAAATACTTCCTCATTCACTGATGTGAGGCCTGAAACTGGCCTTTGATGATTTCAAATTCAATTCACAGGCTAAACCATTAAAAAAATACTTTATAGTCATGCATATATAACCAAAGCAAATCATAGAAGCACTAATGGGGAGAAAAAGCACTTTAACAGCAAACACACAAACCTGCAGAGTCAATCTGAAGGCTGTAGCAGGCTTCAGCAAGCACCAGCTGCCCTTCATCTTCACTCATTCATAATTCACACAACTATTTATCACATGCACACTCCTGCTGTGCACCCTAACGAGTCACTACAGCCTGCAACCATATAGGGTGTGACTGCATGTGTGGGCATTTCCATTTACCATACTTGAATGGTAAGGGCAAAATTAAGTGTATGTGTCTGAGCGATATGTGATGGAAGAAGTAGGAGGTTATTGTGTGTCACCTTAAGAGTGAGCTCCATCTGTCAATGTCAGTAAAGGCAAGTGTGTTTCTCTGTAGAGAAGTGCTGGCATTTTCTGTACCCTTGATCACAAAGGAAAAAAGCTTAGAAGGCATCAGTGACTCATGAAAGCAATTTATCACCAGGGCTTCCTTTAGTTCATACACAACACACACTGTACCAGAGGAGATCTAAGTGACAAAGCCAATATGCAGCGAGATAGCAAGAGCTGTAGAAAGACTTACAAAAACACTTTTCTTCCACCTCTTTCTGGTGGGGAAAAGGGCAATGTGTACACAGCCATCATTCTAAACATTGTGCTTACACAAAAGTGGGCTTTCTTTTCAAATAATGTAAAAGTCAAAGATACTCTTAAATAAAATCAATTTGACCCCCCTCTTTGTCAGAGCACCAGTCTTTACAACTAAAAGGAGACAGCTGACCCTCAACCCTTTCACTAGCCTGTTGCCATGGCAATTAACCTTTGCAGGGATAGAATGCGGTGACAGAGTAAATGTGTGTGTGCTGCTGCAGATAGGAAACATCCCAACTATAAAGCGCAGGTCTGCAAAGGACAACTCTTTGAAGCCACTATAATTTTTCACTGTAAAACTGAAACAGTTTTCAGGTACCATAACTTGGATGAATGAGAGAACCTTCACCAACTTTAAGCATTTCAATTTTATCCATTTTATTTCAATGTTTTAGTCTGCAGATGAGAACATTGGGCTCTCAGGAAGATATACAAGCTGATCCTCTCAGGTATGTGAAACTGAGTCTATATAACAAGCCAGGTTGCTACACGGCTTGAGCCTTTCTATATTTTTGAGATGAGAAAAACCGATGCACAATCTTCCACCACTCATTGAATTACAGGGCTGATGACAGATCAGTCAGTGTCCACCTCTACCTGTCATATTAATGCATGGCTGCATTGCATCGTAACATTGCCTGCATTCTCCCACTATTTCAATGATTTGTCTAATGGATCAGCTATCTTGAAGCATATTAGCCTCCCATTTCATCAGATCAGAAACCCCAGTGCAAATGGATGATTTCTTGGATAACATAAATATTCATGTTTTAAAACGAATCTGTGCGCAAGCCTTGAGTCAATTTTTAATCTTACATTTTAATACTAAGAACTAAGTTGAAATGTAACCTATATGCTAAACAACCCTCGAGACTAGTAAGTACAGGAACAGTTGCTATTTTCCTGAAAACTACAGCAGGTTGCCAGTAAATGATCCTTTATGGGCTGGCACCCATATTGATCGCATTGTGTGTTCATGTTTCTCACTGGAGAAAATTAAAAATGCCAAAAGGCCTCAGTGAAATGAAAATGCCTGCTTGACAGCAATTTTTCTAGCATGTTCTACTCGACACGCTTCATAAGCTGCTTTCGAGTGAGGCTTCTTTTAAGGCAGGCACTGTGCCGCTAATATCAGGTTCTGTCCTCCACCTCGTTCTGGATCATCTCCATCAGAACAGTCAGGACATTTCAGCTTTGAGTTTATAAGACAGCTGTCTGCAATATGTGTAGGACTGAGAGGTCTGAGGAGGGGTTTCTCTGGCACTTGAAAGGTTGAAGGGAGGCACAAATAGATACAAAGATGCTAAAAGGAAACCCCCTCAAAAGAATCAGTTTAATAGAATTTCTCTGAGCTGTACAGATAAGGCTCTTGTAGCTTTTTGCTACGTTCTCTGCTTTCCTACACCCGGGTCTGGGACTCATCACACCAGCTCAGTACAAATCTTCTGCTGCTCACTGGGTTGAAGCAGCAAGCAACACACTTGCTGCACAGCTTCTATATTCCTGCTGAGTAACTGTGTGACACAGAAGATAACCCAAATGATCACAGCTATAAAACATCAGCTAATCACAACATCGTGGACCTTCAGTAACCTTGCTGTAATTTCCCCATCCTTGCAAAGCATGGCAATGTGTCTGCAGACTTGTCCTGTATGATAAGACCAAAGATAAATGGTGATATCGGATTGCTGCAGGCTGCAATGCCATGCTTTGCTGAACTATAATGTACAATACAGAGCAACACTGTGCAATGCAGTTTGATTCATTACGCCATTACTCTCTAGGTAGGGGCGTAATCTACCATGCAGAGCCAAGGTGCTTTAGCTGGGGCTCGGTCACTGCAATACAGTTTTGCAGTTCGTAGTCTTGCTGGCTGTTACGCTCCCCTGGCAGTCTGTGTATTCGTACAGTCACATCACACTCAAAGACTTCAGGGAAAAAGGTGAATGTAGAACAGTGTAAGCCATCTAGTTGTAAACCTGTGATCCACTTAGTACTCATTTATTTTACAAAAACATCCCAGCTGCCACCACATCCTCACCACACTATGTCT
Organism: Atherinomorus stipes; assembly: GCA_023101725.1. NCBI lineage: Eukaryota > Metazoa > Chordata > Actinopteri > Atheriniformes > Atherinidae > Atherinomorus > Atherinomorus stipes. The sequence goes on from JALJCO010010844.1 coordinate 875,322, forward strand.
GCATCTCCTAACCTCTCTCAGCAGTAAGCCTCTCCACTCAGCGCAGTGTACTTCACCATTAACCCACCACCACCTCCTCATACCCACCCCTCTCACTTGCTCTCCATCTTTCTACAGTGGGGCTGAATGCTGTGTGCGCATAATGATTTGGGCTCAAGAGTCTAGACGAAAATTATGCCAGGTATTTGATTGTTGGCATGGGGGAGAAGACAGCTGAGTATATATTAGGGTGAAAAGTCAAACTATTTAACTTTTTTGTCAAGTGCAGCAGAGCACATGCAAACACTTGCACAGCACTTTGGTAGTGCAATACAAAAGGTGTATTTTTCTTTTATTGGGCTATTATTGTCCCAAGCTCACAGGACAGCTGTCATATTTCAGGAAAGAATTGCAACTTCTAAGACATGACTGACAAGGATAGCTACGACAGTGAGCTGATCAACCTGCAAGTATAAACAAGATAAAACAGACAGGACTACTTTTTTAGCATGAATTTCAAAATGCTTTGTGACCACCCCTTAGAAAATAATCAGTCAATTTTACTGTCAATAAACTAGCAGGCTGTAGTCATTCGAAGTCATTCTTACTGAGCTTCAGGCAAACAGTGTCCAGTTTGCTGAGTGACGGCACAGCTCAACTGGACAGTTTTCACACGGTAGGGGCAGAGACGTGTGAAAGTGAATGTGTGCATGTGAATCTCTGAAAAAGCCCACATGGCTCTCTTGATAAGTACTTGGTGCAGAGCATGGAGTGCCAACACCAGAACGGAGGGACAGAATTTCCTTCACACGTACTATTTGCTGACTTCTTCTCTACTCAAAAATGTGTATGGTTAGTCATCGTTCCGGATGCTTTAAGGTGGACATGAAGCTGAGACAAATTAAAAGATAACACAAATTCTCGTATTTTTGTAAAATGCAATAATCGTGGCCTTGACTAGTTTTTGCTGACACAAAATCCTCACGTTTTTGTCTTCCTCCTTGCCTCATCATAAATATACACAGCCATGACAGTCTCATTGTAAATAATCAATAGCGTTTATCGTGATAAAAAGGCATGGCTGGCTGGCAGCTGATGTGTTCGAGGGTCAGGATAACAGTGGGCCAGTGTGGAAAGATATGAAGATGGAGAATTACGAACATTAATCACTTTGGTCAAAGAGATTGCAGCCTTCTTTAATTAGAAAGCTCCCACAGGGTAAAAAGACAAGAGAGCGGTGTAAGAGAAGGTGATACTGTATAGCTGCCCGGTTCAGCTTTGCTCAGCAGTATAACTTCAAGAAGGTCACGCTTACAATTTAAAACTCCATCTGAAAACATGCTATAACCTTTGACAGGGCTAGTTATTTAGAAGCCTGTTCATTTAAGGGGTTTCGTAGTTTAACAAAAGACTTGTCAGAAGCTCAAATGAATGCAAGTATTATTAAATCATTACAAGAGAGATGAAGTTCATCTTTTCCCCTATGAATTTAACATAAGTTGCAGCACCAACTTAGAAAATTTGCAGAATACGTATCAAACACAAAAACTCGTGAGCAAAAAGTCAGCAGCATAGAGAATCTTTTGTTCAGGATAAAGATAAAGATGTTATGAACAGACCACTGACTTGTGACATTTTAATTGCCGTGGTGACTTTGTTAGCAAACAGATGTTTACACAGTTGGCAGTTATGGCATAAATTTAATTATTTGGAGTTGAGTGTAACCTGATGAACATAGTCAATTTACATTTGGGAGCTAAATGATCCATCATGTCCACTGTTAGCGTCCAATTCAAAGTCAGTTTGAACATACAATGCCATAAGTACCTAAGAGTGGAACAGAAACACTAGCTCATAATCTCTGACCAGTCAGCCACATGTGTCAGACTGGATAGAAACATAACCAATTATGCTGTCACACACTTAGAACTCAACTTTCATCTAATATGATAGCAGTGACAGAGGTTTGATATGTTTCCAAAAATAAATGGCCCATAGGTGAGTAGTGCTGAACAGGAAGTCCATTTCTATCAATTATTGGATTGAAACTTCTTTAAAAAAAAAAAAAAAAAAAAAAAGGTCCACAGAGCCCTCATCTGTAAATGTAGATGTTAAAGCAACATGTTTGTTACATTCACACCCTTCTCAGAGTGACATTTAATGCATCTTTAATGCATTCCTGAGCCATAAAACAAGTGTAGGCTTTGTTAAAGAGAGAAAGATTAAAAACCATAACTTGCATTAGTGGATTTCATAAAAACAACCGTAAACATCCACCAAAAACTAGATTATTTACTCCAGAAAAATGATTTTTTGAAAAGGAGCAACACTTGGATCTTTGACAGAAGAACACAGCCACACTGACAATCTCCTTCAATGGGATAATCTTCTGCAGGTGCCGTCACTCTGCATTAAGCACAAAGGAAAGACAGACAGGTGCTTTCCAGGGAAATGCAACTAAATATAGCTCACATTTCCAGTAAGGTAAATCAACAACAAAACAAGATCTGAATTCACGAGTAGCCCCTAGAGAGGCGAGAATGCAAAGAAGGATACAGTGTGTGTGTGCACTGTTGCAGTTTTAGAAGATGATCACATCACTTCATCTCTCCCGCTAACTTGGTTATGATTCTACATTAGGCTCATTACCCTGTGTATTTTTCTGAATTACGACTAAATCAACCCGATAAATCTACTTATCAAAATAACTTCCACCTTTTGAGAATAACTGAATATAATAAAGCTTCTGAGCTCAAACAAAACAATTTTTCTGTACATTTATTCTCGTGGACAGAGAAGTGACATGATGTGGCTGTAATTAACTCACCAAATGTGGCTGCACAATTTAAAATTCAGCTAAAAACACAACATACTTTCAAAAGACAAACTTTTGAAAACGTATTTACTGTAGCATCAGCAGTAAGTTATTGTGGAGCTGTGAAAACCAGACAGTAGACAAAAAATACTGGAGAAATTAAACATCAACACACCAACTAAAACAAAAACTGAACATCTAAAAAAACGCATAGATGACAGGTCCACAGCTATCAATGTCTATATCGGAGCAATTTACTTCCAAGTAAGACAACAGGGACCAGACCCAGCCAGGATCCACGCCTGGCTGCAATGTTATTCAAGTGATTTACAGAGTCTGAGCCAGACAGTCCAGGGAATTTTACAGCACTGGAGAACAACTCTCACCTGACAACCAGCTCTCTCACTGGCACAGAAAATCTACAAGCAGAAGATAAATCCTGGGAGGGGGAACTATGCGTGATGAATGCAAGAAAGTAGTAGAGAAGAAGAAGTGGGGAGTGATTACACTTATGGTAACACATTCATTCAGAGAATCAAAAAAGAGGTAAGAACAAGATTGCTGGTCAGTCATTAATCTAACAGAGATGAGGTCGAAATGCAGACCAATAAATCATTCTTGCTGGCTGGCAAACAAAAGCCACTTTCACTTGAGCTTGTTCCTTTACTGGTAAATCAACAGACTCCCAGGAAAATTCATTCTGTCTTTGAATAGTCCACTGGGTGTACAAATAAATCGATAATTTATAAACCCCAAATTATTAATGTGCATACTCAAAATGCTAATGTGTGTGAATTCCCAGGTCATATTAATCCCTGCCTTAAATGCACTGGACAAAATGGGATGCACAGCCTCCCAGCAGCACAGTGAAGCAAAAATAAACCTGAATGTTAACTGAAAAGGGCAGGTGAACACCATCTGCAATACTTTATTCAGACACTGTCACCTCACAATGGACGATAATGGATCAGCAAGCTTTAAATGAAGAAAAGAGCCATTAAGCCCACATTTAGTCACGGTAAGACAATTTGCATAAATGTATCAAATAAAAGCCGTAGTCAAGCAGTTAAAAAGGACAGGAAAAGACAAGGTAGTGAGATGAAAATGAGGCTGCAGGCAACCCTCTAACAGAAAGGTGACAGATGCATTAAGTTGTAAAGCAATCCTTGAGGTTCAGAGTGAGGTTAAGAGAACAGGACACATTGAGGATGTCTGGAAGGCAATGTAATTGAGCGAGAGAACAGAGAGCCGAGTGGAGTGAAGGATGGGAAAGAAGATGGCGTCTGAATGCGATACAGGCACATAGTACCAACACCACAGAGGGAACAGAAACTGAAATCCTGCCAGCAAATCAGTGCCAGGTACAATACTTGATGCTTAAACCCCATGTCGACCTTGACAAATGCAAATTCTCCCCTACAACTGCTTTAATCCTGCTAATACGTTGGCAAGTAGACATTTCCTTTGAGGATAACGCGACATAAACTTGAATGAATGTAAATGTTTCTGTTTGTGAGCTCATGGTGGGTTAAGCTTTGCGCTTTCAGAGAGAAAAGAAAAACTTTGTGATGCAAGTTGCAAACACACATTTTTTAAAATGCAGGAAAACAAACAATTATCTTTTTTCTCTTTAGAGTCTTACCTTTGAGCTGGTCAGCCACCACACTTTGGCCTATCCTCTCAATAACCTGCCCGTCCTCATGCTGGTATCGGTCATCCAGGAAGTTGGCGGTGGCCTGTGAAAGGTGAACCTTTCCAGCTACACCCAGCTGCTCCATCAGGTTGGCCAGGTTAACATCGTTTGACCAAACATCAAACTTGAAGCGTTTCATGCCCAGGATACCACACAGGACAGTGCCGGTGTGGACACCCACTCTCATGTTCACCATTTCCTTCTTCTCTTGGCAAAACTGCTCAATTGCCTGAATCATGCCCAGGCCCATCTCTACGCAGCAATATGCGTGATCTGGTCTGGGTTCTGGACAACCAGCCACACAGTAGTAACAGTCTCCCAGAGTACTGATCTTTTCACAACCAGTGAGCTCACAAAGTCTGTCAAAGCGTCCAAACAAGTCATTCAGTAGCCCAACAAGAGCATGAGCAGATTTGTTGGCAGACATTTTGGTAAAACCCACTATATCTGCAAAGAGGATGCTGACAGGTTCCATCCGTTTCATGTTGAAGGGTCTGAAAATGATCTGGCCTCTGGGAATAGACGTTTTCTTACGTTTGTTGTTTTTTGGACTAGAAATGACCGCTGCTGCACCACTGGTGGAATAACGTTTAACAGAATTATCACCCATCTCCTCGTCACCCTGCTTCATCAACTCATCCGCCACAATTCTTGGCATAACAGAATGGATCATCCTCTCCTTTAAGGCTTTCTCCACCTCCAGATCCTTGCCATGCATGATAGCTTGTCCAACCTTGAGAAAGGTGCTGCGTGACCGTACCTCAGACATGATGAACAGGTGGATGCCAATGGCATGAGCACAGAGATGGAGCAAGGCTTTGGCTGGGCCCAACCAGCTTAATGTGTCCCAGTCGGACAAAGAGGCTAAGATCCAGTTCTCCTCTGACTGGGTGAGGTGCAGCCAGCCCAAACTCTCAAAAAAGACAGAGTAGAGAATCCCAAGCAGGACAGAGGCAAAGAGACGAACATGGAGAACACTATACAGCAACAGCAGAACCTCGATACAGAGGGAGAAGGTGCCTACAGGGGAGAGACAGGGGGATCTGGTGCCACTTCCTACAATCTTTTCATAGGACTGATTGTTTGTCGGCCCTATGCCACTGAATTCTTCCTCATCAAGTGCAGGTGTGGGAATGTCTGGGTCCCTGAAGCGTGAGGTTTGCATCTGGGGGGCCAGGGTCAAGATGAAAGTTACGAGGATAAGCAGCAGAGATGCTTGATTGTAGCAGCGTGAATACAGCTTGGTGAAAGTTAAAAGGAAGAGAAGGAGGCAGAAAAGGAAGAAGGAAGCAGTGGGGAGGAGAAAAGTAGCCCTGTCACAGCGGGACGGGTTGGCAGCAAAGTATAATCCCCATAGGAAACAGGAAGCTACCAGGTAAAAGAGGACATAGCGGAAGCGCCGCTGTGTCTGAGGGAAACAACGTTCTCTACAAGCTTCCTCCAGAATAGAGGAGTCAAACTTTGGATCCCAAAAATGACCTGCTGATCTTTCAAAAAGCTGAGGCATTTTTTTCTGAGCACGAAAACTCTTTACCACAGGTCTCCTCACTCCAGATTCTCCAGAGCTACAGCTAGAAGAAATACTGTACTTGCAGTGCTTGGCTCCCCCTATGAATCCTCCTCCGATTGAACCCAGTGGTCCACCTCCATGCTTGTGTTTGACACTGCTGCCAATTCTCACTGAGACGCCTCCATCTCCACTTGAGTCACAGCTCACTTCTGTGTTGTGAGGCAGCAGTTGCTGATGCTGGGGAGATGCCATGTTGTCTTTTAATGTATCCAAAAAGTGAAGAGGAGAAAAAAAATGGAGAAGGCACCGTAATTTATGGGGGAAAACGCAGACAAAAAAGATAAGGCAAAGTATGCAGCCACAGTATCACAACTGTGGTAATGATTAAGTCTTAGTTGTTTAGAAGATAAACGCAAAAAAGACCATCCTGTGTTTTGGAGTTGTTCATTATTGCCTCTCTTGACGTCAATCTCTGCATTCCTCTACATTCGCGTCTGTTTTGACGCACTTGAGACTGCAAGGTTCACTCGCTCCCTGCACTGTCACAATCCAAGTCGACTCGGCAGCTCATTAGAAAATACTTGAGAAAAACCGACAGGATACGGTGCGTAAAGGGGAAGATGGGAAAGAAAGACATTTAAAAAAAATAATGGATACGTGACTAAGAGAAGTTGTGGAATTATAAAAATTATGAGTAAGAAAATCCTGTTCAGATTTGTTTTTAGACAGTCCGCTTGATCCAGAATACTTTGATGACTAGTGCATGTCCATACCACTTTATCCAGCTTTCCTTACTTCCACTGGGCATATACAGAAGTGGGATAGGCTACCTTCTAAATAAACTAGATAAAAACTTAATCCAAAACAAGTCAATTGATGCGTCTCAAAAAGCCGTCGTTCACTCGTAAAGTTTTTTTCTATTTCCAACTTGAGGCGAAAGGGAACTTGAGTGCAAAAACTACCCCCGGAGCTTTAAATATACCCGCATGCTCCTTGCTGCAGGGCCTAATCGCAACTGTTCTCTTGGACTGAGCCCCGTCCTTTCCTGACTTTCTTGCTCCGGAGTCTCCGTCGCCACCTCGTTTCCAAACTCTTGAGATTTTTGTGTAAGCAGGTCCGCAGGGGACCTTGTGCGTCGCAAACACCCGAATAAAAATGTTTAGTTATTGCAAGAGCGTAGCTGTCAATCACTCGTGCATAGACACGCTCCTCAAGGCTATGCACAGAGCAGTTTTAGTTCAGTGTTGCATCAGTATTGCTTTGGTATCCAGTCACACCACATGTCGCCAATCCATCGTCACAGTGCGCCCCAGGAATATATCCAGATGGTGTAAATATCCTGACCATGGCGGTTCCCTGACAGTACACCCAGTGAAACCGGACAGCTGTGAAGAAAAACGCAGTCTAAAGCAGACTACACCAAGTATCGTGCGATCTTTCGTTTTGTCTAAAGTAAAGTTTGCCCACGACTGATTGGCCACCCTTGTGAACGCCAGACAACGAAAGCCCAGAGAGCGTCGAGCTAATTAATAGGTCTCCACCTTCTCTCCCCTCCACAACCCCCCACCTCAGTCCCACAGGTTAAGGCGGAGTGCTGCCTTGATCCAGCCACTTTAATTGAATTGAATGGGAAGTGGAGAGAATGTCGTCATACCTCCAAATAATTTCCCTTTAATCCAAGACTAACATGATATTAGGGTTGCTGCTTCATGGTCCCGCCTTTCCATCCCCTGTGCCGTCCACACTGAGAGAAGAATATACCTCTTCGGGTTATCTGACCATTTTGTGCGCGCTAGAGCAGCTGATACGCTTTGCGCGCTTTCCTGGTTTGGTGGGCAAAACACAGGGGCAGCAGCCGCCACCATCTTCTGTTTGCCGACAGCCGTCCAGCCACGAGAAGAGGGCGTGCGCGCGTGCATGCATGCGCATTTAAGAGGGAGAGCTAAAGAAATATATTTGGGCATTAAATGAGGATCGCATCCGCTTTTTCCCTTTAACAATAAAACCCCAATCACAAGCTAAAAGTCTGGCACACCATTTGGCCTGGTGAAATTGACAGAATGACATTCTTTTATGTTGGCCCAGACCTTCCTTTTTTTAGATAATAGCCTTGTGATTTTACTTCAAACTATCTTACCAGCACACTAAATGACGGAAGCTCCAGCCAAACTACGCTCTTTATTCCTTTTGATTATCTCCCATCTTTTTCTTTCTTTGGTTTCTCACTATGTTTTTTTTTATTTATGACAAATGATCATTTCCATCCGTTTTTCTTAGAGATAGCAGTTACCGCAAGTTTATTTGTGGCTAAACCTCTTGCAAAAGCTATTTACCTATCTCAATACAATATAGCCCAAAAATTAAACTTATTGCATAGAAAATTAACACACTGACTAGCTTAATTAAACACAAACTATTGTTGAATAACATCTAATTTGCATGTAAATAAACCCCACTTCCTTGAGGTTTAGATCTTTTTATTCTCATGGTTGTTAAAATTCAGAGCACTTCAGTCAATGCAAAAATACATTATACGGTCATTTATTATGAAAAGTATGTACTTCCGCTCAGTTGCTCACCGTTGACTTGACGCTGCTCTCTGTTCTTTGACAAAAAGACGAGAGGGGCAGAAGGATTGGCTGAATGAGGGGAGGGGTCGTCGTTGAGAGGTTGAGAACACGTATTTTCAGAGATTGTGAACAAAATTTCATTCCTTATTCATTCATTTTTATTTTAATTTTAATTTTTTATTCTAAGTCCCTGATAAACTGCTGTAACATGCATTAGGCCTAAACATGTTTTCCTATTATAGCATTAAAACAGTTCAATTTAATCTAATGTCAAAAAGAAAGAAAGAAATTTGACTCAAAACATAAACTACAAAAATATGAAAATAATACATGCAATATATGCATACTTAATTTCATCCAGGTATAAGTTTGTCTTTACTTCATCCATTCAAAACAGGCTGTTCCAGAATTGCTTTGATTTCTGTGATATTTTTGGACTAAATTTAAGTTGGTCTTTTAACTGGTTTGTACCTTGTGATTAAGCCTCTGTATTTACTCTCATGAAGCCTTCTGTCATGTTAGACTTGGATAATGATATGCATACCATCTGGAGTGCTCTTCACATGGCAGGTTACATGTTGTGGAGGGGGTTTCTTTGCTATGGAAAGTACTCCACAATCATTCACCTCAGATGTCTTCATAGTACATCAAGGCCTTTTCATATTGCTAAACTCAACAGTTTCTTTAAATTTCCAAGCAACGGTATGGATCTGACCCATCTTAATCTTTCCTATGGATTTACTTTGTGCTCTTAACAGTGTAATCTTTCACTTGCATTGTGATCTCATTTGACCCTATGTTGTGAGTTCACAGCAACAACACAAAAATGCAAACACCAAACTTGGAATTAATTATAAACCTCTGAAGGTAATCAAGATTATAGACGGTCTTGCGAAATTGCATTTGAATCAATTGTACAATTACATTTGAATCCCACTAAAGACAGACTACATTTTAAGAGCTAGAACTTTTTCAGTACATGCTTTACGCTCATATTCATTGTATAGTTGGAATTTGAAATACTTTTTTTGACAGATTTTGAAGGAAAACATTCACAAAGGACTTAACAATTTATTTAGAAACGATGGCATACATATATGACGAATCTGAAGTCTTTTTTTGTTTGTTTTTTTTTTTTTGTTAAGCAACCCTGGACCTTTTTTGTATTTGGATGGCTTTTAATAATGGAAGCAATTTCCCATTTTCAAGTTTATCTCTTCATACTTTACCCAAAATAATGTGGGTGAGAGGAAGTTAATTAATACAGAAATACATGTAAGTGAGTATTTATGTGAGTATTTATAGGAAAATATGGATGGGCTGCTTTTAAAACTGAAGGCTAATGCACTCACAGCCAAAGATACACACACTCACACACATCTTTCCATTTCCAGCCATAACAAATTGCTGTTGCATTGCAGCTGTGGGATAAAACCATGCTTTCAGAAGTACTAAGAGATTGGGCTTTCAGAATATTCCAACCTTGGGCAGCAAGGCGTAAGAAAAAGAAAAGAAACGGGGGCAGATATGTGGACTGTAAACAAAAGAAAAAAACACAGGGTAAGAAGCATTTTTCATACTCCAGTCTCTCTGCCTCAGGACTGATCATTTCAGGAAAAAACAACAGAGTTTCATTAACCCAGTCCATCAGAAATCTTTATTCGTATCCACCAAGCTTCCAAATGATTTGGCCAATATTAATTGAAATGTCATACCAAAACAAAAAAGTGAATCAGCAGCTAATTTAATCAGACACACATTCATACAATGTCTAATTCACAGGTGAATAAAATTAAGTGTCACTTGAATATACTATAAGCACAACCCCCCCATTCACCCCCGTTATTAACTTCTGCCATGTAATCATTGAGGAAACTGGATGTTTTACTCTTTTGCACAGCACCCTCTTGTGAGCATACCCTGGATCTGCAGTGTAAACATGCACGCTCAGTAGAGCACTTCCACTCAGTTGTATGAAAAGGAAGCTTCTTTGGTTTTACCTGGTTATAGTTATCTTCGTCATGCCGAAGAGTGCAGATGGGGAAAGCAGTGAGGGGGTTAGTGAGACTAAGGCATGGTGGGAAATAGAGGTGCACGACTGTGCATGGATCAGGTTCATGCTTTGGGGGAAATCAAAGTCTTTTCTTTGACTATCTAGGACTTGATGTTTAGTAAACTCTTCGGCATTTAGGAAATTGCAATTCTTTGTTTTAATGCTGAGCAAGATGAGAGAATGAGAACTTGTTATCATGTTTGTGTCGTAAATATGAGGCATCAACCAGGCTAGTTGTGTATGTTAGCATAAATACTTTTTGCAGGGTTTGTGCAGTTTAGTACAAACAAAATTTTCTTAAATCCATTTTTTCCCCATACTTCCTGGAAATTCTTTGAGGAATGCTACATGAGCACATGCAGCTTTTTAACACTTCTTTTTTTTTTATCAGAGCTGGGGGAAGGTCAGTATTTGGGGTTACCTTACTTCTATAGAGGTCAGGGGTCAACTCACAAGTTCTCCAGTGTACCCTCGCTTTCATCTCACTTTTTGCAAGTTCTAAAGTCCACCATGACAGCAGTCCACCGTCACAACCTTGCAGAGGATGTTCCAAAATGATGCCAAAGTTGTTGTTTTTTTCAGTTCACCTACACAATCCAGTTCAGTTTAATTCGGAACAGGTGCACAGACAAAAATCGATGAACATTTTTCTAACCCAGCGAAGAAATGGTAGGATAAATGGATAATGACTGCTATAACTCAAGCAAATCATTCACTGTGTCTTTTTTGTGGTCTCTCAGCTAAGAAAAAAAAAGCTAGCTAGCTTATCATTGAAGGAAATAATTCTTAACACAGTATTGAATTTCTGCCAAAGACAGGCACATTTATAGAATCAAACAAACACAGTAAGAACAGTTAAGAAGTGAAGCAGAATGAACGTACCCTCTCTGTTCTGAATGCTCTGATTCATGAACCCTGACCTCTTTTTCACAGGTTGTCAACAACCAAGACTAAGAGAAAGAAGACCATATTTGTTGCATGGCAGGACTGGTTCAGGTTTCAGAAACGCTGTAAGAGAAAATTAGCTTGTTCATGTTAAAAGGAAAAAAAAACACATGCATCTGTTAAATAAGATGTGTTACTAACATGCAAAGATAATCTATTTTCAAAGGAAAGGTTTGGATGATCAGCTAAACACAAAAGCTTTGTATACTGTAGCACCCACCAAGACTACTGCATAAACAACTTCTGAAGCTTGTGGAAATGATCCGCTGCAATGCAACTCATGTAATTTTACAACACAGATTTCTGTTTCCACTTTTCCTGTTTTATTCACATACAAGGGAGCTGGTTTTGGATTCTTTCGGTCTCATGATTTGCCTTTTATCATTTAATCTTATTGGTTCTTCACATCAATATTTTCCCAACCCCACAGTCCCAGACAGTCCAATGTAGTTGTGCTAGCGAGAAAGGAGGGTGTGTGCTTTAACAAAACTCTGTGATCAGTGGCATGTTCTCATTTCTTCAGCACTTGTGTCCTTAAGCTGCCTTATCAATGACCCCTCCCTCCCACTATCTTCATCATTCTCACAGTCCCCTAATCCACCTTTCCTTATTCTCCTGAGGAAAAAAACAACAACAAACTTTAATCTTGTCTCCTGTCTCCTCAACAATACAAGCGTTCTGACAAAAGTAGGGTTGGTTTCCACCAGACCCATTCTCTTCACCTCCTCTGTCGTCTTACTTCCTCAACACAAGTTATTTTATGTGCCTCAGTTCTTCCGATAACGATTCTTTGGCTTCTCACCGCAGCCAGTAGCCTCGCAGGACGACAGGCCCGGCTGCTTGCCAGAGTTAATGCTGCTCAGAAGAGCAGGCAGCTCATTGGTGATTGCCTTCTCAATCTTATCCAGCAGGCAGCTTCCAATATAGGAGCACTGAGCTGACAGGGGCTTGAAGTTGGTGACTGGGTTGATGCCAAAGAAGTCACGGTAAGCATCTCGGTTGGGCAAGTCAAATTTGCTGACGTTGGTCTTGGCTAGGATGGACTTGAAAATATAGAACTTGTCTGGCTCATCCACAATCTCTTTGAAAACTAGTTCAGGGTCACTGAAGAAGCTCATTTTCTCTTTAAAGGTCTGAACATAGCGGTCTACAAGCAGGGCATGGATGCGTACGCGGATGCCATGCTGGCGAATGAAGGCGATCTTGTTCTCCATACGATTTTCAATCACCTGGTTAAGATCTTCCAGCAGGGAGATTTCTTCTCTCTTAAAGAGCTCACGGCTGGTGTCAGGTGCATAATCGTATGGCCAGAAGGAGCTGACATAGACACGTGGGGGTTCAGTGACATTGATGAGGGGAGCCAAGCTCCAAAAGAGTGCCCCGTAGACTCTCATTAAGTCCTGGGTGACCAGGTTATCAGCCTTGTTGAGGATGATGCGGATCTGTGACTCGCGACCTTTCAGCTGTCGGAAGAGCATCTCCAGCTCTAGACCAACGTCCAGCTTGGTGGGATCAAACACCACAAAGATCAGGTCTGCACGATCGATGAACCACTGGCAGACATCATTGAAAGGATAGCCTAGATGGAAACAGAAGAGAGGCATCACAAACTGATACTGAGTTCCATCCTGCTTTTATTGTACTTTTCATATCTGTTAGGATGTAAAAAAAAAAGTGAATCTCTTTTACCTCTTTCCTGCTGCTTCCGGTTCTCAATGATTCCAGGCGTGTCCACAAATGTTACACGTTCTAGCAGTTTGTGAGGCATCTCGATGCCAATCAGCTTTTCCAGGAAGTTTTGGCCAAACTTTTCCAGAGGAGAGAAAGAGCGAGAGCTGTCTGCTGCCATAACGATACCCTCAACGGAGCGGATCTTCTCCCCGTGCATTATAACAGTAAACTCAGAGGTAGTAGGCTCAGCTCCTAGAAAACAAAGTCACAGAAAGGAAAGCATGGATCAGCAAGTAAAGTACAGAGAAGAGGGACAATTGGTCAAGGGGACTTCCCCTAGTGGCCTCCTTTCACTGTCGTAAAGTTCGTACTCCCCCCCCCCCACAGCACACAGACGTCTTCTCTACCTGTCTTTCCTCTATTCTGATCCCTGAATATATCTCTAAGCTTTTACTAGCTTGTTGATGCTACCTTGCTACGTTGGTAGCAGCAGCTCGTCTCCCTCTGCTCAAAACAAAGTCGTGTGTCTCTTGCAGCGGGATGTTTTACCCACGTTTTGCGGGTAAATGTGCCATGGATTATATTTTTCTCTGGTGTTGGTGGGTCGCAGGTAAGAATACAAACTTTTATTTACTTTTTGTGACATGACAAGTGATTATTGAGCCTATTTGGCTGTGAGGCTCGGTGCTTCACCCGGCACCCAAGCAGCACAAGCTACGTGAACCGATCTTCACTCACAAAGAGTTGGTTTGGAAAGCCAGGAGTTGGTGTTTAGGTGGTGGGAAGCTAAAGAATCAGTTTTTAGTCTGGTTCTGGCACAAACCAGCGCTGGAAACAGTTTGGTGGATAGGGGACCTGAGTGCCGTACAGCGGTTTCTGTTGTTGCAAGATCTGGGTCGGGTCTGCTCAGGTAGACTTGCATGTGCCGCTTACAGGCCAGAGACACTGGGGGGGACTAGGAAACATTGAATCGCTTCATAAACACTTTGTTTAGCCCCACAGGGATTCTGAAAAGCATTTATTAAAGTGAAAAAGTTACTGAGTTCTGCTTTAAAATGACAAATATCCTCAACTGAGGCTTGCATTGCTTTTTTTGATTTCACATCTTCAACTCGTTCAGAATGCTGCAGCCCGATTTTTAACAGGTACGTCTAGACGTGAACACATCACCCCCGTGCTGTCGTCGCTTCACTGGCTTCCGGTTCGTTTCAGAGTCGATTTTAAACTTTTGTTGTTTGTTTTTAACGCCATTCATGGCCAGGTGCCCTCCTATTTATCAGATATTTTAACTATCCGTGATCACGGCAGGGCCCTGCGTTCTTCAGGTCAACTTTTGCTTGAGGTCCCAAGGTCGAGACACAAGCAGTGGTGTGACCGTTCTTTTGCTGTTGCTGCTCCTCGGTTGTGGAACAAACTGCCCCTGGACATTCGCATCACCACTGATCTCGGCCTTTTTATATCAAAGCTAAAGACCCACCTTTTCAGATTAGCCTTTAACTCCATCTAGGTTAGTTTTTAGGTAAGGTTTTTATTTATTTATTTGTCCATTTATTTTTAACTTATTTTATGCGTTTCCTACAGGCTCTTTATACCCTGCAGCGCTATGGCACTTCCCAGTTACTTCTTATTTCTTTCTTATCCTGTTTTATTGATTTTTCTGTTTTATGTATTGATGTACTTTTATGGCTTAACTGTGAAGCACTTTGAGTACCATTCTGGTTTTTGTAAAGGGCTATACAAATAAAAGTTGATTGATTGATTGATTTACCGCTCATAAGTTGTTGTGACTCTCTTCAAACTTGTGTTTGCATCTTCACATGTAATTAAACATAATGATATTCTTACATTTACACAGAAAAAAACTTTGTGTCATACCTGTATAGAGCTGGTAGGGGCTGTCTTGCAAGCCCAGGAGGTAATTGATCATGGAGGACTTTCCTACACTCCAGGGTCCAAGAAACAGCACCATGGGCTTGGAGGTAATCTCTCCATCTGGTGGGCAATGCGACACAACATTGATTTTAGCAGGATTGTATCAATGGCAGAGGAATGACCTTTCAAGTTTATCCCACAATAAAAACAAAAGGAAAAATTTGGAAACAGCCACTTAAAAGTGTGTAACTTGAGTTTTGTGTGTGTTTTTATTTTCCTAACAGAGCTGTGTATTACAACAGCCTGACTTTGTATCGTCAGGTGTCCAGGTGGTGAACAAACCTGGCTGCAGTTCATTTTTGCATTTCATTAAATGAATACAGGATTTCAGAGGCCAGCTGAACTGCTAAACAGGTAAAAATGGTCTCATCAGTTCCAAAATTCACACAGAATGTTGTTTTAAGTAGTGGTGATGCATACAGTTGGCATGCTCCTGTGATACTTGAATCAAATTTCAAATGTGGCACAAAATTTGATATTTGAAAAATTGTCCCAACTTTTTCAGGAATGGGGTTTACGATTTAATGGAAATAACATGTAAGTCTGAATAGCACTGTCACTACCAGGCCAGTGCACACAGGCAAAATTTGTCGGGGGGGCGGCGAAGGAAATGCAAAGAATTTGTGAAGCTGTAATTTTGTCAGTAAGCAAACAAAACTACTGCAGCCACATCTCACAACACAACAAGGCCATGCTTTCAGATCAAGCTGTGTGTCTCCTAATGAGCTGCTGTTTGTGTTCTGAGTGGACATGGTGTAGGGGTGGTAGGGCTCCAAGTTCTGTAACTGCAAATCAGAAAAAGTTGGGATCATATGGAAATCTGTGAAATTTCTTCCTTTCTTAAACTTTTAGTTAATTGCAGACTGCATCTACCTTCCTGATATTTATATTTTGTTATCCCTCCATCAGCTTAACTTAATTTAATATAGATATGTTCTTGCATTTCAGGCCTGCAATACATTTCCAAATAAGTTGGATACCAAGCAACTGAGAGTTTCAGATGTCATTTTGTCCCATCCTTCCTGCAAACACACCTTAACAGATCTGCATCTTCTTCCTCAGATGCATGTGCCAATATAACATCCGGAATGTGACTTTGCATTTTATTTTGGTAAATGCTGGACATCTCTGAAAAATAAGCTACGTTTTTCTCTAAAATCTTAATTTGTACTCCTCTGTATCAGTGTCTACCAGCATAGAAGATAGAATGAGCTCTCCCAAGGGAACTGCAAACAAGTCCACATCAGGGTGCACAAAGGATGAGGAGTCAAATGCAGCGTGAAGAGGTAGGAGCTGGGTGGATGTGGCAGATGTGGATTGATTGTGGAGGCTGGTGTAACAATCAATTCACAGGCAGGATAAATGAATGAGAAAGTCAAGAGCAGCAGAAACAGAAAATAAGACTACGCAGACCAAGGAATATGAGGGATGACAACAGGAAAAAATGCCAACAATATGACAGAGAACAAACAAAACCAAAGGGGTATACAGTATATACACTGCGGAGAATTGACTTAACGAGGAGCAGGTGAAGTAAATTAGCAAATGAATCCAGGTGTGTAGAGAACAACAGAATACGCAAGGGGACAAACTTATAACAGGGGTGCCCAAGTCCAGTCCTCGAGAGCTACTATCCTGCACATTTTGGCTGCATCCCTTCTCCAACACACCTGAATCAAATGAATGTCTTGTTACCAGCTACTGCAGAGCTGAATGACATGTGCATGAGGGGATTAACCATTGATTCAGGTGTGTTTGAAAAGGTAGGCTGTAAAAATTTCAGGATAGTAGTTCTCGAGGACTGGACTTGGGCACCGCTGCTTTACAAAATAAAACAAGACTCAAAGGCAAACAAGAACAGAAGCTAGGTAACAGACAAGGACAGGAATAAAAGTCTAAAGCCAAACTCATAAACTATAATAGTCCATGTCATCACAGATCTGAGCTTTAGGGTTTGTCCTATTTGTCTTTGATTTTAAACCATGTGGGCAGATATGGACATCTCTGGATCCAGACAGTAAAAATCCTGTTCAGCAGTTGTCCAACCAATCACTAAACCAGCTGAATTTAATTAGCACAGCTCCTCTGCAGGTAGATGAGCTCTTTAGTGAAAACTACTGCTCTAAATGTACACGCAGATTCAAAAGCATGGCAAGATTCTTACTTTCTGGTATAAGAATTGTCCGCCTCTGCATATGGGCTCTATTTACTTTTTGCACATAAAAGTTGTGCTTGTAACTCTATATTGTGTTCCTGCATTAATACCCTGACCACATGGTTATATCAGCTATTCATGACACTTCTTGATGCGGGGCTGCCTGCGAGGTTGGTGATCACAGATTTCCAACTTAGGCTGGCTTTCTTGCCTTTTACTGATGGAAATTCTTCTAGATTCATTGAATTGTTAAATGATAATTTGCACTGAAAAGGGACAAATATACAAATCTCATATTTCTTTGAGGATCATTTAAACATTTCACTGACTGTTTCATAAATAAGTTGAAAAAGGTCTGAATTGCTAAACTGGAAATATACTATCAAATGAAATAAAGTTGATGGGAATAAACATGAATTTTTTTTGCTCATATTTTCAGTAACTCAATAAAAGTCAAAATAAACATCATCATCTGCTTCTTTTATTTGCAGTTTCCACATTGTTTTCCTGATTCGAGGGCAAAGTTATGACCAGGTTCTACATATGAAGTGTAAAGAAAAAAAAAAGAAATATTATAAATACGAAACTGCCATCCCTGATCTACAAACTTAAGATTTAAAAAGGAGACAAGAGATTTCCTTCTTGACTGAACACTGACCACCCTTTCCCACCAGTGTCCCCTCTTCAGACCTGTGTGTCCTTCTCTGAAGCCAAAGCTGCACATGCAACCCCCTCCATAGTTTTCAACTCAATTTACACAAAATAACCATGATCCCCTTTGTAAATACTATGAATAAAATGTTCTTTAAACATTAACAATCTGGTTAAGTCTGAGCCACAACTTGTTTTTTCAGCATTTTATTTGCATTTTTCTTTTTATGTACAGTATAGGGACAAAATGACAGCTTTCTGTGGGTTGAAACTTTCCCCCATGGATCACTTTAATGACAAACCAGTCCTGGATGTTATAGGTATTAGTTATGGTTTATCGGGTGTCACCAAAAGTGAAGCATGATTGAAAGTTTTAATCAACAGAAATCAAATTTATGATAAAAATGAAGGGTGAAAGGAAGGGGCTTAGCACTTCAGGCAGTGCCATGCTCAAGTAAGCCCTGCCCACACCCACCTGTGGCTGAGTCCCCCAGGGTTCGTCCGGGGTATGCTGTTAGATGAGGGGAGTGGAGGGGATGGGGGTGAGAGGAGGACAGGAGAGGGTGGAGTACAGAGAAGTGAAGGGAACAGGAGGTGAAGGAGAGCTCAGTGAAGGAGTGAGGTTTCTACAAGCAACAGGGAGGGGAAGAGTATCAATTGCATGAATGGGGGGAGGTCATGGCTGGAATTTATGGTTCCATATTTGACCAACAATTTGTCAAACATGTCTTTGAATAAATGGCTGATGTGGTCAGATAATGACATGACTTTAAAGGCCAGAAGTAAATGCTCATTCAGAGATGTGCTAAAAGTTGAATTTGTTTGCATGCAAGTCAAAGCTTGACAGCCACAAGAGGGCGAGCTTTATTTCATTGTAGGAGGGAAGTTTGTCTTTTTGCAAGTTCAGTGTGCAGCTCAGAGTGCTGAGACCGTGAAGAAACGGTGCACAGTGCAAAAACTAAACTAGAGTCTTGGGGGAGAAAATGGGTGGAAGGATCAGGGTAGATGTGATGCTTCAAAATGAATGAGCCTGTATCGTTTCTACAAGTTACCTGTTACACTTTAACTGCAATTTCCTGGAATCCCCCAGAATTGGAAAAAAATGCAAGATCCCACTGTTATGTATTTATTTACTGTAAAGATGATGCAATTTTCAAACAAGTCAGAAAAATCAGTTATCAAAGCGACAAGAACAAAAAAATCCACACAACAGAAAGTGCAGACAGCACAGAAGTTTCTGTAATACCTGAGATCTCATGTTGCCTTAGTTCATTGTACTTATAGGCCTGTTCCATTGGCTTGATGGATGTATGGTAGATCTTCCGTAACTTCTCCAGAGCCGCTGGAGGACAAGGTGAAAGACCAAAAAAGAATGTCAAAATATAAGAAAGAGCATAAATAAGTATACACTTTTATATATACTAATGGTGACAAGATTCATATAATAAACTAGCATTTCACTGTCATCAGTTTGCAGAAAAAAAGACATCTGAACAGCTGTATTTAATCTAAAACAACATTTTAACATAAAAACATGCTTTCATAGTATCCTGAAAAACAGATGGGGTAGAAGCAAAGACACTAATAAAGAAAAATAAAACTTGGTCATTCATTTATCAAATGAAATGATGCGATAATAGATATTCCAGAGTGTCAAAACTATATGAACCTGCAGTAATTGTGGTTAAATGTTTCCAGTGCTGCAATTGTTGATCAGTCCTGCACATTAGCCAGGAAACATTTTTTTTTTTCCTGTTCCAAACAGCTTCAGCTCTGGGAGACACATGTCTGTTGGCTCTTGGACATTTTCTTTTAAGGTTCCTTGATTAGAAAGTTATTCTGATATTTATCTTTATATGGCCAATGGCTTGGATCAAACAGAACAGATCCAAACCAAACCACCATGCTACCACCACCAAACATAATGCTTCCGATTTTTAAGAGGTTCTATTTTTCTCACTCATTCAAAGAATATTTTTACATCAGCCCCCTGGCTAATCCATCTTTAACAAACTGCAGATGGGTGAGAATGTTCTTTTGGAAAGCAGAGGCTGTCTACTTGAAGCCCTGCCATTAATTGTGCACTGTTCCCCTGATGGTTGGCCTGGAGATGGTTTTGAAATCTGTTCCAGTCTGGTGATAATCAACAACTCTTTTTATAGGTTGTCTGAAATGATTTTTTTTCTTAATACACTTTCACATACATGTGTTGTGAAGATTGTATTTTAATAGATCCCTGTTCTTTAAATAGACCATGGCACACTTTCACCCCTGTCCACGATCCAACTGGCAGAAAACACTGGGTTCTAATTCTAGTCTGTAATTGACCAACAGATTCACATAGTCTTGCATTATTTATTTTCCTCAATGAAAAGATGACTTAAAATGTTCATTATTTATTTGGCTTAAATGGTATTTTCAAAACTTTTTAAGACTTTGAACTCTGATGTCTCACATTTTATTTGCCTACATACAATCCAACAGGTACACAAATTTTTAAGCTCCACTGTGAAACTATTCATGTTTAGTTAGTACAAATTTTATATGGAAAATGACTAAAAGAGTTCACTGAATTTTTAGATTTAGTTTGTGACTCACGTCAGCATCTCTGGTGCATAACTTGTACTAGAAAAACAACATTTAGGACAGATTTCCATATCCACTAATGTAGTCAGCTACATGACATTCACTATCAAGTAGCTGAGTTAATACATGTGATTAATGTTCAATCATTTAAAAATAAAAAAAAGATATTTGCTTTTTACCTGCATAATCTGCTGCTTTTTCCTCAGTAGCAAGCCGCAGCGTCTCATCGATGTGAGATCTGTCTCTGAGGACGGATGTTAAATCTTCCTCTTCTGTAAAAACAAAATTAAATTCAAAAAACTTGATTTGAGACCAGAAAGTAAATCTTGACAGATCTGATAAAAGTTTAGTGTACTGAAGCAAGATACTAAAAGTTATTCCAAAACAGTTCAGAATCAATTTAATCGTGAAGTGCCAGTCATGCACATTCAATAGTCTGAGAGAAAGACAAACACTGGGTGACATCAGTTTCAGGCAAAGTAGATATTTGAGCATTTTCATCATCAAAACTTTGTAAACTGTGCCTCCAATTCATCTGCTGCTTGCCATGTGATACTTTACAACAAAGAACCTGAATACAGACCATAAGGAAAACCAGAAGCATTCCATCAGTCATTTTTTATTTTTATACTGAAAACATACTGTGGTTTGAGCACAACAGCTTCGGACCGAGGACACCAGAGCTCTCCTTACCAAAGCAATGTATGAGTTTTGAGTGGTGCCATAAATATTTGAATCTAAGTTTACACAAAACAATCATACTGAGGTTTTAAAGATATATATTTTTTTCTTTTTTTTCCAAACTTTATTTATTGGTTCTTCACATTTGAAAATATTCCAATGCCTGAACAAAATACCCCCCCTCTCCCTCCCTCCCACCCAAGGGGACAAGCAAATAAAAACAAGACAAAAGTAAAATATATAAAAAAAGAAACTAAAAATGACTTGTACACGAATCTAATCATACATGTGCAAGTAGGTGTGTAATAAAAGGTTGCCATATTTTGCTGAAATTGCCACTGGAGCACTTTAGTGACATTCTAATTTTCTCTAGCCTCAAAAGTTGCAAAGTATCTCTAACCCAATGTTTGTAGGAAGGTGGTGTAGCCTGTTTCCAATCCAATAAGATTAGTCTTCTCGCTAAGAGAGTAACAAAGGCAATGCAATCAGACTGTGCCTTAGAAAGATGTTCATCTCCACAATGAATACCAAAATGAATGTGAGAGGATTTGGTCTTGAGGATCTCTTTAATATCTTGGACAGTGCAGTGAATATAGATGACCAGTAACCTGAGAGTCTTGGACAGTGCCAAAACATATGAGCTAGTGTTGCTGGTGAGAGACTGCATCTATTACAGAAATCATCAATCAATGGATACATCTTTGCAAGTCTTGTTTTAGATAGGTGTAGTCTAAGAACTACTTTAAATTGAAGAAGGCTATGTTTAGCACAAATTGATGAGGAGTGTATCCTTGACAATATGTCAGACCATTCAGAATCTGTGATTTGTAAATTCAAATCATCTTGCCATGTTTCTCTCAAAGCATTAACGGATACCATTTGTAGAGATGAAAGTTTCGTATACCATATATAGCGGATATTATGCCTTTTTTAGATGGAGTTGTTGGAAACAGGGAGTCCATGGGCTGTTGCTCAGGGACTGCAGGGAAAGATCTTGTTTGGTTGCGAATCCAATCTCAGACCTGTAGGAATCTCAAAAAATGTGAATTTGGTAGATCATATTTAGCTCTGAGCTGGTCAAATGAGGCAAAAGTATCAGCAATGTATAAGTCTTTGAATGAGACATTGCCTTTCTCACGCCAGACTAAGAAAGAGTCACTATTGGAGCACAAAATGAGCTTGCCTGCCAGCCAAAGTGTTTTTGTATCTGGGCCCATATTCGGAGAGATTAAAGGACGAGGGGGGCGATCGATACACGCCATGGTGTAATAGGCATTGCTGAATATAGCAAGGCAGGAAGGCATAGCGGGAGGCTTGCATTGGCTTCTAGTTGGACCCAGGCGCGAGTCTTGTTGATAGTATAACTTTGAAGCCAGTAAGCCAATGCTCTCAAGTTACTTGCCCAATAGTATAATTGGAAATGAGGAAGCGCCATCCCACCTATTGGTTTTGGTCTTTGTAAAAATTCTTTACGAATGAAGATATAATTTTTACCCAAGTCTTAATGTACTGTATATTACTTAATTTGTGGATGGTTCTCTTTGTGAAAGGAAGCTACACACATTTGGTGACCTTTGCAGAGAGGCTCACATACTTTCCCCTGACATATAGAGCAAATATTTTGGGATGTAATGCCATCTTCCATGACACAACAACATGTGTACAGGAGATGTCAGGGATTAACCCTCCAACCTTATGGTTATGGGGTGGATTACACAACAGCCCATCTTAGGAGTTCCAACTCAGTCCAATCCCTGTCAGGAAGAAATCATTTCTACATCTGATGACATGTATACATAAAAATTTAGGCAAAAATATTAATAAGTCAGGTTGAAATGGTTGCACTCAGCGATATTTGTTTCACTATTTAATTCAATCTTCATGTGAAAACAAACATTAAAATGACCGATATGTTTTTTATGACATTGGTCGTTGGTGTGAGGAAGACATAGAGGAGGCAGAGATTCTGAGAGATATTTTCTCACTAGTCATGTCTACTTCTGAACAGCTCGGATTACTTAGATCACAGCTGTTCATACAATCAGTGCTTAATTTAGAAAGCAAATGCTGAAAATAAACAGACAAACCGTGTGTTTGGCATCACCATGGGCTTTATATCAACAGCAAAGATAAGTCTCAGGGAGATAGGGACTTCCCCAGTTTCACATAGAGGAGGACTCAGAGCGGGACTGAGTGTTCCCTTCAGTAATATACACGAGACAATGATGTGCAATTCTTTCTTTTCTCATCTATATTTACCCACCAATCACAAACGTATCATCCCATGAGGCCTGTCCTTGTGTGCCTAGGCCTCAGAACAGGCCCCCTCTGACACCTCCCACAAAACACTGCATCAGACAAACTTGTTACGGCTATGAGATATATATAGGAGTTGTTGGGAAGTCCTTTGATTCACTCTTCTGTTTCCTGGAAGGTTACAGGTCTTAGTGTTCAAACCATCACTTGGAGCAGAATTTTTAAGGAATTGTAATTAGAGAAAAATTAGGATGATGCATTAGGTGCTGTGATATTTACCTGTTTGTGACTTGTAATTCATACAAAGTACATGATATGATCTAAATAGTCTTTTACTTTTAACGTAATGCATTCTACCTGTCAGCTGATCAAAGTTAAATTCATCTTTGAATTTAGCTCAAAATAATCGACAACTTGTTGTTGAAATTAGATTTAAAAACCTGAAGGTTCCTGAACCTTACATAACATCCCCCGTCCTGTCTACAGTAATAAAGCTGCAAGGAAGATCGAAAAGAATAAAAAAATTCTGAAGTCACATCCTTCTGATCAGCCAATCTCTCAGGTGACTGGCAGAAATGGTTATATCTGGTGTTTATGCAATACCAGCTGTCCGGCTTAACCCAGAAGACAGTGATTATTTTAAATTAAGCATGCAGACTGCATGTAAAGCTGTGTTAGAATGCCCATCAGTCAGGTTTGTCAGAGTGTGGAATGGGTCCAACATACAGTATGTGCCAGTTTTCACTTGTTTCACTGCAGGTTTTTTTTTTTTTTCTGATAGATAAAAGCATATTTAATGACAGAAGAGAAAAAACAAGAAATCAGAAAGTGACTTCGATTTTCTTCAAAACACACTCTATAACTTAACTTCTATAACC
Source organism: Atherinomorus stipes (assembly GCA_023101725.1). NCBI lineage: Eukaryota > Metazoa > Chordata > Actinopteri > Atheriniformes > Atherinidae > Atherinomorus > Atherinomorus stipes. The sequence continues at coordinate 899,697 of JALJCO010010844.1, forward strand.
ACACTATGATGTCAGTGTATGGTTTAAATTTGGTCCCTGTGCTCATTAAAATCCCAACCAAAGCTGTACAAAATAAAAAGAGGGTTTGGTATCACAACAAAGCTCAGTTTGATGAGGACATTGTTTGCTACACCTAATAATAAATAGCGTATCATTGTGAACAGCCTGCCTCCTCTCACAGAGCGGCACTGCTGTGGTATCCTACACCACAAACTGGAGTAAAGCCACCGGCCATGTGGCCGATAACTTCTGGAGTTTCTGGCCAAGAGTCAGAACAGCACATCGCTTTGGCCATAACCTACAAATAAAATCAAGGCTGGCTGTTTGTTTAAAAGTAAACTTATATAAACTGTAGGTCTTCTAAAATAAGGATTTGCCTTCAATGAAATATCAGCCTTATAAAGGTGCTTTTCATATGGAAAAAAAGGACCTAGCTTTTGTCATCAATCAAATGACTAAGAGCATATCAGACTGCAAAACTCCAAATGAAATTTTTCAGGGTGTGCACTGACATTTGAAAATGTAAAGACTAAAAGAAAATGATTCCGGTGGCCTGAAAAGTTGTACCTTTGTGCCACACAGCTGGTTAAGAAACAGCGCATCAGTGCTGATTCTCTCCAGGTCAGCTTGCTAAAAATAAACCCGAGCAACGTTGCTACCAATACAGTGCAAGAACAAGAGAAACCAAGAGGTTAGTGGCCTGAATAAGAGGTGGGCATGAGAAATGTTGAAATGGTTTGTTTTTACTGTCAAGAAGATACAAGAAAGAAGAGAAATGTTTCTCTTTGTGAATCCGTAATGCTTAGAGGGTCATGACATATTCAACTGCAATGATTGCTACGTGAACAGAACCGCTTTTAGTCACATGACCTTTGGGAATGCCAGTAATTGATGTCATACATCACTAATCTATGACAACAATTTTTGAGCTTCATTATGTGGAATTTCCCAGTTTGGCTTCACGTTAAACTGAGTAACAGAAAAGATCAAGATGATCTGAGAAAACACAAGTTAAAGATTTTGAAGAGAGTTTTTACATTAATGAAAAATGTTTTTTTGTTTTGTTTTTTTTTTTGTCAGAGAAGTCACCCTTCTGAGGACAGTGAGGGAGAATTATATTTGCAGATCAAACTGTGGTTTGGATGATCCGATCTCTTCCATGCTGCATCAGCCCTTCAGCACTCAAAGCTTCCTCAAGCTTCTGCAACTTGCCTCAGCATTCAGAAGAGGCACATCTTTTAACACCTGCCTCTTGAGTGGGCCTAACTGCTGTGAACTTGTTAACACCTTCCAATCCAGTCAATCCCTGATGGAGGCTCTGAATCAGGACTCCGCAAAAGATCAGAGAGGTAATGTTGCCAGAGGATGGCGGGCCTTGCATCAGAGCTCAAAATTAACCCTGCAGGCGCCAGGGGAGCTGAATCCTGGACATCTGTGCTTTGAGCCTGCATCCTTACTGAGCTTGTTGCCACACAACCCTACAGTTTGGAGAAACATTCTGATGGCATGGCCGCATCCTGTAAGAATGTTGCTGATAACATTGCCTATCTGTAGCAAAGCCATACTTCAACTATAGATCCCATTTTGAGGTTGTTCAATCATCAAAAATACTTGCAATCAACAACTGCAAGTATGAATTTGTGGAAATATAAAAATATACACAGAAAATAGTAGATTGGAGTTTATGTACACTTTGAGTACAAAGATAAAAAAAAAATCCTCCAATTATTTTATAATAATGCTCTTATTGATGCTTAGAGATATCCAGCAGCACTGGTGTATTTACACTGTTTATAATAAGTATGTCTATATGTGTGAATTCTCAGGATCATGTTCTGCTTGCAGCACAGTGAGGGCAAATTCAATTACAGCCAATATGATGAGAGCAGCAGGTCTGGAACCTCCAGTTAGAGGATTTATCTTTAACACTGGGGCATTCAGTCAGCTATAATTAAAGGCCAGGGGGTTCTTCTGGAAAGATCAATAGAGAGGTATTGATTTCATTTAAATTTTAAAAAACTACATTAATTTTTTATTTACACCTTTTTTAAATGAAACACTTAAAAATTTGTGGCATTCATGTAATATATTAAAAACTAACCTTAGATATTTAGTATGCAGTATGATACATTTCAAAGATTATACATGACAATAAACATATAACCATATAACCCTTGGGAATGTCTATGATTTGTTTCGTTATTAGGTGTGAGCAGAGTTTGTGCAGCCTCTGGTGAGAAGACGTCACAGATGGCAACAGGTGGCACAGCTTGTGGAGCCAATGCTCCCCCAGTGTCAGAAATAGCCCCACAATGGGTCAGAAGATGGACAGAGGAGGCAGAACGACTGCTGCCTATTTTGAGGTTTTGACTGTTAGTCGGTTTGGAGGCTCAGAGACATCCCACCACATTGCTGACAGTGTTATATACAGAGTATCATATGCAGACGAGTCAAGTGAATATCCCTATAACAGGATAACACGTTAAATCATGGAAAATGAAGCAGAGGTCTCCTTAAATCCATTCCTTGTATCAATAAATACAACTTAATCACAAGTAGAACTTTGTATGTTTCTTTATGCTCAGACAGGAAGCCAAGTTGCGTTATATCTAGTTTTACATTTGATAAAGAAACATGAAACATCAATGACTTTCTCTTAGTCCTCTAGGAGGTCATGAAGAACCAAACAAGCTCAAAGAAAGGCATGAGGGCAAAGGCACTTTACGCTGAGGTGTTGATCTGATGCCTCTATCCCTGTTCCCCTTAGAGAGCCAGCAAAGGGTGTCAGGTGCCCTTGGAAGGGATAGTCTGAAGGAGGAGGGCATAGTAATGCTTTTGAGCTTGACTGGTGTGTCCCCTCTACTACAACCAGTCCGGGGATGTCCCAGACATGCCACATGCCGCTAGTGGGAACCACATTAGACTTCTTTTACTTTCAGTATCTCCCTTCTGCAAACTAAGAAGGCTAAAGGTGCTATTAGGCAGCTGAAGATGGATAGTATTACCTCCCGCTATAAACACACCAGGAAAGAGTAAACCTGAGCCTCAAAGAGACAAAACTGTCAACATTTTTAAAGCAGATCTTATAGATTGTAACTGCATCTGCCGTTAAACACTTTCCAGAGTTAAATGATTGATACTGGACACTGAATGTAGCTTCACTTCTTCCTTATGTTGACGGCTCTGACATGAGCAGCAAGGGGTTTCTAGCATTTAGCATCTGTCAATAAACCAACACAGCATTGTGGAACCAAGTGGGCAATTTTATGCAAATTTCTTTCTTTGGTTTATCATTAAACAAAAGGTTTTCTCTGGGTACTCCGGCTTCCTTCCACCATCAAAAGACAGGTTTAACTTGCAGGAGAGCGGTTAGTTCCACACAGTTCCACTGTGTCTCAGTGGAACTTGCCTTTTTTAAATAAAGGTTAAATAGATTTTTTTTTAAAAAATGAAAACAGTTAAAGTTATCTAACAAGTCCACATTGATGTAAAATAATTGTTATGACAGAGTCAAATAACCTATCTGAAAAAAACACCATAAAACTATCAGATTAATGCAAGACCAGTGATGTCACCCACAGGGGTAAGCCAGACGACCCTCCCACCATATTGTAATAAACTTAACTATCAGTTAATATGATGCAATTAACTGGTCCTAATGTCAGATATGAGGATGAAATTTCACAATTTGAAGATGGCAACATATAGACTGAGCAACCAGCTGGAGTTATCAGAAAAACTGAAACGAATCTATGAGCCGCTCCTCTTTTTTGACAAGTGAACTTGGACAGCCCAAGGATATCAGACAAGCTATGATTAAATAATAGTAAATGAATTCCATGTTGATTATGGGGAGATTAACAGTTCAAGTCCTAATTAGCTACTTCGAGTTCCTGACAGTGGTCGAACCAGTCAATAGCATAAATAATTACACAATCAGTAGCGAGGAGGTCATGATTCTCATCAGTCTCCATATCCACGAAGGGATCAATTATAACTTGTGTTTCCCGCAGCAAAAATTCAATACACATTATTACACAGTAATGCAGTGAAATTAAAGACTGAGGCACCAAAAAAGAAGAAAAAGAAAAAAAAAAGAAAACACCTGCATGGGCCTGCAGAAGAAGGGCTGTCTTAAAATGCGAGCTGCAGTCACAGCCCGGCCCCTCCTGCCTGGAGAATGCATGTCCCTAAAAGGCCAACTGCTGGGAATAAATTGCGATTGTGACAGTGCAGAGTGACAGCAGCTGTGCAGCATATCTAAAGCGGAGCATGGTGCTGGGAGGGGTAGGGGTGAGGAGTCTGGAGGGGAAGGTGAGGGGGGGCAGAGGGAGGGATGAACTGTAGTGGACAGTGTTAGGTTTCAGGAGGCTTTCCAATCTTAGACAACTGACAGAAGGCTGGAATATGGAAGCCTGGTTGCGGACGGTGGAGCTGAACGCCACCCCAAGGACGGGCAGGGGTGACAGACAAGGGTAACAATAACTGCACCAGTGCAGACTCAGAGACTAGTCTGCATTTTTAGAGTACTGTAGGTTATCTGGAGTAGTCCCAGGTGAGCAGTTCACAAAGACATTCAACTCAATAAGCTCCACGAGATCAAGCTTGTGGCTCATTTATGCTGTTTATGTTATTCCGAGAGAAGATGCTGCCTGCAATAAGTAATTCTTCAACTTGTAATGAATAAAATCACAGAATAAAAATGAAGAGGCCATATCGGAAAATGCAGAAAAGACTCAGTGCCCATTCAAGCTCCCACATGGCTGTTCTACTCTCCTTGGTTAGACTAAGACTTTCCATCAGCTGGTGCCATGCTTTATGACAGCTGACATGCTGTCAGGCCACAGTCGGGGCTAAACAGCTTTGAATATTCCTGACTTCCCACCCAGAGAAACTAACCAAAATGGGAGATAAAACAGCTGTTAATGCAAAAGAAATCAAAGGATTTAAAGAATATTTCTATATCAATAACTAAATAGATGAGTTTCTGCTAAATCCTTGATTTTGTAATGGGTGCCAGCTGTTCAACAGTAAACTAGGACAGATTTTAAATAGTCTGGAGAAAAAAATAGGATAACATTTCCGTCTATCCTTGGATGGTGCTAAACCATATGATGGCTCATTCCTGATCATGCTCCAAATCCCTGGACAGTCTTTAGTCTTTGTATAATAAGACTGACAAAGCAATCAACTCTAGCAACATTCATTAAACAAGCCTCTAAACTTACACAGCATCACTATTTCATTCATCAGCGGTACTCGGGTGCAAACATACATACGTATATTTTTATGTAGTGCCAATAAAGTGGAATATCTTGTATAAAACAGGATATTTTACCAAAATGCATCTGAGTCTTACCTGCTGTGGCCTGCAAAAGTAGCAGGGTGAGGAAACAGCAGGCTGAGACTGTACCCTTCATGATGGCTGCCAGGAGAACTCTGATAGTCACACAGACTATATATACCAAGGCAGGAAGGTTAAAGTGCATGCACAGAGAAGAGGCGGGGCACAGAGAGGGCCAACTGGTGGAGAGGCTGAGATCTATGTGTCCGAGGTGTTAGAAGTGTGCTACAGAGACTCTAAATGTGCACGCAGCTGGCTCTCCTTTTCAGAGGTCCTCAACATCCACGGCTCTGTCCTGCAGAGCAGATTCAGCAGAGTTGTGTCAATAAGATGATCAGTAATCATGGTGCAGCTAAGCAGACTGAAAAGGAATATTCTAATGCTAAAAGGAAATCAAGAATTGCAAAAGAGGAAACATCTCAATAAGCTGCCGTGTTTGCTTCCCCTTGCAAAGAATGACTGAAATGATTTACTGCCTCTACCTGTAAAGTTGGTAAATGTGGTTCAAGTTTTATAGAAGGGAACTATCAAACAATCCTTCTTGTTAGGAAGACAGTGCTCACTTGGCTTGCATGTTGGTGAAGGTAAGAGTGTGAGTGTGTAGAGAGGCAGGAATGAAAGAACTGAAGAGTGTGGAACATAAAGACCCCTGAGTCAGCTTAGAATCCCTCACACAGCTGAACGCTAGGCGGATTACTGCTTTATCACACTCAAGCAGACACAGAGTGGCGAACAAAATTGCACAATTCCTCGGGAATCAACATCTCAACTGTAAATTAATCCCCAAATATGGCAGGGGTTTCTTACCCAACCATGTCCATCCCAAATGACTTGGGAAGCGTGTCCAAATGTTACAGCATGTTCATGTTGGAGCGTAAAAATGCTTTAATCCTGAGTAGATTCGTGTGTGTGCGTGTGTGTGTGGTGGGGGGCAACATGATTTGTGTATGAGAATCTGTGCCTTTGATTAGCTTTTATGAATCCAGGTTAAGATTGTTTTTGCTGTTAGTTACAGATGACAAACACTGGCAGCAGTGTTTCTTTTTCTGGGTGTGTCTCATTTGTTTGTTGCAAACTTTGATGCTGCTGTTATGCTGCATTGGAGCACAGACGTTGCTGTCAATGAAGAAGAGAAATCTACAGCCATGAATTTTTCAGTCAGGCATCATTTATGGTTTAATGCTCAGGACATGTAATTTGTGTATTAATGGAGGATTAATATGTTTACGTAGGTGGGCATTTACAGTATGAAATATAATAAACGTTTGGCTGAATTCTCATAAAACCTTTCATAATCATGTGGCAAAGGGAAAATAGCTGAAAACAGTAATACACATTAACTGCAGACTGACAATAATTATGCATTCTTTCTTTTATTTCTATGGATTACTTGCACCTGTATGTATTCATTGGGATAAATCAATAGGATGGAGGACATATTACATTACCAATCAGGAAATGATCACACTTTACCTAATGTGAAGTGTGAACGTAAATGGACCCTAATTTTCTCTGAAATTTAAGCCAAATTTATGTAAAAAAAGGCTGCAGTAAAGTAATGTAAATGTTGCTTCTCTGTAATCTTGTGTAAATTAGCAGGTATTATTCTTCCACGAAATATGAACTTCATACTTTCATTCTGTTACATCAGTTCCTAAATTGAGCTCTTTCTCTTTAGACCAAATGGTCTTGTATTGTTCACCGCCTATGTGTAAACGTTGCATATATTCTTTTATTCAACTTGTATATAGAAATACATAAAAATCATCCATGATGCAGTGGGGTTTCAGCTGTCCCCTTGCACCAATCAAAACTGTTCTTGGCTATATGCACAACTCCACTACTTCTTGAACTTAAGCCAGCTTCTTTGTTTCCTGTCTTTCATTACAGGAAAAACTGATTAAACCAGGTGTGTCTGGCCATTGTCACTGTAGTTACTGAAGTCAGACACACCTGGATTAATCAATTTGTCCAGTAAAGAAAGACAGGAAACAAAGGAGCAGGGTTGAGTTAAGGAAGTAATGGAGTTATGCAAACAGCCCAATGCAATCATTTATACAGTAGAATGTTATCTAGCACTGATGGCACTATAATTGCAAGCAGTCCGTACCAGCTGAATGAATGCGCTCCCATACCTGAACAGGCTGCTGATATTGATCTGGATGATCCCACTCCCCTTTAACTTCAGTATCCATAATTTCCCAGTTAAACAGAGAACAATTTTTCACTTTAACTCTTAGCATATCTTAAATGATATCAAACCAGACGGGAGCAGTAGTTTTTGAATATTTTGATATTTTAACTCACAGTTAAAGATGCAGTTCCTGAGCCCATGAAGTGATTTCATTAAATATTGGTTTTTACTTTTGTTTGTTGTACACAAAGGTTTCTCCATAGTCTCTAAAGCTTTAATATTATGAACCAAAGATCATGGCATCGTAGTATTCTTAGCAAAGTTTTACTCTAAGATATGCTCAAATAATTGGATGACTTGCATAGTTACCCCCAAAAATGTAACTGCCATGCTGCCAATTCACAAAGTTTAATTGAGATGTCTGACAAAATTCTTTTTTTTTTTTTTTTTTTAGAAATGCACATTTTGCAGTCTTTTGCTGCACGTTCAAATTTTTTAAATGTTGTGCTGCCATCAAATGAGCCTCCATCTCCTCCAGCAACCTGGACGGATGACTTCTGCGTAGCTTACTTGTCATTTTAATATTTAAGTAAACATGTGGTTTAAAATGATTTTTTCATTTCATATTTCTTCGCAGTATCCAAAGATATTAAAAATGCAATGTAAATTCTTGCCACTGCTCATTACATTTAAATTACAAGCAAACTAATGTGGTATGATTAGCTGCCTCTCAACCAATGGTATCTGAATTAATGTGTGATAGTGTGAACAAGGGGCTTGGAATGGATCAATGTGTGTCAGAGGATGACGCAGAGATGCCAACCACTGTCCCTGGTGTACATTTTAACTGTCACAGAGAAGGTGGTCAGTCTTAATTTAGCAGTGAGCTGCTGAGCAGGGAGGGAGCTGCAGAGGGATAGGGGGGGTTTCAACATCACATCCACCAATCAGGAGCAGACACTTGTGCATCCACTATAGTGTTTGACTGATGGACAACTAGAGCTGGAAATCAGACTAATTCAGCCACTTATGTCCTTACAAGAAATACTGGTTTTTAAACCACTTGAAGTCTAGTCAGACTAAAATAACTGTTTTAAAGAAACAAAACCAGAAAAATTCACACAAAGACCCAATGGTTAAAAAACAAAGTACAAACTTTTATTATTCTGTCTTTACAAAGGCACAAGCCTCTTTATCCCCAAAACATTTCTTTAAAAAAAGAAAAAAAAAAAAGGACAAGGAGAGAAAAATAATAGCTTTTTGATGACCGTATGCATTGACAGGTCTAAAAAAATAAACAAAAAAGATTTACAGGGAACAAGAAACAAGGGGGGAAACTGAGCTGCAAAATGCAAGACTACAGATACCAACAATACATTAACAAAGACAGGATAAATGATGCAGTAAAAAAAGAAGGGTAAACATGACAAAATGGAGGACTGACATGAGGGGGGGAAGGGGGATACACAGCTGTGCGGTATTTTACTCATAACCTCAAGAGCTTCAGCTGAGGAGATGCCCCCTTACGCTTAAGAGGCAAACTCCAGTATAGTACAGTAAGTGCTTTGTAATCTTGACCCCATTTAGTGATCCCCAGGCCCTCCCCACTTTTCTGACAATCTGATATGTCCACAAGTTTTGTAGCGTACAATACAGAGTGTAAAAGACAGATGGAAATAAACCAGTTCAGCACAATTTCTTCCCATACAGATACTGAGAGGAACTGGTTGAGGCTCTACAAACAGCAGAGCATGCAAATGTTTTCAACATCCAGGAATCCACTTCCTATAAAGATAAGTGTCCCATGATTCAATTTTGACTCGTTTCAGTGCAGCTGACATCAATATTTTTAAAGGGAAATTCCATGAAATGAATCCTGATGAGGAGTGTTCACCTGTCCAGCACTTCAAAGCTGCACCAATGCATTTACAGAGGGGGACGAGTTTGCCCCTGAATGCTGCGCTGGAAAAGTCCTAAATGGTACTGTATATTTATCAGGTTTAACGGCTGAAAAGGAAAGGAAAACTTTGATATAATTTTATGGAATGTCGTCTCAGGGTGGAATTTTCCCCCCCAACATACAGCCTACATAAAGGGGTGTAAACGGATTCCAATTTACGTGCAAATCCAACCAGAAGTCAGCATTCAGACATTGAATACTACGAACAGTTAACAGGATCACTTGAATACAATTCGTATACTACCATTGTGTTCATTTTTTGAGACCAAATTCAAACAAATGTAATAAAATTAGACAAAATAGCCTTTTTTTTTTTTCAAAACAGCTGAGAAAATAAAAATAAAATTCTTCCACACCCTGGGTGTTTACAAGCTTGATTGGAAAAGTGAAGTGAAAACCAGTGGGATTCCAGTGGCCAGCAAATGGCCTGGGTGAAGTGTCCAGGTTCTTCCCTCAAACCCCATGGCTGTGTTAAGGCTGGCCTCACAGTGCCTCCCCGCACCCATGGGCTATTAATAAGGCAAGCTGCTGCCTCTCTCGTCTAAGAGCCAGTCTGTCAACCACAATTCCAGACTAAAGAGCACATTTAAAAGAAAAAAAAACCAAAAAACTTGTAAATATGCACAAAAGGACCGATCTATATAAGGAAATGCATAGAGCATGTGTAGTCTATCCAGTCTTCCATGGCACTCTGGGCATTTTCCTCATATTTTCAGCAAACTTCTTGATATGATGTCCCACAATTTGGACAAAACAATATACAAATAGGGGCTAAATAATAATAATAATAAAAAAGCTCTAAGTTTGAGCAAACATGTGATTGTATGTCAGTCAGTTGTATAAAGGCAAAAGTGGTGCCAATGCAGACTTCCAGAGTCCAGAGCACCACTGAGCCCTGCTGCTTCAACAGTAAAAGGGACACACACACACACACACTTGTGGATATTACTTAATAGGCCCCACAGATGAGCTTATTTAACAAGCCAGGTGCTTCTATACTCGGGAGGGGAGGATGCTAAGAAATATCAAAGCAATGACTTCTCTTTTGTTTTTTTGTTGGGGGAACAAACACAAGTTAAAGGGGGCACAAGCCAAATACATATGTGGGATTACCGGGAACCCAGCCCAGCAAAAACAGAAACCAACAAAAATAGAGTTGTGAACTTGTAAGTGCACTCTCTCATCATATCCTGTGAGCACCAGTCAGCCATAAAAACAGCTTTTCAATTCTCATAAATTGATTTCTTTTTCTTTTTTTTTTTCTTTAAACTTTCTGGCTGAGCCTTAGAAAGAAAAAAAAGAAAACACACACACAAAAAAGTAGACATAAGAGTAAAATGACATATTTTCTCAACAACAAGCCTAAAAGATGGAGCGTCCAGACAGTCATGTCGCCACACAGCGTCCCTCCAAACAGCTCAGAGAGATCTCAAGTAAAGATGTCTGAAAAGATGACCATCTTAACGAAAAAGCTCAAGCGCTGAGAGGTGGCACCGCACCACCGGGCTCTTCATCGACTTTTGTCTCCCGTTTCATTGATCAGTCACATGGCTTCGGGGCTGTGACAAAAGTCCTGGTAGTTAATGGAGATGTTTAGCAGACATTCGAAAATCTAGTATCCAGTTTGACTGAGCTTTTATAAATCAGTCAGCAAGGTAGTAGTTCTAGAAATCTTTCTACAACTCGATGAAGAGACATGAGTTGGTGTGGATGAATGAGAGAGCAGGGGCTAGAGATAAGTAGAAACAGATGCTGAAGAGACTTCATGTGTGAGCGTGTAAATGTAAACCTAATTGGCCTGCCTATAATGGTAAATATCCTGGTGTGTACAGAATAGAAGAAAACAACAAAACTAAAAAAAAAAACCCCAAAACAAAGAGTGCTTCCATCTGACTAACAGCTCTGTTAATGTCCACTGAACAAGTGTGCTGTGAGTTTGTATCTCCCCGTAGCCTTGGTCTGCTAGGGCCTTTTGTGTGGAAGTGTGCGCGTGTATGCAAGTGTGTGGTACGCAAGATTTCAGAGAAGAACTCAAGGCAGTGAACAGTCATCCGGCCCGTCGCTGTTTGAGGCTGTGTCTGAGCCCGCAGCATCTGAGAGGACACGTCCCGAGGTGACGATGACTGCCCTCCGCTGCTCTTCCTCGCAACCCTTCCCTTGGGTGCCCTCAATGTGCTGGATTGCCTGGGGGGAATAGCGGGAGGACGGGATATGTCAGTGACAATAGCACCCTCAAGTGTTCAGATCACTTCAAAGTGTTTAAAGACCAACGCAGGCAATTTCTATGAGAATAGAAAGGAAAAAGGAAAAAAAAAAAATCTTACTTGAACGATGGTGTCAAGGTTCTGTCGAGACGTGGATACTGAATTGATAACAGATGTAGGGCCCATGGTTACCACAGTAACGTGATGGGGTTGAGCAGTCTGACCAGGTGCAGGAACAATGACTGTGGCATGATGTGTAGGTGCAGGGGGGGTTGATGGGGCCAACACCTGGTAGAACGGCACAAAGATTACAGATTATCCTCATGTCAACACTTTACTCTGCTACCAAATATCCTAAACATATTGATGTCATATTATCAAATGGCAAACATACAAGTGTAAACAAACATGTTAAGAGGAACAAAGAAGTTAAATGTACAGTATTCTACTGGATACTGAACAGGACAGATGTTTGGCATTTTAAGTGTTTTTGTACCCTAATGCTTAAGAAAGCTTGTTCTTACTGTACATTTCAAGCTTATTGGGGAAGTAAGTACTTTTTTTCCCCACCAATAAAAGAAATAACAAAACATTAGTAAGCACACTACATAGAGTTGCAGATGTAAATGAGCAGTCATTACCAACCCAAATCAAAAAGGCTGCGTCCCTTGAGCTCTATAACCATTTATTAAAAACAGCTTCTCTTACATTATTCATCTTCCTACAGTGGGCATGAAAGCTCTTCACCCGAAAACAAGCAGTTTGACAGCTACATCTCACTCTACCAAAATCCCACAGCTGTCATCAAAAGACAGCTACAGAGCCAACGTCATTGGTCAAAATAGATTCTTTTTAGTTAATCGATATAAAGCCAGATATTTTCTTGTGATATGTAAACGTGCATCAAAGACCTGATGTTGTAAAGGGACCATAATGCTAACAAGAGAGCCGATACTTTGGAATAAAAGTTAACTATAGTTTCTGTGAATTCTTAATGTTATCTGAGGTAAAAGCTTTCAGATCTACATCAAGTGTGTTATGGCTAATGTGGTGTGGATGGGCAGACGTCACGACGTTTGATTGGCATCACGCTCAGTGAGGGCGAGCCTGCAGAAACGGGACACTGCAGCTGTCATAGCGGGAAGCAGGCACGGCAGAAAGATGTGCGAGCGGCTCATTTGACACACTGTAAAACTGTCGTAGCTGTTGACAGCTCTAACTCTCGGCACGGAAAGGACCGACATGTGCGACCGTGTCTGAAATCTGCAGATTACTCTAGGTGTGTGTTTGTTACAAATAAGCCAAACATACTTTGGCACGATCAACTTAAAAGTCCACAAAAATGTTCTCACAAGAAGTTAGGGAGAAGTGTTTGTTTCCTGGCAGCTAATTAAATTAATGGGCCCAAAATAAACCTTTAAAAAAAAATACCAGGCTCAAAATGATTTCTTTACTTGTATAATTTAAAGACTTAGTCCACATAACTTCAGTAAATTCTGGACAGTCCTCTTAAGTAACAGATTGACAAGTGTATCCTGGACTTTTATATAACAGAGACAATTAGCCAGCCACGTAAATATCTTTCCATCAGAACAATAACACATATACTTTACTATAAATGTGTGCCTGAGTGATGTGGAAATGGTCCCACACCTGAGGGCTGTGTGCTGGAGTTAGGTCCCTCTCCAGCTGTTTCTGCTGCTGCAGATGGGCGAGGCCCTGTGTTTGGGCCTGCTGCTCCTGGAACTGCTGGGCGATCGCCTTCAGCTTCTCTGGGTACAGCTGGGCATCCAGGGAACGCATCTGGTGACATAAAACTATCATCAGCGGCCACACTTTTCATACTCGTAAAACTGCTGATGTGCACTTCCCTCTTACCTGATCCTCGAGCATCATTCTGACCGAGCGCTCCTTCTCCAGCTGCTGCCTCAGCTCAATCATCTCCCTCCTCAAGTCTTCAGTCTTCTCCTCCTCCAGAATGTCTGGTGAGCCAATCCCTTCATCTTTCTCCTCTGCACGTCTCCTTTTGGGTGAGGAGCCACTTAATTCCTGGAGAGCACAACCAGAAATTGGACATCTTGTTTAGATGAACGCTATAACTGCTTATAAAGAGCCTCTGGATGCCTGATGTGGATGTGGTCATGCTTTACCTGTATGATTCGTTTGAGCTGACTGTTCTGCTGCAATAGCCGCGTCTTCTCCTGCTCCAAAGTAAAAATGTACTCTGCTGTCTGTTGCAGGATGGCAGCCTGCAGAGCAATGTTACAGTTTGGTTATGCAATCGAGTTCAGACCTTAAGAGCTGCATTCACCCCATTCAAACCTCTGTTTATGACCCACCTTGCTGAGCTTTTCTCCATCACTGTGTGGGATGAGTGTTTTAAGTGACTGAAATCCAGCGTTTATGCTCTGCATACGCCGACGCTCATTGCTGTTGGCGATCTCTCTGCGAATCCGCCTCTCTTGGTCCCGGGCTGTTTCAGGGGTCAGAGGAATGTTGGCCAGACTAAAAGGAGGAAGAGGGGTGCCATTAATTTTTTATTATTTGTGAAGTAAACATAAATGAAGCATAACAGCTGAGAACAGAAAGAAACAGCTGAGAGTCACCTTTTACAGAACCTGAATTTAAATTTCACCATGTAAAAATTTCAGTTTATAAAGAAGAATGGCATCTTAAGACTCTGTTATTCTTTGAAGTCTTTCTAATGGTTTTAAATAATCCAAATTCTTGACAAAGTTAGTATTCTCCACACACTTCATTGTCATTAAACCCATTAAAACCTTAAGAAAATTCAAAAAGCATCTTAGAAACAACACGGTGCCTGAAAACAACAATAAAAAAACTTGCCAGTATTTAGCAATTCTTGCTAAACTCCTAGTTTCCTGGCCTTTAAAGCAGAGATAAACATTAAATGAAATTAAAATATTACTGCTTTTGTCCTTGTAAACAAAAAACATAATTTTAAAATGCATTAACGTAAAAAAAAAAATTATTAAAAAAGGAAGCAGCAGCACAAAAACAGTCCCAGGTCTGAAAAGGGTACACACACATACTCTGCTAGTGATCTAAAAGAACTCAAAAACTGATATGCAAAAGGAGAAATGTACACTATTGTATCCGTTTTAGCTGACCTTTAATAAGTCATGTCCAAACAGCAGTCAGAGCCAAGTTCTGCAAAGCACCTTACACTGTTTACTTTCGTTTATACTACATGCATGTTCTGCTCTAACCTATTAGTAACACATCACTATTAAAGCAGGGCAAATCAGGGATTAAGCAACCTGTTGTTGAAACCAACAAAAAGAGGAAGAAGAAATAAGAAATCCAGCCAATGTTTGGTACACACACTCGGCTGCAGTCTGCCTTACAAGCAGCACGCATGCTACAATGCATCCTACCTTTGCAGGTACAGTCTTGCAGTGTCTGATATACAATTAAAGCAGCAAAAAGTTTATCAATGTCTTCACACGTAAAAGTGTGGAGAGGAGCCACCACATACCAGATGCTGAGATTCAGATGAGGGCAAATTCTGAGCGAGCTTCTACCAACAACCTCTGTATCTGCCTCAGTATCTCTGGGACCTTCTCCTGCCAAGCTCTTATCTGTACTGACTCAGCTGCCTCAGTGCAAACACTGGGAACAATTGTGCAGACACAGATGTGAAAAATAGTGTGTGTGTCCATGTGGCAAGTGTGTAAGAATATAGACACACACACAAAGTGTGTGTGTCGGCACATCCTTTCAACACATCCATTGCCAGAACATGACCAACTGGGTCTAAACTTCAAAAACAGAACAACAAAGGTGGACGTGGATTAAAGCTTAAAAATGGAAGAATTAGTCCCAGGTAACTACATACAACTCTCAATTGTTATTATATTGTCAAGCCAATGTTGTTCCACAAGTCCACAGCCCACAATTCACTACAAAATAAATGCAACTCAATTCTGGGTATAACGCCCCAAATCTAATAAATTTAGTTTTTGGATGATTTTGGTACAGACATAAAACACTGGGTGACGGGTGACACTACTGGAAAGAAATAATGAGAACTTGACAGTATTTCTTGACATTTTGCACACTAAATATGGATATCAGATATTGATTTTAATGAAAAAGTGACCATTAGTACCCTACTGGCATGGATCTAAAACTGAAATGTGAGATGCAATAATTCTGGCCTTGACACAATTATGTTCTCATTGACAGAACATGTAAGAATTAGGTAGTACCCTGCAGATTCAATTTCTGTCCTTTCTTTTGCAATGAGTTGAGTAAATTGAATTCAATAAGTATTTAAAGTCAGTCTTAGTTAAATCTTAGGCGATTTCCTCCCGTGTCATATCACTGTTCCAATTTTTTTTAATTTAAATTAGAAAAAGAGTGAGAGATAGACTACATTTCCCAGTATGCCCGCGCGGTAGCAGCAGCCACAGCAGATTCCTCCGCCTCCCTCTACAAGCAGGGCTGCGGACGTATCGACGGGCCTTCCGCGACATACACACCCCCTTATTAATAACACCACTTTTAATTTTCCTGCCTCTCCGCGAACACCAAATAATCTTTTGCTAGACAAACGGGAGGACATGCGTTTATTAAAACCCCACATATGTGTCTTCCGTCATTACACTGTCCGACACTACCTCCGTGCTCCAAGCAGACTTTTCCGTGTCCTCCGCCATTACAACAATGCGGCAGGCAGCATGGCAGAGGTGCGGGATGAAAAGACGCAGTGAAGGCGCCTCGATAGGGCGGACAAGACCCCCGGAAACATCAATTAAATTATCGCCACTTAAAGAAAGAACAATTTTGACAACGGCTGTCCTTTTTTACTTGAGGAGTAAACGATAAGATGACACCATTAAACGACACAAACACCAGACCACTCATCACTTTTTAGCACAAGCCACAAGCATGGCCGCACTACCCACAATAACTTCGGCTCGCTTTGAGCGAAATCGGTTACCCCCACGAAGCGCACGACGAAAATAGACCCTTTTAGATAGAATCATACTCGCTAGTACAACCTTTCCTTTCATTATTCAAATTGCAGCACCTAAGGGCGACAGAGACAGATTATTTGAGAATAAATAGATCAAGGATGCGCTCTGGAGCGGAGTAGCAGCGTGGTGTGCACGGAACCACGTGGTTTATGTTTGTTAGCCACAAAATACATCGATTTAGCAGGCAAATGTGTAAAATACTACTGCGTAAAGTATACTCTATTGATAGTAGAACCCTTCATGTGTTTATTCAAAATATATTCCCAGCGTTTGGGAAATTTATGACCGCAGCTGCCCGTGAGAGGGTCGTGTACACAATAACAGATCAGATCGAGCATGTTGCCTCAGCGACATCGGTAAGTGCGTTTACTTACAACACATGTCTTACAATAATAATAGATTATGTTGGATGGAGCACATGCGGCATACCCACCTACAAAGCCCACCAATCACTTCTTTCTCCGTTTTCCTAAAATGTTGCAATGAGGGCACCTTCTGAGCTGGTACCATGAAATACTCCATGCTCGCCTCTCGCCAGTTTGGTCCCCCCGTAAATAACAGCAAACAGTCTCCGCAGGATAAAAGAAAAACGATGACGGTAGGGAGCAAAAATCCCGTGATCCGACGGGGGATAAATCCTTAAAGATATTGTGAATTCCTCGTCAGTGTAATGTAGTTCTTTGAGGCTACTGAGAGTTGTAATGTTACTCGACTTCCAGCTGATGGGGTTCCCTCGTTGTGTGTGGCGCTCTACCTCTCTCTTTCTCCCTCCCCCTTGCTTTCTCCCTCTGCATGACCGTGTGTGTATGTGTGTGTGTGTGCAGCTGATCGGATGGCTTTCAAGGCGGGAAACAGCTGGTAGGAGTCACACACCGCACTACCAAAAGCCTCCTTCCGCAGAGACGGGGGACTGCGTGTAAACAAAGGACTATTTAGCGCAGGAATACACCTAAAAGAAAATCACACACGTGGACGAAAATGGGTTTAAATGTCTTAAATAGAATTGCAGCAAAATACTGACAGATAATTTTTGATTAAATACAGAGTTACAGCAATCCTCTAGTTCCGTAGGTCCGTAGGTCTAGCTCGCCTTTATGAACAGAAATACTTTCCCCTCACATGACTCGCCTAGGTTCAAATCGCCTACCCTGTCTAGGGTCCATAAACATTTAGATCATTCATAAAAAGAGGACTACGGTTTATTATACAACCCCTCTGCTTTGAAATCACAGTATAACTCCCCTTATACACCAATAATCCAAATTTCACCTGCACTCTGACCACCTCGTAAATAAATGGCGAGACTACTACAGGGGCGGACACTCGAACAGCTGCGATAAGCGAACAACAGAGATCAGCTGACGAGCTGGCAGCGCTGCACAGCAACAGCGCACCGGGGAGGGCTTTCAGGGACAGACTGCTGCAGGCTGACACGCTCCGCAAGGCTGCGTGTTGTTCACCATTTTGGATGTGAGCGTGGCTGCTGCACAGGAGGGTTAATTATCGGTAACCTAATTTAACGAATTTATCCGGGTAAACGGCGCACTTGCAGCAAGGACACAAAATGGGGGCTGGGGGAATTTGATGCAACACCCGGAAACGGCAGCAGCTTTACCGACGTGGCGGCGCACATTTTAGTTTTATCACGGGTCAGTCTGCTGCTACAAGAAGTCGAGTGTTTACGTAAGAACACAGCTGTGAATGATCAGCAGGTAGAAAAAATGCTGGCGGTGATTACAGATTATGTAGGGAAGAATTTAAAGCATATCATTTTAGAATGTGAATCACGTCTTATGCTCGGTTAAAAATGGAAGATAAAAATGAGATAATTGTAAAATAACGACATGAACACATTCCATAGAAAATGACAGAAAATATAGGCCCATGTGGCTGTATGAATTAAGTAATATTATAGGCTATAGTTTAAAATTACGATTCCTGAATCCAACATAACCCTTTTATTAATATACACATGTAGCCTTCACCGTTTCAAAAGTGAAACCATGCTTCCATGAAAAGCTGCTGTTTGAACAAAGTTAATAGTATTACATTAGCTATTATTTTAGTCATTAAAAGAATATAAGATGTCGAGTAAACAAGGGTGTTTTACATAAAGCAATAAAAGCTAGATTTACAAATTTACACAAGATTCAGTCTAATAAATACCTTATATCAGACATGCTACAAATACTTGTCCATTGTGATTAAAATGAGGAGGTTTTAAATGATCAGGTAGGCCTAGCCTATCTATTGGAAACTGAGCAAAACACAGCAAGTAAACAAAGAGTTGATGGCTTTAAATACGTTTTCCAGTCAATCAAAATTATACCCTATGAACATAAAGTTGTTCATAGGGTGCATATATTGTACATATATTTAAAAAATGGAGACGTTGCCAGAAGCAATTTTTCTTATTGGTTTGACAGGTACTTTTAAACCAGTAAATAAGACATTGCAATTAAATTCTTTCTAATGGTTTTATTCCCAGAGGCCTTCATGATGGAGTACTTTTCTGAGGTTGCCTTACGCCCTCTAGTGGTGGGCTGTGAAAGTTAAGCAACTAAGTTCTTGAGGTGCATCGTTTTCACAATTGAAAAAAAAAAGGTGTGAACCCTTCTATTTGCTCATGTATTGTATTTTTATTTTAGTTAGGCCTACATTTTGCTTTCCCTTTCTATTAGTAGTAGTTTTAACTAATTTAAATAGCCATAAGGATTAAATACTATGAGGTTTAGAAACGTTGTAACGGTTGTTATGGAGACAGTCAAACTCATCTGGGAAATTATGGACTTTCACACAGACTCACTTGTGTGGATGTTTATAAGAGACTTCTAGTAGCTATTCCCTGCCTCAAGTCATGGTGAATCAGACATAAATATGGCATCATGATAATTAAAAAACACAGTGCTCTCAATCTCAGCACTACTGTTTCACATCCTGTAGGCTATTTTCTTCTCAAACTCTACAAGTTGACCTAAACACTTCTGTTTGTACATCAGTAAGCTGTTATTTGCATTATATCTAATTTCCTACATTACACTAACGCACCTTGATAAAAAGGCATGTACTGTATGTACAGGCTGCATCTATAAGTTGATTCCTGAAGTTGTAAACATAACTCAAAGGAACAATTTTGGATAGAACACGTAATTAAATTAATTTTGTTTTCACTTCAATATATCTTTGCCAATAATTTGGCTAGAAATAGGTCTTATATGCTTTCATTTACATGCAAAGGTTCTTCTTGAGTAGTAGACTTGTAAAATCATTGGCGGCTCTGAAGCTCAACTTTTGCATCATGCAATATCTTTTATCATTTTTGCGAAGCCCGCTGAGGAGAGGTGGTAGCCGAAGTTAGCAAAGCTGTGCACAAACAATGAAGACCACAAACAGTGAAAATAGGGTGCTGCTGCTCATGTTGTTGGGGGAACTGAGACGCAGAGATGACCGTGAGGACAGACAGAGTGGGAGAGGTTGAAAGCCTGGAGAAAAGCCGGGGACTGCCCATGGTGGATGGGCGGAGCAGTAAGCATGCGCTGAGCTGGCAGGCTCTGGGCTGGTCCTGACGGGCTGGCTGCTGGGCTCCGGGCGGCTGTCTGTGCACGTCAGACAGTGGTGGGGGAGACTACCATCAGCACTCAGCTTCTCCTCGAGTGCTTAGAAGAAAAAAAAAGAAAAGAAAAAAGCAACAAAACAGAAGCGGCACGGGGAGAACTGCGCGAAAAGAAAGCAAACTGGTCTACCTCGGCATCTGGAAAAGCACCGAAGAAGAAGGAGACGGTCCTCCTCTACCCCACACCCCAGCGCCAACCCGCCCTGTCGTTCCTATCCTCCACTTCGTGCCATCCCTCTGGTCTGAACTGCCCTCCCACCCCCCTTGGAGAACCACGACCACCCATAGGAAACCCCAACTTGACCAGCGTTGCCATTAAGCGATGCGATTTGAATTTCAGAAGAAATCACCTTTGCGCCTTTGATGCACAACACAAGTGGTCTTCATTTTTCCTCAGCGGGAACAGTTCAGACTATGGATTCGGGTGTTTACACTTTTTGACGGGTTTCCAGTGGTATGATAACATGCGAAATATCATTCTGCGTCAGGAGACGAGACTGTCAATTCATAGATTAGTTTTTATTTAACAACCAGCTGTCACAGAAGCTGGGTTTACGCTTATGTTTGATTTTTCCAAGCTTAGAAATAATTCCGACAATGGTCTGGGAACAGACCGTCTTTCCAGACACCTAATTATATATTTTTGTCAAGACGTGTCAGCTATTATTTTCGTTTTCATCGAAAAAGGGCGACAAATTGACAAGGAGTCACTTGACACCTACGCCGTTTCAACCTAAGGACTTGAGAAGTTTTCTCCGGGGGAGACGTGGACCAAACCGGAGACATCTCGGCCACATCCACGGCATTTTCGCTGTAAGGTAAGCAGGAGCAAGCCTCTCTACCGTGTCAGTTCTGCATATTGCGTACATTGTCATGCGTGTCCACACTGGTGTGAGCGCTCGCTCATGCAGTGTGAGAAACTGCACGAGTTCAAACAGGGCAGTGACCTATTTTCAGTCTCTCCAGCGGTTCACCGAAATCCTGCAGCTTGGACTCTCAGCACTGTCATCTCCGAGGCCGGTCGTGGCGAACGTGCCTCAGCTGGCTGTATTTGTGCCATTTACGCAGAGAACGTGTCAATACCTTTTCCAACATTGGGCAATCTTTTCCATGAGCTCGCACCATCTCTTTAACCAGTATTCCACATCCTAAGCTCGAGAGAAATTTTTAGAGCAGTGTCACAAATCCTGCCCTATATAGTGGCGCACACCACAGCGCAGACAGCTGTTGTGCAACATACGAGCCTGTGCTGAGCTCACTGATATCACAGCATCTCACAAAGAGTTCAACGACTCCAGATTGCCGTCACTAATACCAGTGATGATAAACAATGGTAAACAAAGAAGATGGGTCGACTGAAGCCTCCACATCCACTAGTTGTCAGAAAGTCATGATATTTTTGCGCAGAAATTATTTTAAAATGTTGCAGTAGTTATACTGTATATTACTTATGCTATGATTTATTATCAGTGTTTTCCAACTTCGCAGATATTTGCCTGGTAACCTAACTCAGGCACTTTTAAAAAAAATTTTTTAACATAAAACTGATGATTTAGACCAACTGGTGACATTTATATCAGTTTTGTTCAACCCAGTTCTAAGTTAGATGAGGCCAAGCATGTATTACAGGGGGCAAGGATGAGCTCAGGCCTCTGCCTGGATAAAGAGCTATTTTCCTCCAATTAAGCAATTCCACTGTCCCTAAGCCTAATTGTGTGCTTACTGGGACTGGGTTTGCGATGGACCTTCTCCCCATTGGCTGCCTCCCATGGGCCTATTGTTCCAGAAGATGCCAGGAGAGAGAGCCAAGCCCTGCCAAGGCAGACCTAACAAGGTCTGTGCTGGAGAGGAATAAGGCCTGATCATTAAAAAGCATTAGGCCACAATGCAGATCGAGGCACACTCAGGGGTGAGAGTTGCACTTTGGATCAGAGTGGGATGATTGTGTATTTCTAAGGTGATTGTGAAGTATTTCTGAACAACATAATGTGTGGGCGCATGAGAGAAACTGTCACACAGATAGCTTGGGAGGCTGGAGGAGGTCTGGCTATTGGCCTACTGGATGTCTCTCAAAGTATGTGAGGAAGAGGAGCAGTGAAAGAGGCCATACACAGGAAGGACTTTGATTCCCTCTTCTTCCTCCCTCTTCCAGGCCCCTGCTATTTAATCCATAAACCTTCTCTGAACTGTGAACACAGGTGCTCCACACTCCACAGCCTGCTTGGTGCATTGTTTATTCAATCAGCTGATGATCAGTTCAGCAGCAGGTCAACCATAACATTCATCTGAGAGAAAGTCTGAGGTCAGACAGAGAGGCATCCATCACCATCGGCACTGGTTATTCAGTCGATGCTACTCACGCTCAGCTTTTAGTCACAGCAGAGAAAAAGCCCTCATCCCACGATAAGCCAGATGTTCACTGGATGCCAGCTGTGCATCTGTTTGGTAGCATTCCACACTCAAATGATGTGTCCGCTGGTGTTTGTAGTCTTTTGTTGCTGTATGCCTTTTTTTTTTTTTTATTCCCAATACATATTTGGCCATGTGTAATACACTGGCGGCTGCGAGCTGGAAACGGCTGCTAAGGACTTAAAGGTTTGACACCAACTGTCATTTTCTGCTGTAATGAATGCACCAGTGGATAAAGGCTTTCCACCATGCTGGCTCCTGAAAACAAATTATGGGTGCTGTTGTCACCCCTGCTCCTCAATTTTCCATGTGCCTGACATTGGGCCCCACACTGAAACTGTGACATCATTCAGCTGAGTTTCAGAACTGTAAGGGAAAGGAAACCATTTTATGGTGGAAAAGGTGGACCCGAATGGCGTATTCCTGCACCAGAGAGCAACCAGGTGGCATGCGGTAGTGGGATGTGGGAACCCACAGTGCACTTTTGCTTAATATTTAAAACCAGGCTAGTAAAAGCGTACCACTTATGACACATTGGCAAGCATATTCACTTTACTTCTTGCATTATGCAGTTTACTGCGCGCATCCTCTAATCTGAAATCAAATGTGACAAGCTTTCTTTTTCACACAGTGTGGTGGGAAGCCACAAAATATGTTTGCCACTTGAGGAGAATGACTGTGGAGGATCTCTACCGGCAAGTGAGACAAACTAGTCGAGCTTGTTTGAGTGTTTGAATTAATATCACAGTGGGGTGCCATAGCTGCAGCGGATTACGGTCAAGCTGAAAGGCAACTCAGCAGCAGGGGAGGGAGGATTACAGTGGTCAGTGAATGAGGCAGCATGCTGTGAAAACAAGGCACCTGATACACACTTTCATTAATCTTCACAGGAATATAGGCAGCTTTATTTTAGATATCAATGATGGGTTGATCATTTCTGTGGTTGCACGTGTAGACAGTCATTGTAAGTGAGACGGGCAGCTTCATGAGTCATGTATTGAGATGCTGAAAAGATGAAATGCAAGCACTGTTTGGGTTTGTTATGTCTCTTGGGTGGAGATGCACATCAAAAGTCTTTATTGATGTTTGGGCTGAAACAATAAGAAGACATGTGAGACCATTTGTCCTTTAACTGAAGGAATCTGGACAAAGCATGATGTTTATAATAAGGATAGACTGATATTTTAGGCCGATATTTGCTTTTTTTTTGGTATTGACATTGGCCGATACCCCTACTCGGCATAATTTACAGACTTTTTTTTTATATATACATTTATTACAAGCTTGTTTCTATTTGATATTTGTTTACAAGTGCATTGTTTCTTTTTTTTAAACAGTTATTTCAAGGGCTTTGTTCTTTTTTATATTAAAAGGGTTGTACTTTTCATTGACTCCTTCATGATATTAATTTGGGAGTCAAATGCAGTTTCGGCCCTAAATATTGTCAGGTTGTATCGGCCATTGCCTGAGGCTGATGAGAAAATATCGGTGTCTGCCTTAAAAAAAATCTGTATCGGTCTATCCCACTTTTGGATAATTTTTTTTTCCAAATTTAAACGGTTTTCTTTTGGAATTTTTTGTGTTTTTAATCATTGAATTATAAACTAAAAAAACCCCACAAGTGTTGGTATGAGCCTCACCTGCTCACAGTACTGCTGGAGTTACTGCAGCACATGCTGCTGTGTGATATACAATTGGAAATCACACACTACACCCCCCACCCCAACTCCAGCGTGACTCAACAAAAATTCGGATGAAATGGAGCTGATTCAATTTCAACCTAAATGAAATGTGAAAATGACAGTAAATGACTTTCAGCTTAGACATCGTTAAAGTCATTTTTTCCACAAAAGCTCTTATCACTAATCATTGCCATGTGCCGGTGGAGTGGCAGAGTCATACTCGGAGCACTGCAGAGCGATGCCTGTGTGGGTCGATGGTTCCTGGACCCATACATTAGGAGTAGACAGAGCGGATACAGAGCTTGACTCATGCTAACTTTCAAACTGAAAGACACCAGTGCATACCACTTTGTCTCCTGGCTGGCGAGGCTCACACACCGTGCATTTTTCTCCAGTTAAACTGTAACCACTAATCACCTCACGGCCTTGCTGCTTCCTCCCAGAGCAGACCATTCCTCAGTCTTTAGGGTGGGTTAAAATGGCCCCTGCCGACACACACAGTCTACACTTTTTCTTTAAATCACCTGTGTGGGACATCTTAAATGAGCGCAGGGATTTTGCTCTTTCATGGTGAAGATTAGGAGTCCGTTTCTCTGCTGCAAGGCTGCAGGGCAGCATTTCCAAAATAAACACAGACAACTCAGTGCTTCACTCCAGCTACCCCGCCCTACCGCTTCTTATTCTCTTTAAAGCGCCTTCTGCACTCCCAGCTCAGTATTTCTATCATGAGAGAATTTCAGCTTGCAATGCTCTTCAGACAATATGCAGACTGTCTCTGGTGCAGGGCACTTTTGATGAGGACAAGATGAATAAAGAGTAGAGAGGGAAAGTAAAGACATGAGAAAATAACATCAGTGTGGCATAGTTTCTTTACTTATCATTTAGCTAGTTTTCATCTTTTAGATTTCTTCAGCTCAGTTCAGGAAGCAGTGAGTTTTATGGTAAAGTGCTCACAGGATTGCAGTTGAAGTGGAGATACAGCTGGTTTGTGTTATTATTTACTTGCTTGGTTAACACCCTGGATTCCCTTGTATATCCTCAGTAGCGCTTCCCAGCAGTTCAGTATGGCTGAGATATGTGTCGAGATATGCGTGTTTGCTTGTTTGAAAAGAAAAGAAAGGGAGGAGTCGGATAAGAGCGGCTCTGTCTGTAAGCACTGGTGAGGAGTAACTTACTGGGAGGGAAGAGGAGGGGAGTGGGATTGATGGTAAGCTTCTTTTTTTTTTTTTTTTGACGAGAGGATGAGGGAGAGACGGGTGAGGCATTTCTTAGATTCAAATAAGGCTCTCAAGTCTGGGCCTGGCTCTCTGTCTGGGCATATCCAACCCTGTCAGTTCGCTTCCAGACGTCACCCCTTCACCCCCTCTTTCCCTCCATCCCCAAACTCCCTGAGACTCCATCTTCTCTTCATGTATAACTCTGCTTCTCCTCTATTTTTCCCCTCCTTCCCTCCCTCCTCATCTTTCCATAAGAACCCCCCCCCCCCCCCCCCCAGCTTCATAAGCAACGTGTACATTATATAAGACATTCTTCATCTTATACATGTAGTTAAAAAGAGAGGGAGAGGGAAGAAAGTTTGGACTGTGAGTGTTTACCTTCTCTGTGGTGTTTTGGAGATGTTGCCAGCACTAATTTAATTCATATGTACCGGGGTTGTTTTTTCTTACGAAGGAGCCTTATGTAATTTGGAAATGTTTTAAGTTTGAGGTTGCATTTTAAGTTTTGTTCTACCCTAACATGCATCTATGTGAAAGCCCCGCTGGTTTATGTAGTTGTTAAAAGTGAATCAGCCTTCTGCTGCCATCTTTAATATTGACTGTGAGTATCTTAAAGCTGTGTCCTTGCTTGGGTCTCTGTAAATGACAGTCATATTGAGCTACTCCTTCATTGATTCTCAGTGTCAGCCTTGATTCAGGACACAAGAGTCTGGAGAAGCACGACCGTCTCCATGACCTTCAGCAATAATTGAGACTCTCTCTCAGGCTCATTCTTTCAAAAATTGTTGGTTTACAGTGCGACTGCGTCTGACTACAGCACATTTATTAGCTCTTTATGTTTCGCAAGTTTGGCCAAACGAAAAGAAGCGTCAGCTCCAGATCCTTCTGATGCTTGTGTCCAACAGCTAGCACGAATTGGATGTGTCAACACATTTAAATCAAGAGTTTAGTGCTGCTCCATTTTACAGCATTATGCTGAACTCTGTCTGTCGCCATCTCAGCCGTCCTCCATCTGCCCCTGTGCATCTGTCTCCCTGCTCTCTTTTGCAGTTTCTCTCTTGGATGGAGCCGCAAAAGATGAAAGCTGCAGGGTGGAGCTTGTCACTTAGTTGAGCTAGAACACAGAAATGCAGAGAGGGACTGAGACAAAGGAAGACAAAGAGAAAACACTGTCATATTGACCTTGTCCTTTTGCCAGCCGTGGTGGGAGGGGACGCGGGGTGGAGGGTTACTCAGAGAAAACAGGCGCGCCATGTGAGGAGGGAGAACACAAGGCTGCCGTTAAGTTGGCACGGACTCATGAGGAAAAGACAACACGAGCTTTGTGTGTACATGTATATGTGTCATCACAGGAGAGGAGACAGAAAGGCTGAAGTGGAGGTACGGTAGACAGTGTAGGGGGCACACCCAAATTTAAAATAGTGGGAGCTACTGCTGTTGAGTTGCCCCCATAACACTCAACACACGTCACTACTCTTTTTTTTCTACTAATTGCTCTCTTCTGTTTCGTATTTCTCTGTCTTCCTGTTTTCTTCTCTTTTTAGTATGCTTTGGTTTGGGAAGCTGAGCGCTGCTCCGGGCCCTCCTCTTTGTACATGCAACACATTTATGCACACGTGCACTCACATGCTCACAAATGCACACTGTCTGGAGTACATCTGCCTCCCCAAAACTATCGGTCGCCCCTCCGAGCTGCAAGGTCGGTGCACAGGTGTCACCCAGCCTTCTCTACAGCTACATCCACAATATCTAGGGTGAAGGAGCAGAAAAGTTACAACACCACACACACACCTTGCCCCCAGCCTCCCGGAGGCCGCGTTGCATAAAGTTGTTGTTGGGATCATATTACCTCGGCTATTGAATAAGACCTGCTTCCCAGAGATTTCACCGTGCACCCTTGCCTTATTGAGTTGCAAGCAAATGAATGTGTCTTGGGTCTGTGTGTAAATGTGAAAGGGGTTTGTTTCTCATGCGTGTGGTGCCATAATATCCCCGTCCAGGAAATGACTGTGAGACAGACGCACCCCTCCCAAAGCTGGAGCGGTACCACAGTACTCTGAACTGGTCTGAACTCTGCAGCACACTGCCAGCCTGCTGCGCATAGTGTATATGTTTGCACGTGTACTGTTAAAAAGGCTGTTTAAATTAGCGGATTATTAGTACGACGGCTTCCATACTCATGTCATACCTTTAAAATCTGCCCTTAGCTGTATGGGAAAGGTGGGAGACGATGAAAGAGGCTTCTGGACCTTGTCCCACCTCATCGGTTTAGATTTGGTGTTTTGGAAAGTATTCTGTGTTGTTTGAATGATGCTTTATACACTTAATAATGTTTTACAGTGATTAACTCCCAGGAATCCTTTTATAGTGCTAGACTTACCTTTTTCTTTGGTTTTGAAGACAAATAATATATCTGATTTCTCCTCTCTTGGGAGTGGCCACCAGTTTGTGTGTGTGCGCTGAGTGAAGCTGGTATTTTAAAGATTTAGGCAGGTGCCAGTGCTTTGCATTCCTGACCTGACCTTGTGCTTTTTGCTGCCTTCAGGGGAGGCCTGCTTCTGCAAATTTGGCAAACCTTGGATGAATGTTTTTGGTGTTTGTGTGTGAGGTACGTTTGTATATATACCAGTACACTCAAAGCACATCTGCACATTTCCAAGTAAAAAAAGAAAAAAAAAAACACTTTCAGAGGCTGTTTAAGTGGTATCATTTTGCATTCCCCCTTGTTTAAGTAAATATTATTTGATAGCATTACTCTTTGCATGGATGCACCCCCACAATGAGAAGAAT
Organism: Atherinomorus stipes; assembly: GCA_023101725.1. Lineage (NCBI taxonomy): Eukaryota > Metazoa > Chordata > Actinopteri > Atheriniformes > Atherinidae > Atherinomorus > Atherinomorus stipes. The sequence continues at coordinate 928,053 of JALJCO010010844.1, forward strand.
GCAGCTCACCACTGCACGTCCATTGTGTACACACTGTGCTCACATGTGTTATCTGCACTGTTGCACCCAGGAAGTATGAAGAAAAGGAGGTTTTGTTTAGAGAAGTGCAAAACCTCCAGAGTATATCTGAGAGGGCCACCTCCACAAATGTTACTTGCATTTCATACTGCAATAATGCTAATGTTGGTGTGAGTCAGCTGGAGTGACGGCGTTTAGTGTGGGAGTAGCAACGAGCCATCACTTCTGAAATACTGATCCAGCAGTCCCAGCAAAACAGACACAGCTGGTTAGTGGGCAGATGAGAGGACAAGAGCAGGGCTATGCAGTTTGATTGTCCAGGATCAAATTCCTTCAAAAGTTCTTCCAGGACATTTAAGGAGATTTACAACAGCCCCTCCACACACCTCACCACACATTTAGTCGTGAATAAGCACAAACTGTAAAACTTTTATGATGGTACTTTTTACTATATCACCCACTGCTAGCTCATACAGCCTCAGACTGTTTTCCTCCTTCCCTCACTGGCTTCATTCCTTCTTTTCTTTCAGCTCCCCACCTCCCTTCTTTCCTCTCCTGTTGCTTTCCTACTGAGCATGGTGTGGCGACGCCCCTGCTTGGCTGATGAGCCAACTCCAGACCCTGTGATTGCACGCAGGAGTCGGAGGATTGCATCACTGCTGGTGGGGGGGGAGAGGGCCACAGGAATGGACTGAAAAGCAAGGGGATGGGGATGGTGGGGGAGAAGAGAGACCTGATGGGAGTCATTGAAGGATAGAAAAAGGACGAGGAGATAGAAATGACCTCCAGCATAGCCTGAGAAAGTGAAGTGAAAGTCAGGAAGGAACAGAGGTGAAGCTGATTTGTTTATGTGGAAGAAGGGGAGAAAAAAAGAGGGTTGGAGGGAATATATTCACTGCTGGAGGTAGAGAGGCCCAGCCAGGCAGGGTGGGGATGTCAATCTTCTCTTCTCGTCTCTTCTCTTCTCTTCTCTTCTCTTCTCTTCTCTTCTCATCTCTTCTCTTCTCTTCTCTTCTCTTCTCTTCTCTTCTCTTCTCTTCTCTTCTCTTCTCTTCTCTTCTCTTCTCTTCTCTTCTCTTCTCTTCTCTTCTCTTCTCTTCTCTTCTCTTCTCTTCTCTTCTCTTCTCGCTGCGTTCATTGGTTCCTGCTGCCTTTCGCTGCACTACAAAACTGTGATGTTGTGAAATGCCCCACGTTATTGTAACATTGCTCACCGCTCTTCAAAGCTTTCAGTACTGTTGTGTGAAGTGCCATAAGCGTTACCATCGGATAGGTTCTCTGCTCAAACAGTTATCAAACAGTCAGAGTAATTGTCCTCTGGGGGATAAGCTGTTTACCATTGATTGCTGGAAAGATTAAAACTGTTTAGTTGATCAAAAACTCATCTAGCCCAGCTGATTTTCAGTTCAAGTTGGTGGGAGAAAAACAAACCAGTGACTGAAAACACATGTTGCTACATGTGGGCTCTCAATCACTGCACATGTCATATAGCAGCTACTAGGGAGTCTAATAAATTGACTGTGGCTAGGGGGAAGTTTCCTAGCCCAATGCCACTCTGGAGCCAAGTTTTCCAGCTATACCTGCCTCTTCTCTTCATTTGTTCTGTCAAAAAAGCTCAGAGATTGCTTTGAATGGAGAACGGGATTATTCTAATGATTTTTCCACACTAGAGCTCACTTGCTGCTCTTCTAATGAATTACTGGATGGAAAACATGAAGCATGAAAGTGTCTTGTATTAGTAATTGATGAATCATTAAAACAACAACCTCTTTTTACACTGATTGATCATGAATTATTCTCTTGATCCATCCATCCATCCATCCATCCATCCATCCATCCATCGTTGGTCAGGTCACTATGTCTTGTGATAATCCCGGTTTAGCCGGTCATAAGGCTTACAGACCCAATACAAAATCTAAGAGATGGCTTTTTAAAAACATAAATCTTTCATGGGTGTTTTGAATGAAATTAGTAACATGCAATCTCCCTCCAAACACGTCTGTCTCTCTTCTAGATTAGAAAGTAGATGTGTGAACATAATGTACCTGCCAGAGCTGCCAGTTTACTACCAATCAGACTCACTGGATATTGACTGTAGATAGAAACTTCTTTAGCCACCCTTTCCCTTCAGTTTTCACCATTTGCTTGTTATCCCTTTCACTTTGTAAAATATCACCATTGCCTTTGAAAAGGACCTGCTGAAAATGACGAGTTTTATTCAAGATTTTGATTTTGCATAAATGTGGGCTTGCTTTGATCTTTTGGTGAATTGTTCAAAGAGCTATAAAAAAGATGTTTAATTCATGCTTGTTGCTGTATTCTGAATTTAGAGCTGCCCAGCTTTGTAATGATTGGTTTAAAGGACTTAAAACAACCAGAGCATTTTCTTCTAACAATGATGTGAAGATAATTAAAACCCAGTCACCAGAATAAAACATTGCCACCTTGCAGAAATCAGTCTACAATACTTGTATCTGTAGATACTATTACTGGCTGTAATAGTATCTGTAATAGTATTACTGGCTGGCTAATTTGGGTTGGAGGGTGGCTAGTTGAAATAAGGGCTGTGGTTTGATTCAAGCTATTTCTATACTCAAGTGCCCCTTTTCTTTTTAAACGTCAGCTTTCAGCACCACTTGGTCATTAATGCAGAATTTTAATTTTAATTTTAGCCACTGCGAGATGAGAGTTATACGAGTCCTTTTGTAAAAATGAGCAAAAAGATTATGGTCTATACCCCCAGGCTGAAAAGGCTTTAATGATTTTCATCTTTTAGGTTTAAAATTCACTAGTGATAAATACCTAAGTTGTTGTGTGTCAGATTTATTTTTCTTTAAATTTCCAACTGATCTATCAGTTCTTTGATTGGAAATTGAATTTTACTTTCTTTTTGTCATGATTATTTCTGGTCAAATAATTTTATATCAACTGCTATGAATTACCATCAAAGTCTTTAAAACCATCAGAAAAGTGAAAATGCCATCATAGGTTTTTAGAAAAATATTTTTTTCATCCTTTTAGCCAAAACAGATGAGATTAAAATTATGCAAAAATAAATAAATAAAAAAAATAAATCTTAGATTCAGTAAAGCAAACACAACAAACAAAAGAGATTTCATCCATATATAGTTGAAGGGTGTTTATTGGCTTTATTCTGGTCTCACTTTTGCGTGATTTGCAACAGCTTATGCATTTATAAAAAACAAAACAAAACCCAACTTATTCCCTCCCAGAATTTTTTTTAAATACAGTCCAAGAAAAAAAAACAAAAAACAGAGTTATTTAGTGGTACTGTAGTTAATATTCAAATGTAAATGTCCGAAAATCAGCCGCTTGTTCCAAAGTTTTGCATCATAGCAAAAAATCTGATGTTGAACCGCAGAGATCTTCTTTTCGCCTGTAGCCGTCTCCTTTTGACAACAAACCACAAGTGCGACCCGCCCTCCTCGTTCTGTGCCTCACTCCCTCCTGGCACCTTCCCTCCCTCCCTCTCTGCCTTCTGCCTGGAATTCCTCCGTGTCTGAAAGCTCTGGCTGGAGGCCATTGGTAGCTCGCTGAGAGGCTTCCTGTTGCACTCTATCCCTACTTCATTCCATCTATCCCTCCCTTTTTGTTCCCTTCTTTTTCTTATTCACTTCTTTCTCTTCTGCTCCTCATTCTAACACAGTTTTCCTTCCTTTCCTCTTTTACATTTCATTGCTTTGTTTTTATATTTTATTTGTTGATGACACGTTCCTATTTCCATTTTTAAAACTCTGAATAAAGAAGTGGCAATTTTGTGCTCATTGCTTCCTTTCTGGAAGCACGTTAGTGTACATGTCACTGTTTCTGCGTATTCCAGCCATTGTGACTCCAGCACTCCACCAACTGTTTTTCCTCAATAGCCCTTCCCCAGGGGCTCCATGCATGCTGCTATTACATAATCCTGCTAAGATCCTGAGTGTTTGCTGCAGGGTTCAAAAAGGAAGGGTAGAGGTTTAAATTAACAGCATGAATAACGAAGCTCAGTAAGACCTCTTTTTAGATCTTTAATAATCTTCTTTTGGGGGGCAAGGGTGTGAATGCTGTAAACGAACGTATTGTTAAAACCAGGGAGGAGTGCAGCATTATTGGTCAGAGAAGAATGGGATGAGAGAGCAGGAGAGGAAAGAAACTTAACAAGAAATCAAAGCAGTGGATGTCAGAGAAAAATCAAAGCAAAGAATAGATGAATAAAGAAGAAAAGAAAGAGGGAATGAGAGGCCCAAAGAAGGAGGAGTGGAAACTGAGGTTTCCTGTCTGAGGAGGTGGCTGGCTGTGGACGATAGAAGCAGGAAAAAAAAAAAATCCCTCAGCTGTAGTTTTGTTTGTGTGTTGAGTGATCCATCCAGGATAGATAAGGGTGGGTACTGGTGGGTGGGAGGGTGTACATGGAGGCTGTGGCTTGGGTGTGTAGGATCCAGCAGAGTTGAGGTCAACTGTGGTTATTACCCCCGAGACGCGTCAGTAATTACACAAGTGGGAGTGAATTTATTTGGGACTGCTTTCATGTGTCTCTAAATACAAACATGGTAACAACTGGACACGAAGCTGGCTTACCTCGTCTTTTTTTACTGCCAATGTTATGACCTGGAGTCAAGAGGAAGTAACATTAACTTGGGTGGAATTTGTTAAGAAACATTAAAATGACAACAGACCACAACCGAAAACATGGCCCGTGGGTATTAGCAAAATGATAAAAAACAAAACAAAACAGCTAAAATAATATGATATAATGTAGTGAAAGTTACTCAAAACAAAAATGTAAAAAAAAAAAAAATTGTTCCACACCCAAATATTAATATATGAATTTAACAGGCCTCCTAATGAATTCAATGGAACAAAAAAAATCTTATGCATGCAACAAAAAAGTAAATTTGGCCTCATTCCAGGCAATTTAGAAAAATATCTCAACAAAAATTAAGCTTTTACAGACAATAACACATGCAGTTGCTGTACAAATACCAGGTTTTATTTACAACCTTTTGTATGTAAGTAATACAATAATTATTGTATGGCCATATAAAAATAAAGAGCATTACCCTATGGCCTCAGGAATGTAAACAGTACATCTACAACCAGCTAATTAAAACAAAAAGCAAATATCCTCTCGCAGTGATGTATATGATAGTATGCTATTCACTGCAAAGCACAGATGCCTGAATAACAGAAGCAGGTGGAGAACCAGTCCAGTCTGGTATGCTGGTAGACAAGATGAGGGACATGTAAGCTGGGATGAGCAGCAATGAAGATGTGCACAAATTTATTTATGTACTAAAAAAGGCACAAAAAATGATCAGTCCAGACAGAGGGAGGGAGAGAGATCACTGCATCATTTTATATGAATCCATCTTCTGTATTAAGGAAAGTGTGAATCTCTTTGCACTGAATCCAAACACTTTGATCAGTTCGATTCATAGAAATATGTCTGCTTGAAAAAGCACCAACACTATTAATTCCTTCATGGCCAGAGTTACAGAGCTGTCAGAGGTCACGCCACACCCACACCTTAGTCAGTCACCTTTGACCCGATCCTTTCCACCTGTTGGATGGAAAAACCAGCAGGTCAAGACTTGACTAATTCTGGGTCGCTACACGTCACTGCTGAAGCAAACAGCTACAAAACTTTGGTGATATTTTCACTGAATAGCCAAGTATGACAAAATATACTTTTATTCTGATATTGTTTTCCTTCTTTGGTCATCCGTTTTAAATTTGAAAAGAACTTTTACTTGGAGGAACTTTCTACCTTGGAAGTGGGGTTCCCATGGCTTCCTACTCCAGATTTCATCATCATCATCACCAGCATCACAATCAGTTTCCTGCCACAAAAGTGTCTGTAGAAGAACGTCGGAGGGAAGTCAACACATTATGAATTTAGATTATTCTAACAAGATTTTAAACCAAGGATGTCCTACAAACTTTTTGAATTTTTGAATCCAAGGCCCAACTAGATCCTTATTTGTCTAATATTTATGTCTGGATTAATTTTGTAGACCAGGGACACCAGAGGAATGTTGATGTTGACACTTGGCTCACGGTTCATTAAATCACATCCTTTGTGTTCAGAAAATGTTGTGACAATGTAAGTTATCAGGTAATACGAAAGTGTGAGGATCCAATAGCTTAAACCGCAACATGTTGAGGTTTTGAGCTGCACTATGTACCTTCTGTCCTCAGAAATATGTGTTTCTGACTTGTTTTGATGGTAGTGACATAAATTGTGTACATTCCTAAAGTTGTTGCGCAGAACCGTCCCAAAATTGAGACATCACACAGCTTTTATTCTGATGCATTGCTTTACTTTACAGCTGAGTTTCACTCAGTGCACCACACCACACACCACCAAGTGGACCTCAACACACCGGCCATTCTAAACAGATATTGTGGCTGATTCAGCAAAGAAACACGTGAGGACATTATCGGAGGAAGAGGGGAAAAGAAAGAGAGAAAGGGACAATGCAAGAGAAAAGACGAACACTGAACTGACTTTTACTGACTGGAGAGAGCTCAGAGAAGAGACAGGCTGCAAGATGAATTCTGAGTTAGCTGCCGTTAGGAACACCAGACGCATCATGGCTGATTCAGCAAAGACACGTGAGAAGACATCACAGGAAGCAAGGAAAAGAAACAGAATGTGACAAAGCAAGAGTCAGCATCAGACTTACTTATACTGGCTAGAGCAATTACAGAAAGGAGGCAAGATGGATGCTAAGTAAGCTTTCGTTAGGGGGCACCAAAGTGGAAAAATCTTCCAAAGTTCAGCAGTGCTGCTTTAAAGGCACATGCCACCTCTAGATTAAATTTAGCCTCCCCCCGCAATCCCCTTAGTTGAACAAGTGGGAAGAAGCATTTTCTAGGCGACCCAGTCATTCTCTAAATCTTGTTACCCACCTGAAGCTTCCACCTGCGGCTTGGAGGACGAGGTAGAGTCGGATATTGGGCGGGGTCGGAGGTCCAACTTCGCCCACATTACTGTTTTGAGTCGTTTATTTTAACCCTTCCCCCTATCCCTAAGCCCTAACCCTAAGCTCACTATATGGTCACGCCCACCAGATGTCCAGCACTGCCTAATATCCATCTCCTGCAAGCCGCCGCAGGCGGGGGTGCTTGAATCTGGCAGCACTGACTTTAGCTTAGCTTAGCGTAGTTGCTGTAATCTGGCGGTTCCAACTAGCACAACTTGTCGAAAGCGAACTAATCAACTCAAGATTTCCAATTACATTTCGTGACCCGCACATTTTGATCGAGTACAAACAAGAAGCTAATTTCACATCAAAGGACTGACTAGGCGGCATTCAATAGGGGAACTATATGCCGCAGAAGTACAGGTGAATCATAGACGAAGCACCGCGGATAGTAGGCAGCACACGTGCAGCATCCGGTGGCAACCCTGTTTACGGAAGTTGGGGATGCTGCGTGTGCGTGCTGCCTTTGCTATTATCTGCGGTGCTTCGCCAGTACTTCGCCAGTACTTCCGCAGCATATAGTTCCCCTATTGAATGCTGCCAAGTAGGACTGAACGATATGGACAAAATTTCATATCTTGATATTCATGCCAGACATCTCAATATCGATACGATATGACTACGGGTTCGTTGAAAACCAAGCACTTTTGTGGAAAGTGCAGTTCTGTTTGTGACTTCCAGAGCTTAACATGCAGGACAAGCGCAGGGAAAATCTATATCTTTTATATAGTTGCTTTTTCAATATTAATATCTTGCATGTTCATATCTCGATATAGATACAATAACGGTATATCTTTCAGCCCTACTGCCTAGTCAGTCTTTTGATGTGAAATCGGCTTCTCGTTTGTACTCGATCAGAATGCGCGGGTCACGAAACGTAATTGGAAAAAATCTCGAGTTAATTAGTTTACTTTCGCCAAGCAGTGCTAGTTGAAACCTCCAGATTACAGCAATTACACTAAGCTAAACTAAAGTCAGTGCTGCCAGATTCAGAGAATGATCGGTTAGAAAACGCTTCTGCCCACTTGTCCAACTCAGGGGACTGCGGGGGGAAGCTAAATTTCACCCAGAGGCGGCATATGCCTTTAAACCCATTCAGACCTAGACAGCTTTTACTTTTGAAGACTGGTCTGACATATTGCTTCAATGTTTTTAAGACATACAGGCTGTTATAATTTTTTTAAATGCACATAAGAGCAAAGTCAGTAATTCACAATACAAATGGATTCATATCATGTTTCTAGTTTCTTTTTTAACTAAGCCATTGGTCATAATGAGTCACTAACTGCTCAATCCTGATTATGAATGCTATTGGGAAGCCCATTTAGGAAACACACGATAGTGTATAACTATAGAGGGATAATAATGAACTTGTCCACTGGACTGGTACGAAAGCTTTTGGCTTATACCCCCCTTCAATGATAATTTATTTTATATAAAAGGAAAAGTATGCTGCTCTCGTGGTGGTTGGTGAGGGCTTTTGTCCAGACTGTTTGAAAATAAGCCAGGGTGCCAAGACTCTTTGTGTTTTCAGAGTGCTGCTATCTTGGCTCAGTTGTTTATATGTGTGCATGTGTTAGGAAAAAAAAAAGAAGAGTGAAAGAAAGAGCAAAGAGCCCCAGGGAGAGATGGCTTACCTCCTACAGACCACCTCCCAGGGTCACAGCAGGAGGGAGATTAAGTTACAGCCAACCTCGGAGGGGGTCGCACAAAATGTGTACACATACGCATTCTCTCACCCTCTTAAAGCCTCAAAAAAACAAAATATTACACAATATGAATTTATGCCTACTAAACATAATCATCTTATATTGCGGTTACTGGATCTCATTTTGGCATCATCAGACTGAGCGGACTGAGGTGAAACACAATCCATCCTGTACAGACCTCAGATAAGATCAAGCAGTCAGAGCAGGGTCAGCATTGATATGAGTGGGCTTGGCTTCAGAACGCAGAGGTGTTGAAACATGTAGCCCTCCTCTGACCCGATGGCCCCGCCCCAGCCTCACTCCACCTTTCACACACCTCATATCTTCACCCCAAGCTCATTCCCCGAGCACAAACACTTCATCGAAGGGACTTGGGTTGATATATTGGAGCTCAGGTGGGAAAGATTTATGCAGGGGAATAGGTGATAAGGTTGCCGAAGAGGACACACACAAGCCTCTCTTTGAGGAATCTTCCTCCTTCACTTCCTGCGCACCCTCATATATCCTTGCTGTGGCCCCCACGGTCATCCTGCCTCCCACCCGTTCAGCTGCTGTAGTCAGTGTTTACTCTGCTAGAGAGAGAAGAGAGGGCCCAGAGAGGGACAATGCCGCCTTTCAGAGACGCTGTCGACCCCACGGCCGAGCAAGGAAGTCTGCATGGGGCCAGCCAACACCCCTTCCTCAAACTTCACAGCCGCCCGCCACAAAGTTTTATACACACACTCACATATCACCCAGGCATGCACACACAGAACGTCATCCTCCTCCCCCTCTGCATCATTCTTTCTCTCTGTCATCTTGTCCTTTTTTTTTTTGATCTCACATTTCCCACCAGCCCCTTCTCAGTAAATGTGGCTATTTGGAAGATGCAGTTGGGATCCCGTAAGTCTAGTCCAAGATCCACACACACACTGAGTCACTTCCCAGCCAGCCTCTGCTATTTCTCCACCAAGAAATAATCATGAGGGAAGGCGGAATTTAAATCCAGCAGTGGGAATTGATTCATCAAGCCTTGTCCTGGTTAAACTCCTCTGGGAACGAGGGTTGATCAACTACATGTGGTCAGTATGTTGCAACAGACGGATATTTTCCCCATATGCAGAAGCTGAATAATATAAACATTTCACCTTATTAGAATGCTTTTCATGGCTGGCCACTGCTCCAGGTCAGATTTGGATGAGCACTTAATAAACTAGAAAAGTAAAAGATGTAAATTATACATCAGTTCCAAGCTAATTTGTATTCCGGATACATGGATTGTAATTTATTTCTTACCGTATTATTTTTTTTTTTTTTTTAGCATGAATTATAAAGCTGACAGGAGGCCAGTTTTCTGTTTGTCCCGGCAGTGGATGAGAGCAGGATTTGTAGTGAAGCTAAGCTGATTCCTGGTCTGTGCTCCAGGGTAAGGGCTTTTACTCAGTTAAAGTGGATGACAGCTGATTTTCTGCTACTTTCCCCAAACAATAAAGCCAGATTTCTTGTCAGCCTGTGTGGTTGCAGTTACAGTAAGTCAGTCATACCCAGCCAGTATAAAGGAGAAACTTAGCAGAGCTCTAGGGGAAGCTTTTATTCTATCTAATGGATCTAAATATGTATATTTTCAGAATAAATTACAACCTACAGTAACCGACATAGATTGAGTTATTCAGCTCTTTATCGTTGCATAGCATAGTTGCCTTTTACAGTAATCAAGTCCCTGTCACGCCACTCAGGTTAACCACTGTGGACCCCTGAGCAAGGTCCTTAACCCCCACCAACTGCTCCCCGGGCGCTTTATGTAGCAGCCCACTGCTCTCTGATACTTACAGTACAGAGATGGGTGAAATGCAGAGCCCTAATTTTCCCTTGGGGATCAAAACAGCATCTCAAAAAATAAATAAATAATTGACAGAACTGTGTTATATTGAAAGAGCTGAATCTCTGCACAGTCTACACAGGTGGATTCTTTTATTACACCACAACAAACACATATTTTTGCATATTTACCTGTAATAGCAAAGGTGTTACAGGACAAATCAAGGGAGCTGCATACATAAAACCAGTAACAGCTCATACCTTAACTATATCACCTGAAGAAATCAGCTTTTTTAATCTTTGCCAGCTTATTCTACAGTCAGATTAAAAACCAATTCTTTGCATATGACCAACACGAGTGTCTGTGTTTGCATCACCGTGAGATCCTACTGATAATAGCATAATGCTGCTCTGTGTGCATACAGCGTGATCCTCTGTTCGCATCACAACGTGTGCGTATTATCATCCTCTTATCTCTGGCCGATTGAGTCCCTACACCCCCTCCCACCCACTCAGCTTTAAGTATGTATGTGTGTGTATATGTGAGAGCTGGTGGCCATCCCCTTGTTGAGATGATGAACCTGGTGACCTTGCTGCTCCGTGCCTCCCAGACACAAGGCCTTCTCATGTGGCTGCTGGCCAGTCGCTCTCAAAGCCCACCATTCACTGCTAATCGTGGCTTCTATGAGTGCATTGGTATTTGAGTAAAGGAGAGGGAGGGCAGATCAATTTGTGAAATTACAGTTTGATTAATTACTTGTGCATGCACAGGCATTTATGTTCATGTATGTGTGTTTAAATCTCTGTTGTTCACTTGGAATAGGAATATAGGACGCTGCTACTTGTTTCATTTGCAGAAAACTCTTGGAGATGTGTTTATGTGTCCAGTGAGGAGCAGTGAACCCTAATGCACTGTGCTAAATGGAGAGCTTGCCTCTAATTCAGCGGCACTGTACTAGCACCATTTGGATCTGTGAAGTGGTAAACCCTGGATTTCAGAAGAAAACACTACTGATTTATTTACTTTTGTGTTTAAGGTAAAAATGAAACTTAAAAAAAAATCTTGAAACTGTGGTTAGAATTTATACACATGAATATAAAATTCCTATAAGTGATTGTGTTCATCAAAGTGGCCACTGGTTGAGGAAGACTGCAACTGGAGCTTGGATTGACAGCTAGATGAAGCATCCTGCCTGCAGCCCTCAGGCTGGGTCCAGAGGTCAGTGTGTTAAGATGAGGAGGAGGAGGATGGAGTAGGTACAGCTGGACTCGAAGGCCTGCAGGGTTGCCGGTGGGTCTCAGAGGTCTACCGCGTATGAAGGTGCACACTGTGGGGGTTGGAGATGGGGCTGGGGTAGTAGGGGGCTGATGCGACAGGGTACAAAGGCCAGCGACTGGCCAAGGGGTGGGGTGAAGCAGGGTTAGCAGTGGGGGCGACCATCTGGATTGGATTGTAGAAATTCCTCAGGAGGAGCGTGTGAGTAAAGGTCAGGATGGAAAAAGAGAAGGGGGTCATTGAACTCTCACCGCGTGTGTGCGTGTTTATTTTTCTTCGGCTTACTCAGTGTCTCAGTTTGATTGTGGTCGGTTTTCCATTGTTGGAGAGGGTTTCATACCATGTGGGGTTGTGGAATGCGAGATTCTTTCAACAACATTCATGTGTGAAGTATTGCAGGTGTGAGAACCTGTCCTCTGGTGTCTGTCACTTTTTTACTGTAGCGTTTTGTTGTATGCGGTTACTGTTAAATGCAAAAGTTTGAACAAAATCTAAGTAATTTAAATCTGTGTCCAAAAATTAGCAAGTTAAGATTAAAAATTGTTTTCACAAAATGGTTGAAATTGTTAACGAATTGTTAAAGAAATGGAAAAAAGGGAAAAGGGGCACCATTCAAGCAATTTTAGGCCTCACATAAGTTTTATGTCCTGGTGTAATTTGTAAACCTTTTAAGTGTTCTGACTCCTCAAAACTGGTCCCAACGATCATAAACTCCAGCTTTTCTGTGCCACAGTATATAAACACTAAAGTCTTAATTGGGTAAACACAGACTGACTCTTCCACCTGTGCCTGTTTGTGCAGTTGGGAGGTCAGTGGGTTGCAGTCATGCTGTCCCTGGATGAGCCTCTGGACCTGAAACTCCCTCGGCGGGCCAATGGGAAAGACAGAGGAGCGCGGTCTCCTCCCCATTCACCACTGCAACCCAAGCGAATCCGCCAACTTCACATGGCAGATGATGGGACTGCAGTGATAGAGCCTGCCTCCCCAGCATCTCCGTACTCAGGTGGGTAGGCCAATCAATACTCCTTGATGATGCTGTTTGGCTGCTCTCACTCTCAATGAGGAAGTGCGTTCCAGGACAGAGCGGCGCTGTTTACAACAAACTGGTTTTTCTGTCAAACATTAAAGGGTCACATTGGCATTGGTGTCATGTTAACAAATCCTCCAAGTGAGAAGTCGCTGCAACAGGTTTGCTTTTCTCTCAGGTGTGCAGGTGGTCCCTCATGACCGAACAGACACCCCAACCCCTCCTGCGGTGGACTTGAGCATGTCTCCTTCCTCTCGCCACACCCCCAGCTCTCCAGAAATGACCAACGGCAACTATGCCCCCTCAGGGGTGAGTATGACACAACTCAAACACACCAAATTTTTTTCTACCTTTGAATATTCCATTTTCCCCTCGTCTTTTTAACACATTTTCTTGATTCACCTCCAAGTGGTGAGTGGCCACACTTCATTGTCTGCTTTTAGAGAGGGACTCAGCCTGATGGGGTCAGCAAATCAGGAGCAACATTGGGTGGTGTCACACTGACATAAGGGAATCATGTTATGCAAGGGATGGGAGGCCTCTGTGTGTAGGAGAGGGGGTAGCGCTTATCAAACATGTCTTGTGTCCCCAACAAATGCCTCTGTCTGTGCAACTTGTACTCAGTGGCCCCGCTGGCATGATGCGTATGTCGGTGTGTGTGCGTGTGTGTGTACATGTATAATCGGATTTAAGACAAACTACAGCCATGCAGACCTCATGCCGCCTAATTCAATTCCCATGCAATTGAATTGAGACATGCTGGCTGGGGCCATTCAGCCTCCCTGCGCCCCACAGTGTTTTACATAGCCCCCCTGAGCCCTCTCCTACACACTGATCCCCTGTGGACAGAGATAGGACACTATCGCTCACTCTAACTCCGTCAGCTTCTCACACACTTTCCATACTGCATGCACTCATGCTCTCTCCCCTCCAAAGTGTCACAAAGCAGCTCACATAGTTTCGCACGCACAGGGACAGCTCAGTGGAGGGAATTGTTCTCATTTTATGAAATTTGTCACATTCACATGTCTGACATAACTGCACCCTTTCTCTCTCTCTCTCTCTCTGTGCCTAAGTTCCTGCAGTTTCATATCGTAGATTCAACATTTCATCAAGAACCCTCTCTTTTCTGCTTGAGCTATGTTTCATTGTATGTGTGTGCGCGTGGGTGAGCTTCTGCATTAGCTCTTTGAGCCCCAGCGGAGGCTCAATGAATCTAACAGCTCTCATGCCGAGCTCAGGGATGTAGGGAGGTTTTGTAGTGCACAGCAGGTAGCTACTTCAAGAAAAGTAGAGTGGGTTTTTGAATATAGCACTGACAATCAGCACAACTGTACTCAAATGACTTGAAAAGAAAATGACTTTCTCAGTCAGTCAATCAGGGCATCTGAACCTGTTATCCAGCAGGTGGTTATTTTCAAGCTGGCCAGTGCAGCAGTAATTGCACTGCTACATAATAGAACTACCGCAGTGCATCCATTTTTACCTTAGTAGAGATTTTACTGTATTTTCCAAGTAATGCCTTGCACTTATCCTGCATTTTGATCAAATTTCCATGAACTTTGTCACTGAAGGACACTCTAATAGTCTGTAACAGTTAAGTACTATACTTGTTTGGCTTCCTTCCTACTGTATGTATTCTAGCTAGTCTAAGTTTTTGCTTCTTCTTCTTATCAGAATCCTCACCTCTCACAGGCGTTTCAGTTCTTTGTGCCGATTGGATCTGGGGGCAGGACTTCACCTGCCGTCCTCTATGTTTATTGGCCAGACAAGTGACAAGAGAGCCTCTCCAGACCTTTCAGCAGATGAACAACTGGCCTGTCGCTGGAAGAAGGTATGATCAAGAAAACGATTTTTAAAACAGACACATTATTGCAGTTAAATTTGTGTCATCACAGAGGTTTATATGAACTCTTCCCTCCTTTAGTGCCATCTGCTCTTTGACTCCTTACAAGACCTAGTGGACCATGTCAATGACTTCCATGTCAAACCTGAGAAGGATTCAGGGTACTGTTGCCACTGGGAGGGCTGCGCACGGAAAGGGAGGGGGTTCAATGCCCGGTGAGAAAATCTTTTGTCTTGTATGCGAGTGGAGAATTCAGGGAGCAAATGCCAAAATGAACATCTTTTTCTCTCTGCCTGCAGGTACAAAATGCTCATTCATATTCGCACGCACACTAATGAGAAGCCCCACCGCTGTCCCACCTGCAACAAGAGCTTCTCGCGCCTGGAGAATCTCAAAATACACAACCGCTCACACACAGGTCAGTGGTCAGCAAGCAATGACACCCAAATGAAAAATATTAATGCAGCACTTTCTGTACTGTGAATATGCAGCGTGTGTTTTTTCTGATAGTACAATATATAAGATTTTAATGTCTTGTGATCTTCTCTGTCCTCACTGCAGGTGAAAAGCCCTACATTTGTCCTTATGAGGGTTGCAACAAGCGTTACTCCAACTCCAGTGACCGCTTCAAACATACTCGCACACATTATGTGGACAAGCCCTACTACTGCAAGATGGTGGGCTGCTTGAAGCGCTACACAGACCCCAGCTCTCTGCGCAAGCACATCAAAGCGCATGGCCACTTTGTGGCCCAGGAGCAGGGCTCCCCAGGTGGGGTGGGATCCCTACTGAAGGGAAGCCAGAGTGGAGGGCTTACTAGTAGCATGGGTAAGGATTCAGAGTTGTCCTATGTAAGTGGAGCCCACATTATAATCCCAGGAGCTACAGCTGCTCTTCTTGGAGGCCATGCTCTGCAGGGCCTTGGTGGTGCCCTACCATTGTCCCCCCTCAGTCCTAGGCCCCTGGACCTCAGCACACTGGGTAGCCCGAACTCCCCTCCAGGCAGCTTAGGAGGCACATCCATTTTGTCCTTCAACAGCTCCCCTCTGGGCTTGGCCAAGTCCCCTTTGCTCTCCTCAGCATTCCCTTCCTCGGCCCTTGGCCTACCGATGGTGCCGGTTCTCGGGGCAGCAACTGAGCGCAGGGCCCAGAGCCACCAGGCAAAAAAAGGCAGAGGAGAAGAGGTAGAAAATGAGGTGACTGGGGGGGTCCTAAATCTCTCCACCGGAGGGTCTCATGATCCCCTGTCCTGGGTGGTCATCCCCCCAGGCGCTGTGGTGCTTAAGCCAGCTGTGGTCAACTGAGTCACATACAAATACGTACACACACATACATTCCAGAGGAGCTCAGGGGGGGGGGGGTCGGGATGGAAGGGTCAATGCCATAGTGAGAGTATGGGTGGTCAAAGATGATAGGGATCGGCTTTCACAATCAAATCTAGGCAATGCATTGAGGAGACGTGGTGGTAAAAAAAAGAAAACAAAGGGGGAAACGTATTAAACCTGCAGTCAGAAAAACACTGCACCTCACAGGATTCAAGTTTATAAGAAATAACTATACAACGCAAGCCTCTTGTTGAAAATTTAAACTTGGGGCCCAAGAACTGTGTTCAGGAACATGTACAGTCCTGTAATTCTTTCACAAGGCCTTACAATAGGCTCCTTTTCTCTTTTCTATTTTATACTTTCATTCCAGCTGGTTCTGTGGACAAGGACCATAAACGTGAGTGTTTGTGCTCTGTGTTCTTACAAAAGTCCTAATTCATCATTAAGTATTTATATGACTGTACTTTGACAGTGTGCCTCCAGCTTAGCAGTGAGATACATACACCATGAATGAAGCACTCACAGTTAGGCAAATGTGCATGTTATTGGAAGCTATTTCAGATTTTAAAGTTATGACCTATTTTTCACAGGCCGCTGTGATTAATATGATCCAGACAAACTTGCCGAACCAAAGCAAGTGAACTCTGACTGTCTTGTATTTGTGGAGAAGGCAGATCAACTAAACACAGCACTTAATAGTGTCAGCTGGTTATAGTATTGAAACCTCAAAACTGCTGCTAACCTCTCTGCTCCTCCAGCGCAACACACCTGGGAAAGAGCACTTTTGACAATCTGTCCCCAGTTCGGGGAGGGTGACCAACACAGACCAGCCTAGTCCACCAGAATGTGTGCCAGGTGTGCAGACTAGGGGCTTTTAGGACACAGAATGAACCGACGTCTTAACACGGACAAATGATGTTACATTACCTGGCAATGACCAATCATCACTTCCTCCTTTTTACAAGTGAAAATTAAGGCACTGGTGTGTCTGACTCCCCCTCTGGTAGGACACGATAGACAACATCCCGATTGCCACGTACAGAACTGGCACTGTTCTGCTGCTGGATTGTCCAGCTGCTTTCCTGTAATTGAATCAACACAGCCAGTTTGTGTATGAAAGGGCCACTGTGGTGATAAACACTACTGTCTTTTTATTTTCTAAACTAAAACGACCCAAAACCAGCTGTAAAAAACAGGTGGTGGTCAAGTCGAGGTCCAACTTAGACTTGCCAGCTTAAGTTTTACTTTACAGGATTTTGTGCCAAAAATACCTGGAGAAGGGCAAGTGGGATGTTCATATTGTGCCACAGTGGAGGGGGGAGTGTGATGCGCGCAATGCTGCTTACAGCTGGACTGACTTGGAAGCCACACTATTGCAAACTGCCTCATTTTGCTCTGTCCAAAGGGGCAAAAAAAGGAGAAAAAGAAAAAAAAAATCTGGGAAAATTCTTCTCATGGTTCGATTAAGCAGTCTACACGCACTTACTATAAAACTATACATGTTTTATGAAATGTTACTTTAGTCTCATGGCTCTTTCAAAATGGTTTGCTCTTACTCCTTTTTTCTGCAAGACTCAGTTTTTTTGGAGGGGCGGGGGTGTCCTCCCAGACTTGTATTGCTCGTACATGTATGAAACTGACGGCCGTGTCCACGTAAGAGAGGAAGAGGAGCAGGAGAGGTTCATCACAAGACAGAACATTCCATCAAGAAAACGACAACCTCCTCTCTTTTCTCTCCTCTTCCTTTCTGCTAATTTTGGCTTTTTTTTCCCTTTATCCATCGTTCTTTCTTGAGGGTGTTTCATTCACTTGTTGCTGTTTTATATATTTGTCATTATCTTTTTTGCTGTTGTTCAGACGAGACATTTTCTTGTGATGTTGAAGTTGCTTCTTGTGTTCTACAATGGCTGCTCTGCAATCAGCTTTCTGCTGCCGAGGATGAGTCTTTAAAAAGAGTCGAGGCGAGGGAGAGAGGGAAAGATTAGGGTGTTTTTCCAGGGCAGTGGTTGCCAACCTGAGTGTTTCACACCAAAGGGGTAGATTTTTATATTCTGTAACAATATCAGGACTCATTGCCTGCAAATCGGGTGCCCACACATAATGTTCCCCTTATGATTAACTTAGTTTTTTAGAAAATGCACCCATAAGATCATAAATTAACTTGTTCTAGCAGATAAACAAAAGGATGTGAATACGTCCATACAACTTTGCAGGCATGCCAGTACTGCTGTCTTGATTTATATAAAATTCAAGGTTTTTAAACCCTTTAAATAAAACAGTAGTAAGGAAAAATTCTCTTATGTTGCAAACCAAGGCCATATAATCTGATTAGAGGTCCTAAATAAAGATTATATTGTTATATCTTTAGAGGATGCAAGCCAAGGGAATTGGAGCCACTGCTCTGAGGAGTAAAATAATTTATGTGCATAACCAGTGGGCAAAATGACATAACGTTCCTCTGTTGAGTGCATTACTGTATGAAATTCACAAAAAGGTAAGGGCATAAAATGTTTCTTGATGCAGTTAGTATCCTAACAGGAAGTTGACTGTTTTTAATTGGATTTTCAATCTTCACTTCCTTTGTTAAGACCTTTTAATTTCATAAAAAGGGCTAAATTGGAGAGATAAAAATCTAACTGTGACATGACTGGCAGCACTGGGAGAGCATGAGAGCGAGGAGAAAGGCTTAGTTGAATGGATAAGTGAATGGACAAGAGACAGGGAGAGAGGAGGGCAGGAGCTGTGTGCCAGCAGAGGAAAAGAGGCAGAGGATAGCCGTGCTGTGCTGCCACTCTCCATCTGGCCACCTACCCAGAAAACAGCCCTCTCAGTATTGAAGTCAGGGGTTGTGCTGTGGCCAGTGTGGCTGCCACTAACAGACACACCAGCCTGCCGAAATCTAGGCCACTGAACTCTGTCTGCCCTCTTTTGGGGTTTTTTGTGGTAGACGTAACTAAAAGGGTAAACTCCTCCTCCTCAGGGGGAAAAAACAAACATATTTTACAAAAGATGGATGACAACTAAAGATCTACATTCACACTAAATAAAACTGATATAGGCCTTTGAGTTGAGGTTTTGGTGTCAGGCTGCCTGCAGGTTAGCAGTTAGAGCAGAGATGAGCGGCGTACCTGTTTCTGCCTCCTACAGGAACCACATGCACATACAAAAGAATTTTATTGCTGTGAATGAATAAGTCTTGCATGTGATATCATCAGAAACAGGTGTCAAGTAAGCCAGACATGGTCTCCATGGCAACAGTGAAACCCACAGATGCAGCGGCTCTCCTTTTTCCTCCTCATTTAGTCTGTCTCTCCTCTGCTGGTCGAAGCCAGGGACAGAGACTCGGCGTGGCAGCAGAAATCTGAATATGACACAGATCCTGACGGGGTCCACACGTTTTCAATATTAAATAAGCTGTATGATCCATTAACCCTTTGAGCTCAGCCTGTAATAAACTGCACTTTCTACCCCCCATGTAGTGTGTGTAGATTTGGGGATGCTACCACATTTTTATTCTCAGTGTAAAGCGTTGTTTATCAGTTGATTTTGGGAACCAAGTATAATCTTAAAAACTGTTGTCAGTCACTAAAGTGTCTGAATTTAAAGTCTTATTTTCACAAACTTTAAAAAGTGGTACGTGCTCCTGGAGATGTTAAAGCAAACTTCTCTTCATGTCATAATAAGTGGAAGTGATATCCAGGACACAAATATGAACTATCTAGGTCAGTGTCATTATTTGAGGTTACCTTCGTTGAAAGTGCCACAGAGTTGCACAAAGGGTTAATGATAAGACTAAGGCCACACAAGGTCCGTTCCAAGTTATGTTTTTGCACATTTGTGAGATATGTCAGTATTTTAATTTTTCCAAGTGCCTTGTATGATGGGTAAATACAGAAGTTATACACTATGAAAAAAATATATGAAACTATATTTTCCTGCCATCATGTTCTGTGGTTGAACATGAAGAATTCTAGAGTTGTAAAAGTCTCCAATTGGTACAAAATAGCGGTGTTCTCCTGTTTTAGAGGAATTTTATTACGATATTGATAATAATGTCAATGAAAACAAAAATGTTTAATAAAGTTGCATTTGATATATGTGCTTTCTTTACTGCAATCAAACATATTAAAAAAAATGTTCCAGAAGGGGATTCTGCCTCTGTACACAGACATTTCCACATCTGGTTCCAGCCGCACACGTCCCCTGAATACACAATTTTACACTCAGCAAGATGCAGATTTGCTCACAGTTTTCAGCATTTTAGTCTGGACATATGACATTCCTATAAAAATTGCAATATGACTTCTATAACTGATAATCACTGGCAAAAAAAAACCAGACTCACAATTAAAGAAAAGGAAAAAGATTTTATTGGGTTATAATTTACAGAGGATGGGGAGAGGAAAGACGGGGCAAGAGGAACGGGCATTTTTTTTCTCTTTCATGTTTCTGTATTTTGTTGCGACGGCTCTTTCTGATTTTGCGTCTGAATGCTTAGCTCCTCTTCCAGACGCTCTTTAGCTCGTACCACCTGGATACAAACAGTGGCAGCAATGACTGACAGAACAACAAAGTTTCTAAAATACAAAACTATAGAACAGTTTACTCACAGGAAAGATGTAATTAACTTTATCAGAACCACACACTAAAAGTCACAAGCTATAATTAGTTATTTACTGGATAATCTGGCATTTTCTGTTAATGCACCAATGCTGCAACACATACTAGATTAGGGCTGTAGATAATTACACCACTGGTTTAGCTGGTGTGTCATATTTGTCTTGGATTAAAACTGCCTCAGTTCCAGGCTGAATTCTCAAAAATCCATTAAACATCTAAACTTGAAAAGTTTCTATTTCAAGATGGAAAAATGTGGTACAGCTATGCCCTTTTATTTTTTTTTAATTATTTATTTCTACACAAGTTTTAATTTTGTTTTTAGCACATACAGTATCAGCACATTCAAATTTTTACAAGCTCCACAAAGTACCACAAAGAATGTTTTTCTTTCTTAACCAACTAAACCTCAATGTTCCTCAAACAAATATGAATGATTACCATTGGAACAGACCTGAAGTAACTTTTGAAAATAATACTGGTGATATTAGATAATAATTGTAAATACCACAAAGTAACATTTGGCATGTGAAGAAAAATAATACTTACTTTTGACTGTAAATAAAACGAACCACCCACAGACTTGTCGTTGACTTTAAAGAGGTGCTCGTAGTTCTGGAGGAGAGAAACATTCCCTGTTATTGGTCATGTAACACCATTTCAATTTAATCATAAATATTTTCTATATATCCAAAAAGGCATATGAACAAATTCTCATAACTAGTAAATGTAAACATACTGAGCAAACATAAACCAAATTATTTTACATTAAATAATTACAGATCCCTGGTATTGACTTGGGTGACAGTTATAATATACTCAATTTAAATATAATTTGTTTGGTTATAAAGTGGAAAGAACTAAGAGATGGAGAAACATTGTTAGAAAAGCTCTGTTTTACCATAACAGTATAATTTCATGACATATTTTCAAGATGGGATGCACCCATTCACTTATGACTCATTTAACAAATTGAGGGGTAATAAATATAAAGTCATGAATAAATGGCCAACCTTATAGTAACACAGCAATCCATGAAGTTATTAGATACTTCGTTTTTTGCCAGTGCTGCCAGTAATAACTGGCACTGATATCCATTAAAAGGATGCTATAACTCCATGCAAACACAAAGCTGGAGTTTCTAGTGTTACAAAGGTTAAACTGGACAGATGACCACTGTAACTTAAGCTGAACACACACAACCTGTTCTGGACATGACGTTCAGATTTATAAAAGCACCAGGAGTAAAATAAAAACAAAAACAGAAAACCATACAAATAATAATAATAAAAAAACACACACACACATTCCTTAGGTCTTTTCTTAAAACATCCCATAATAAAACTATTCTAAACAAACTTGTACTGAAGAAAAAAAAAAAGACTTAATACTAATTACCATTTTTGTGACAATGAGGATTCTGATTTAAGACTAAAAATTGACCTCACTAAGCTCCAAGTTCTGCTTAATGATATGGCCCCCAAACCATTTTATGTACTGGAAAAGATCCAACTCTGTTTCTACCTTCTGAATCTCCTCAGGTGTGAGTGTGGAAATATTGAGGATCTGCTGAGCCTCCTGCAGGCTCATGCCAGTGATGCTGGAAGCTGCAGCTGACTGCTGACCAGCACGGCTCCTGGCCCGCGCCGCTGCTTGACTTGCTGTGATAAATAAATAAAATACGATGCCAACATATTAGATGCATCTCAAGATGAGTTATATTTCCAATTGTAATTTTCTAATTCATAGCACAAGAAAAAGACAAACTTGTCAGATTCATATTTCAGAAACTCGCACCAGAAAAATGTTTGGTACTTTATCAAATGAACAACTGATCCATAAAGAAAACGTTAAGTTTTTGCTTTTTCTTTTGCCGTGTGCCTTACCTGCATATTCTTGTTGTAATGCACGTGCAAATGCTCGCCCTACCACCTGAACTCCCATCACTACGATCTGTGCAAGATATTTAGCCTAAAAGGAATTACAAAACAAACACAAACATGCAGAGTAAATGTCAGAAAGCATCAACAGGAGTGATTGTAGGTGGTCACGGTTTTGACAGGTGACACATTACGATATCAGTTCAATCATAATGAGACTAATGACGCAGGACACGTGAACAGGTCCAAATACTTGATCAAAATTAATGACACTGTTCCACACATACGTCTTGCCTTTTGGTTTGATTCTCAGTTCACACCTTGAGATATTTGTTCCTCTATTAATCGAACTTAAGTAAGAGAGAGTTATATTATGCAACTACAAGAAAAACGAGTGGTGACCTACACACAGCTGTTCGGAAAGACCTTCCGCTAGCGCTAATGCTAATAACAGTTGCGCCGTAACAATAAGAAAAAATCAACTGAACAATTAGTCTTACCATTTTCTAATATTACACAGCTTCCGCTGAGCTTGTGCGGCTTCTGTTTTTACACATGCACACTGAAGGTGAGTGAAGGGTCAAAGTTCACGGAACCACCAAAAACAAAGAAATCCAGCCTTATTGCACAACGCAGATTTTAGTGCTGACACCTGCTGGCGAGGAGGTGTAACTACAGAGTCATTCATAATCAACGAGCAATAAAGGGACAAAGGACGAAAGCAACATCCCTTTTTATTTATGAAATAATGTGCTTAATTAAATTAATTTATGATAACATCTAATTAGGACAGACACACACACATACAGCGGGAAAAAGTATTGAACATGTCAACATTTTTCTCAGAAAATATATTTCTAGTTGAGCTACTGACATGAAATTTTCACCAGATGTCAGTAACAATCCAAGTAATGCACACATACAAAGAAATCCGAACATTTATGTCCATAAATTATGTGCAATATAGTGAAGTGACACAAGGAATAAGTATTAACAAAAAGAAATGAAAAGCCAAGAAAGCAGCTGGAGTCTGTCAGTATTTAGAAAGTAATGCCTATCAGTGCAAAGTAATATCAGCTAGTTTAGTCCTGACTGATGCCTTTAAAAGGTTTCTCATCACCAAGGTGTCAGACGAGAAGGATTCCATGATGGGTAAAAGCAAAGAGCTGTCTAAAGACCTACACAACCTTATTGCAAAACACACTGAGGGCATTGGCTCCAGATGCATTTCTAAACTTCTGAAAGTTCCAGTGAGCACCGTTGGGGCCATCATCCAGAAGTGGAAAAAACACGGCATCATCATAAACCGACCAAGGCCATAGTCTGGTCAGATGCGGCCAAAATTGAACTCTTTGGATGTCATAAGACATGTGTTTAAGGGAGAAATGGCACCGCATTTGATCCCCAAAATACCGTAGCAACAATGAAATTTGGAGGTGGGAACATCATGTTGGGGGCTGTTTTCCAGCATGTGGTACTGGCAGACTTCATATGATTGAAGGAAAAATGAATAGAGAAAAGTATAGAGACATTCTTGACCAGAATCTGCTGCCAGCTGCTGAAGATGAAAAAAGGGTGGATCTTTCAGCAAGACAACCATCCCAAGCACACAGCCAAGGAAACACTCAACTAGTTTAAGAAGGAAAATAAAGCTGCTCCAATGTCCCAGTCAGTCACCCCACTTGAATCAAATTGAAAATCTTTGTTAAGAACTGAAGATCCAAGTTCACAGAGGAGACCCCTGAACCTTGAAGATTTGAAGGCAGTTTGTTTGGAAGAATGGACCAAAATCACACCTGAGCAATGTATTCCACTGGTTGACAAAATGTTGACACGTTCAATACTTTCCCCCCCCACCCCCTTGTGTTGCACAATAGTTTGTAATATATCAGAGTGCAGATAATCAATATTCACTGTCATTACTGCAATTCATTGAGTTAGTTTTAAACATTGTTGTCTGCATTTTCTATGGTAAGTAAGTAACAAAGGGACAAGTAGAACTGATTTTAAAAAGATGTTTATTGCAAGACTATATTAAAAAAAAAGTCCACAAGCCATTTCTAGTTAAACAGAAACAAAACAACGCTACTGTACTCACTGTATAAAAAAGGATATTTGGATGAAGTTACCTGATCCAAAGACTGGACAGCATGGCCACTGAGAATCACAAGCAGATACAGTATACAACAAAATAACCCTGATGACACCTGCTGTAAATATGTTTAATCTGACATGCACAACAATGCTCGGCAAAGTCAGCCGTTTCATCTCGGTTCACTGGAGGGTGTAGATAAATTCTGATGAATTGAACCTGGATTGCTGATAATAGTGCTGTAGCCCTGAGTAGAGACTACGTGATGGCTGTTAATGGCTTTATTATAATTCATTAATACTGCAATGTTGTTTTGTTAACACCATGATTACTTACTAGAAGTTAAAATTAGAAAACAACAATTATCATTCTTTATTAGGAATATCCCCAAAACCGCAAGGACACTAATACTGGTTATAAACTACCCAGTAAACCAACAGAAACAATTGTCTCAAAGTATAAAAAAAAAAAAAGGCCCCTCTTCAAAACTAAACACAAAGTTGGTTTGGCTTTCAATGTATAAAACACATCACACTAAGGTGGCAAAAGATGAATCAAAAGTAACTGGCACAAATACAATATCACATTATCATGTTAAAATTCCATTTTAGTCTTATACTGGCTTATAAAGAAAGGTTCATAAAATGCCATTGTCATTAGAAATTCCAGTTCATGGCCAAACATGAACACTGGTGACCCTGTTTTTTGAGTGTGTTTTAGTTTAAATGTAAACTTAAATCTTATTTAGATTTTTTTGAGCAAGTAGTCCCATTAAGCTATAAAATTGTTTCCAATAGTTACCTGGCCAAGATAACGCCTGTGCAAACAGCAGATTAAACTATATGAAAGCCATTGTGTTTATTCTGTCTGACCAAACTGGAAATCATTTTTCAATTATCTTTTTTTTTTTTTTTTACCTTTTGAAAAAAACTGTTGTGCATAATATGAAATCATTCAAAAAGATAACTGAATATTTGTGGCATTGCATTTTCCAAGGACAAAACCATTTCTGAGCATGCTCTTACGACTGACCAATAGAAAATGGAAGCAATGGTCATCTGTGGAAGTAAATGTGTACACACACAACAACTCTGTACACTATAATTCACAGTGTGACATCCTGATATCTACAATAACCTCTGAGTCTCTTCTATATGAGAGGATACCCAACTGTGCAATATTTAATTTTAAACAATGACCATGCACCACAGAGAGCGAGAGAAGCTAAGTCAAAATGTCAATCCTTTGTTTAAAATTTCAAGTGGAACTCTAGATTAAAAGGTTATGCAGAAGTATCTGAAAGCAGAAGTATTATTGCTGTTACTGACTGCCTTTTTATTTGTCTAAAACTGGCATAGATTTCTTATTTACCAGAAATATGTTAGAAATAATTCTGATTTACAGCTTCAGTTGTGTTGTATGAACTTGCTTCATGATTTTGTTTCCTGTCATAATGAATATTTAGTTTTATCCTACTTTTATATATGACATTATGTTGAAATTAAAATCAACTTAATGTGATGTCTGACTTAAAAACACAAAACAAAAATCCCCCAAAACTCAGTAAATACAGTACTTAAACCAGAGTGTAAAACAAAGTAATTATTTTGTTTTTTCTTTTACATTTCTTTTACATTTTTTTTTTTTTTACCCATATTGTTTGGGCTTTCACATTGTGCAACATTTTTGTGTTCAGCAGGCTGCAATGTTTGCTGATGAAGCTCAGAGGATGCTTAGGTGTTCACAAACACAGATGGTAACAACACGACTTGTTCTCTTCCCTCAGCTGTTGGCACCACGACTGAATCAAAAAACAGATGTCCTCTTTAATCATCCTAAAATAGAGAAATCAAGGTTAAAACAACAATGACAACAAAAATGCATCACAGAAAACTGCAGTTTAACATGGTACCTAATGTCCATTCTGTTTAGTACTGATGAAGCTTTCTAGTTCAATACCAAGTATAAGAAATGCAAAAATATACAACATACAACAATGAAAAATGCTACGATAATTCAGATTCCATAAAAATAACTTCACCCATATCAATCTAGCACCGACTAGTTATCAAAATCCATTCATTTTCATTCTTACCCATTCGTCTTCGTCAACCCCCTGGAAAGACTCCTGTGGCAGCGGGTCATCCATGTTCCCCAGCTTGGCTACCATGGCACTCAGCAACTGGATCATACAAACACAAAGTAAGGGTCAACATATCAGTCAAACATTATTTTTCAGATATCACCACATGCTCACAAGAATAAACTAGAGCTTCATGATAGACAAATAAGAAACAAGCAGCATTTCAGCTTTTCCTCACCTCCTCTTTTTTCTGTTCATCGGTTTTTTCCTCCAGGTAAACAGACGAGGGCAGGTATTTCCTCACTGGAGCCTCCTTGGGGGCCTCACTCACTGTAGAAAACACACACACAGCTCTGCATAATGGGGAAGAAAAAGACATACCAGCACATGTCCAGTGCAGAAATGCAGACTGCAATGACAGCGAGAGCTCTGTCAGATCGGGGCATATGCGTGAGTCTGAACCTGGCGTCATGTCTTTAGGCTTCAGGCTGATCTTCTTGTGTTGGCCGTTAGAGCCGGAGAGCCAGGCAGAGGCAGTCAGTGAAGGTTCCCACCACACCGTTGTGTCTGAGTACACATCATCCTGGAAAAACTCTTTCTGGAATCGCAAAGTGGATATAGAGAGAGAGTTATGCATTCTGTTTATCCAGAATATCCTCCAGGAAGAAAAGAAGGCAGTGTTCCCCTTCAACCACAGGGGGGTGCAGTTGCCTTACTTTGACCCGTGGTACTCTAAAGGCCACTGGCTCTATGGTTGTCTTGGAAAGCATCAACCCCACAGCTATCTCCACATCTCGCACGTTGCACTCCGTTTTAGGCAGAAAGGCCAATCCCTGTAGATAGTAAACTACGTTAGTTGTTACCTTTTATTTTCCTTTAAAGAAACTCATATTTTAATTAACTTGACGACTTTTTACCTGACCTGAAGCACATTAATGTATATTCAGATTAATTAATATAAGTAGGAGAGAGTCTGGTACCTTATGAGGCTCAGGGGAGTTAAAACTGCTGCATTCTATGAAATATGGATCTTCAGGGACGAGCTCATAAATGTGCACTCTGGTATCACCCTGAGGACAAAGATAAAAAAAATCTAAGTTAATAAATTATTGTTTTGTTAAAACTTTTGCAACAAGACTGTGATGCATCTTACAGCTAAAGAATATATTGCCACATATGTACATACTTTTCCAGTGAGAATGACAACGCTGGTGTCAGGGTCATAGAAAGGGATGAGTGTTGAGGGGGACACGTTAACGGGAGTGGTGGCTATGGCCCCAGAGGACAGGGAGTCAGCAGAGTACAGGTAGAGTCCTCTTTCACTGCGACTAGAAAGAAGAAAAGAAAGTTGTCAGGGGGTGAATGGGCAACTGATGGACTGACAACAGTGAATTACCATCATTAAAGTCAGGAAGGACTGAGCACACTGGTCATGATGGAGGGTTTAATGCAGTGGTTCTCAACCATTTTTCTACAAAGTACCCCTTGTGAAATATATTTTCAGCATTGTACCTCCTTTTCACTGTAAAATAATTTTGGTTGGAAGAAAAGATTAAAGAAAAAAAAAAACAGAACTTTGTCATTTGTGTCTGGGTTACTTAACTGTGCAAAACGATGGTAATTTCGCCTTCATTGGCTTTTGGCCCTCTTCATTTTTTAGTCAGATTTCTACAACGCTTCAACAATGACTCCTTTGTTTGTGTTGCCATATTGACAGTGCTTGATAGTTGATGTCATCTGGCTCATGGTTGGGTCAAACCATGTCAGTATGAGGAAGAAAGGTTTTTTTGTTTTTGTTTTTAGGATGATGAAACACAGTGAAAATAAGTCTAAATTCAGTTCATGAACGTACACTTACACTTATTGAAATCTTTATTTGATCAATTTTATCAAGGGAAATTTTTTTTTATCCAATTTAACAACCCATACACAGATATTAAGAGATATTATTTGACATACCCCCTGTAACGCCCCTAAGTACCCCCAGGGGTACGTGTACCCCCATTTGGGAAACAGTGGGAGAAACAGGCTTTGCATACTGAGTAGCAAGGACTAAAAGCTGCTAGAACAGTCAGCTAAAGATGATTCATCCCTGCCTGATGCTTTAACAAGAAACAAATTCCTCATAACTTCCAGTACCTGTCAAATCCTGACACCAGCAGGTACTTGCCATCACACACCCACACCACACGAGCTCCCCTGTGGCCTTCAGGGCCTGGGCCTTCCTAGAAAAAGCAGAAAATAAGAAAGATGCGTGTGAGAAAGTTAAACATGGGGAAAACTAAAATGTTATTCCATGTAATTCAGCTGCACTGTAACGTAAAGTATCTTCTCTTGTAATAACTTAACATTCCATCAATCAAAACAATTCATTTTCCCAAAAGAATTGTTTAGCCGAATAATTCTTACTTTCACTTTTTTCTCAAAGCATTCCTATTTGAGCATTTCAAAGGAACAAATCAAGGGACAAACCTTGTCACATCACAGGCTACTTCAAATCGAGTCATATACATACTTGGATAGGAGCGGTGGATTTGCGGGGGTCATATATGCGAACTTTCCCATCTTTGCAAACTGTGGCCAGGAGCTTGCCATCTGGGCTCCATGCCAAGCCAAACACCTGGACAAGGAAAACAAGAAGGAGCAAAAAAGAAAACAGACTTAAAATTCATTGTTTTCTCCTTCCATATTTTCTCCTTTTCTTGGTTAAGTAAAAACTTTTTATATACGGTTATCGTGGAAACAATAGCTTTTCTTTTTTGTAAAGCACACTTTATTGATTTTTGCTTTTAATAAAACCCCACACCGACCACTAATAAGGTACGAGTCCGTACAGTGGACCCCTCAGTCAGTCAATGCTTAATGGTACAGTGAGCCAGCTGGTAAATGCAGACCAAGTATATTCATATTGATGTAGCTTATCCAGGAGAGCATAGTTTACTGTCTCGTAAGATGCTAATTTTACTATTGTTGTAGGGGATATGGGGGGGTTGTTTCTTCATCCAATGTCTTAACAAGATTTGTTTTTCTATTGCGAGAGCAAGTATGATCCATCTTGTTTCAAAAGATGAAAAGTGAGAATCTGGTTCTGTGCAAAGTGAGTTCTGTGGTTCAGCCCAACACAGAAAGCTTGGCTGAAATGTTAAATCTCCTTTTTAACACTAAAAATAACCTCCATAATGTTTTTCCACCAGTCATGAAGGGCTGGTCAACTCCAAAGTATGTGATATATTGATCCCCCATGTTCATGTCCGTGGGAATCAGTTTCCATTTGTGAAGTTGTTGAGGGGTTCGGTGCCATCTGTGGATAATCTTTACTGAATGAATTTGCTACCAATTTCTTTAAATGTTGTATTGATGTTATGTAAACAAGAGTCCCAGTCTTCCTGAGATATGTCCAACGCCATGTCTTCAGTCCAATATTTTTTCCCTTTGGATGATGGATCTGTCAATAAATCTTGAACTAATTTATAGATTTTAGAGGTGGTCCCTTTGCTCATAAGTGGCTTACAAAGAACTGCTTCTATAGGGCTTCCTGTGGGGCAATAAAGAGGGCTTCCCAACCAATTTAATAATGAACTACGCAATTGGACATATCTCCAGAACCGATCATGTGATAAATCATATTTATCAACAACCTGGTCAAAATTCAGATTTCCATTTGTATTCATATCAAATTAATTTTGTACATTAGAAATTCCCTTATTACGCCACTGCAGCCAGTCAAATGATTCCCTGCCAATTAAGATTTTTTTGTTATTCCATAGAGGAGCTAGTGGCGACTTAAGAAAGTCCCAGCAACCTGCTCTATGTAATTTAATGCATTTTAATTTTGTTGCTGAGATTATGGGGTGTTCCTTCTGTACTTTGGCTTTAATCCCAGATAAGTTTAACCACAGAGATTTACCACCGTTAATCTCACACTCTAGCTGGAACCTGATAGGTTTGTCTGATAATTCAGAGCTCGGTAACCAAGCTCTCAGATGTTTCACTCTCAAGGCTCAATAATACCATTTGAAATTTGGCAATGTGAATCCTCCTCTTTCAGCACTTGTTTGCAGTTTTTTAAGGCTCAAGCAGTGATGTGAATTTCCCGAAGAAAATCCAAAATCAAGGAATCTAGATCTTTGAAAAATGTATCTTGGATGTACAAAGGAATATTGGCCAACAGGTAAAATATAGTTGTTGCCACCATCATCTTTATGGAATTGATTTTCCCCATAGTGAAAGGTGAATTTTAGACCATCTACTAAAATCTCTCTTAATTTTTGCAAATAATGAACCCATGTTCTTTTTGACCAGATCATTATAATCAGATGTAATACTCATTTCAAGGTATTTCATACTTTTAGGAGACCAGCAAAATTTCCACTTTTGCTGGCCAGGTTGTTGATAGAAGCAAAATCTTCTATGCAGTCTAATAAAGTCGGAGTAGATTTTTCAGGTTGTGTTAAAAACACCAACATATCGTCTTCATAGAGCAGAGGTTTGTGGTGTCTGTTGCCCACAGTAATACCCTGAATATCAGCATGAGATCTTCTTTTCTGTGCCAGTGGTTCTACTGCTATCACAAAGAGGCCAGGACTCAAAGGGCATCCCTGTCTAGTGGATCTCTGTAGATGAAACAGGTCAGATATGAGGCCATTTGTCAAAACACAAGCATTTGGCATGCCATATAAAGTCTTGATCCATGTGATAAAATTATTGCTAAAGCCAAATTTTGTTTTGAACAAGTAGCCCCATTCAACACAGTCAAAAGCTTTAGCAGCATCCAAAGGCAAGGCAATAGTGGGGTCTGTTGAATCATACACATAATGTTGCAGATTAACAAGTCTTCTCATGTTATCTGAGCCATGTCGATTTGGAATTAAGTCGGACTGATCCTCATTATTTTGCCAATTACAATTTTTAAATGACTTACCAGAGCCTTTGCCAGAATCTTTTGGTCACAATTGAGCAATGAGATAGGACAGTAACCACTAGGATCTAGCATATCTTTATCTTTTGTTATGGATCACTGTTATGAGTGCAGAGTGCATTGATTTTGGCAAAGAACCCAATTCAAAGGCTTCCGTATAGACCTCAAGCAAAAAAGGACTCAACATATCTTCAAATGTTTTATAGAAATCTAAAAGTAAACCATAATCCTGGAGCCTTATTCAAGGGCATACTTTTAATTGCCTGTGAGATTTCCTCCACCCTCAGCCTGGCTTCCAAAAACCTTTGATCATCTGTATTGAGTTGCGGCCGGTTGAGATCTGTAAAAAGTTCTTCAAATTTTAAGTCTCCCTGTGACATATAGAGTTTATTATAAAATTCTTTAAATATATCGTTTATCTGTTTAGATGAGGTTGAGATGGTACCATCTAATTTCTGTATTCCTGGGATTTGGTTCATATCGTTGAGTTGCTTAAGGCGGTTAGCTAAAACAACAATAGCTTTTCTTTGAGACTTGTATGGCTTCTCACCCACCTGGTCCTGGTGTCCAGTGAGAAGTTTGACCTGTTCTCCACTATCGAGGTTCCACATTCTGACTGTAAGATCATAGGATGAAGACACAAGGAGTCCACTGGCCAGAGGGTGAAACTTAATGGAGTAGATCTTCTCTGTGTGGCCTACAAGGAATCACAGCAGCTGTCAATCAACTCTGCTTAACTCTCTCTTCATCACTTTCTCATGCAGCCTCTTTAGAATCATGTGGGGAAATGACTACCCATTTCTATATAATAATGCTGGGTTACTTTTCCATGTCTTGAATTCTCTGACAGCAGTTTTTGCATCATGAAACAGTGAATTCACCTGTAGCTACGGCTGCTGAGGCACAATGATTTACTATTACATTGCATACATTTCAGTACGCTCTCCATGGGGTTTGTCCTACCTTGCAAGATGATCTTAGGTTCAGTGATGGTTTCTTTCAGCCCGCCCTCTGGTACTTCCCACACCCGAATCTTAGCATCATCACCAGCTAACATGCATGAGACGGAAACAAGCGTGTGAAATGTTCACTCAGTAAATGGCACATAAAGAATGTAAGTCACAAATTTCAACAGTTCATTGTCACATTTAAACTGCAACAGGTAATAACTAAAAACCTTTTTTTTATATATATGAAAACGCAATTTTAGATATTTAAATTTTTATAAAAATCTACGATAAGAACTGGGAATGTTTTACTTTACAAGGTGGGATGGAATCAAACAAATTGATTTACTCACCCACAGCAAGTCTGTGTGTGTCAAAGGGGTCCCAAGAAAAATCAGCCACATTTACAGAGTTCTGAACGGTGGGTAAGGCCGTGTCTGGTAGCCTGCCGGGCTGGGAGCGCTGGGAAGAGAATTAAATCCAACCCAAACTGATTGAGTACAGGAGAAAAGACAATAAAGAGACAAACAGGAGTTTTTTCTATCAGCACTGCTGCATTTTCCAGCTGCTGCTGTACCTCAAATACAGCAATCTGGCCTCCCGAGACGGCGAGGGGCACTGCCACACGTTGGCGGTTGACACAGAAGCCATCACATTCACCAGGTGTAGTCAGATTGAGGCCACGAATGTTGGTGATGTGTGTGTCCCGGTGCATCACTGAACCCTGGATGTGACGGAACTTGGACGTTGGCCCTGGAAAAAAAAGGGAACTTTACATGTTTCGCCTGAAAAGGAAGCTCATTCTAAAACTGTTGACACCAAATATCTTACGAGACATTTCAGATGTGTGACATCTTACCCAGCAAGCTTTGTATAGCTTTGACACTCTGACTGGGACTGGGACTGGGGAGAAAACCTGAAGAGAGACCAGAGGTGGAGGAGGGAGAGCGGGATGGGGCAGCACTGCTGCTGGGAGTGCTGAGAGGACTACTGGAGGTGGAAAAGCCACGAGCCTGGTCCTACAAAAACAGAAGGACAGCTGGCATAACTTCTTGCTTTCACAGTAAACATAAATAAACACAGTAAGGTACCATTAAAAAATGAAGACCATGCAATATAGATGTGTTTCTCACCTCTTTGCTCCCTCCACTGGCCAATTCTTTCTTTCCGGGTGTCTGTTTTGCTGGTGGTTTGGGCCGTTTGTCTGGATGGAGGCTGACTCTCTCCACCTGGGGAACAAAAAGTTTGAGCTATCTGAAGAATACAGGAGTTACTTCTTGAAGGTGGTTATCTGGTACCTGCTTGTTCCCTCCCTTCCACCACTCCTCAGCAGACATGGCTGGACTTCTTCCTGCTGTATCTGGATAAAGGTCCTCATGAAACTCCTGACCCGAATGCTGGAGGACAATACATCGTAGCCACAAGTAAACATTAAAACAGTGCTTGAGTGAGTCATGAACATATTGTATGTGTGTGTGTGTGGCCATGAGTACAACCTTGCGAGGGACTTGGTAGCTGACTGGCACAATGCAGCTGTCTGTCAGCTGAAGCAACCTCATTACTTCACAGGACATTACATCCAATACCAGCTTGGGTACCATGGCAACGCCTCGTGTTGAGGTATCTGTCAAACAGTGGCTCACTACAGACATGAAAAACAAAGGGAAAATAAAGAATGACAAGTGATAAATATCATTAGGACAGTTGTGATAATATCTGTAGAAACAGAAAACAAGCCGAGCTTTACCTTGAGAGAGGAAAGGCTCAGAGGAAGAGACTTCAAAACAGTCGATCACAGTGTCTCCCTACGCAAGACAGAGCATTTATAAATCACCCTCCTATTTACTGAAGTTATCGTCACACAGAAAACAAAACAGGACGTTCATTTGTGGCTTACCATGCCAGCAAGTAGAAGCAGACCAGTGTCTCCATCGAACAGTGGTATCAGCGTTCTGAAAATAAAGACACAAGAGATGGAGAGTGAATATGACATTTAAAAACATTTACATATTTTTTAAGTACAGGATGTCAAAGGTTCTGGTTGAAGTTTTACTCAAGTGCCACTAGATGGCGGAGTATGCTCAATTATAAGTTAAAAGAGAAAACGTGTGACCACCGCTTTGTAACTTTGTAACATTTTTTTCCAATTGAAATAAAAACAAAGTTTGACTCATATTATCAAAGCAGAGCCAACAAGCACATGATGCGTAAGTACATTAAAATACACAGCCAAAAAATGAATGTTATATTTTCAAATGAGCATTCATTTTGTTGATAATTGTTTGACTTACAGATGTTTCGATTCATGATCATTTTGTTTTAACCAACAAAGAGTCCAGAAGTAAACTGAAGAAAAATAAAACATCAGAATTGAGTCGCTGCAAGCTGCTGGTTTAAGTTGTCACGAGATCAGTTCACTCAACTTTCTAGGTCTACCTCAAATCCTCACACATGCAAACCTAAACAAGCCCACAGTCACCTGCCTCTCATGATATGAATAAAGAGGATTGAGGGCTGCAGTACACAGGGGCTTAATTAGGAAAGTACAATTGGGTGTA
The DNA here is from genome assembly GCA_023101725.1 of Atherinomorus stipes. NCBI lineage: Eukaryota > Metazoa > Chordata > Actinopteri > Atheriniformes > Atherinidae > Atherinomorus > Atherinomorus stipes. Next base: position 963,132 of record JALJCO010010844.1, read on the forward strand.
GTGAGAAAACCAAACAGGAAATACTTACACAAACATAAGCTATGCTGGGTAATCTCTTCCTAAACGTCTTGTAAACTGTTGTACAATCTTTCCTCTCATTGAGAGTTGCAACAGTCAGCCTTTGGTATGATTTTCCATGGCTGGTCACAGTTGGAACAAGAGCACAGAAAGTGCAGGATGATCTAACCACTTCACATTACAGGCCAGACATAGGCTGACTGAAGTGGAGAGAGGCACTTCTAGTGATTAACTTATGATGACCTTGTGTAATGGTGCTATTCCAGGGATATGCCACTTGAGACTGACAGCATGGTGATGTAATGCTCCAAATATGACAGTATAATGACAGACTTGAGTTTGGGTATGTTAGATGACAATGCATGGTGACACGCAAAGATTCAGTATGTGCTTATATCACTATGCAAGAAGGAAGAGAATGTGGCTGCATGCCAACAATGTATTTGTATTAAACTGAACTAACAGTATAAATATGTGGTTTTAACTGCTTGCAGTATCAGTTCAGTTATGAGTGACAATGATGTTTGTATCATTTTCTTTTTTGTTTCCTGCAACATTTTTCCAGTTAATTCAGCTGCTGGAAATGCTCCAGGGAAGCATTCAGTCATGTGTGAAGTCTCAAGTACTTCACAGCCATGGAGTTAATTCATGTGATGAAGCATTGTCCTGTAGACGGATCATGACCTCGTTTAATGAAGCAGTATCCTCCAGAAAATGCCTGCAAACAAGAGATCAGGACTAACAAAAGGTAAGGCTCGTTAAAGTTACGTCCATGTGTTTTATTTGATCATATTCCAACACGGTGATACAGGATAAGTGTGTCCTTAACGCTTAAAAGTTTTTGATTAAATGGTTTGGATTTTGATTGTGATGTCGTGTTACTTGTGGTATGTTTATGTTGAATTTGATCATACAGATTTTTTTCTACAATGATCCAGGCTGCGTGTCTTTGAGTTGCCCAAAAAACAGCTTCTTCTATCTACTTCTTGTTTTGCTTTTTTAGTGAATTGATGATGATGCCATGGCTTGTTAAAGCTGTGTTCCACCAGGTGGAAGTCAGTTACTAAAGAAAATTATTTTGCTCCATCTGCCTATCGTTTTTTACTTCTCCCAAGTCATTAGTTTGAAATCAATTAAAAACTGGGTATGTATCAGACCTGAACCCCTTCTAAACATCTCTCCCTCTGTCCCATGCCTGTGAAGTCAGCGAGGGGCAGCCATGCTTCGTTAGGTCGACTCTGTGTTCCCATGTCCAAGTCAGTCCACAGGGAGTCCCTAAACACCTCCATTCCCACAACCCTTCCTCTCTCTCTGTCCTCCCTTAACAACACTACCTTGCTTGTGCCCTGAGCTTCCTCTGTGTCTGCAATCCAAATTATTTCTCCAAATTGCCTTTACTCTCTCTGAGGTCTTATCTCTGGTTTTCTCACAGTAAATGTACAAGTCAAACAGCCACATAATAGGAGCTGAGCTTTATCACTGATAGTGGCTTCTGTTTACTGTCGTTTTCATGCTCCACCTCACTGCTACCCTGTTTTCCCACACGGGAAAACATGTATACACATGCATGTGCATACTTATGTGCATGGATGTACGAGCACTCATGCATAAAAGTGCTAATAATGCCACTTAATGATGTATGGGTACATGCTTTAACGGTGGTATGTTTTACTTACATGTAGTTAAGTGTGGGAGTGACTTTGCTAAGGCTTATTACCAATGAAAAGAAAAACTATTACAGATTTCAGTTAAAGGCTGCAAACAGGGTGAGCCTGGCACAGCAATCCAGACATAAGATCTTTACTCTATCTGGTGTGCAACTAGAACAAAGTTTAACCATTCACACATGCAGTAGAACTTCATCAAATAATACTGGAAAAACAAGCAAGTAAGCACAAAAAAAAAAAAAAAAAAAACTGTCACAGAAAAGACCAACAGAAAAACATAAATCACAAATGAAAGAGGCTTGTCTAAGTCTTTCAATGTCAGACCTTTCTGCACCCACTAATGTCTTGACACCTTTCAAACCCCTCCAACACCCTGCAATGAGCCGCCTGATGGCCTAAAAATCCCCCCGGCTTCAGTCTGTCACTGGGGCTCTGCTCATATCAGAGCTTACACAAAACAGAGAGCAGAGAGAGCACGCCTCCTGTCTCGTCTGCCATCGCCTCACACTGCCCTCTCCCACACACACCAAGCATCATCATAAAATGACCATCTGCCCATGACAGCAGCCTTCAGCACAAGCAGATATGATGGGTATATTACTCCAGCGTGCATCTGTGTTTATGTGTATGTGTATGAGTCCGAACCAGCCCAGGTATATGATTATAAGAATGTGTGTTATGAGATAGCATAAGTCTTTGGAATAACTGACTAATGGAGGACCAGACAAATGGACAAGTAGATGACAGACAAGTATAGAAATTGTGTGCATGTGTGTTTGAATTGGAGAGGGGGGTATAAATTAGACATCTGCAGCTGGAGCTGCAGAGAAACGTTGACAGAGCTCGACTGAGTATTCAACAATATTAATTCAAAATCAAAATATTTAGAAAAGCATAAAAAAGGTTTGGCTATTCTGTTACACTGAACAGCCAAACAGTTAAAAGAAAAACTTTTTTTTTAATGGCTTCAAGTTAAAGATGACATAACTTTTTCTCCATTCTTCTCAGTGTATTTTTTAACATAACAAAAAGGGAAGTTAACAGAGGAAAAAGCTCTATCAGTGCTTTGGAACATCTTATTTGCCAAGTATTACAGCTTGTAAATATTTTCTACAGCAGCATGAGTTTTCATTCAAAAATCCTTTTATTTAAGGTTGTTTTGCATGCACTGGTTTTTTTGAGGTCTGCCCTGACATGTGTCACTTTTATTTAAGATGAACTGAGAAGACTATGACAAAACCTTCACTGCATGCCTCTCACTGTAGTACATTGTGGATTTTGAGTTTCACTTTGGATAATGATCTTTTAGAAGTTATCATCTCGTTTTTTCATCTTTTGTTTTATCACAGCATGACGTTTACGTCCAAAATTGACTTATTAATAAATTAATTGATTGTTTCCTCTATAAGTAAAAAATCATTCACACTACTGTATGCAACACAAGCCCAAAGGATGACTGACACAACTGGAGAGGTCCTGTTTTCATGAAATCTTGTGCACAGTTTTCTTTTAATTCTCCCTAATTTCATGATTTTCATTTGCTCAATATTGCCAAAATTTCATCTGTAACCGTATCAGTCCATGCAGGAAAATGCACACATACCAACACACGCTGTACTTGTCGGTGCTAAAATTGGCTCATCCAGTCACACTGATGATATTGGACACACAAGGTAGTGTAATATGCACAGCATAGATGGAGCTAATGGAAGCAGTCTGTAGTTGTATAGCATTATGTGTAGAGCTGTGACCAGATCAGTATCAGTCAAAAGGACCTTTCTCTGTTGTATGAGACCGTGACCTTAAGCTAGGCAACCCTTCCTATTAAAAACACACACTACACACCCCAATAAGCTCCAGATGACAGGTAGGGGCAAGCCAGAAAGTAGAAAGGACAGACGGAAAGCTTTTGTGGAATATGAAACTAAAACAAAGCTGTTCATTGTCCTCATTGCTGGTTTTTGCTTGTTATTGCAATATTTTAAGTTCAATACTGTAGATATCAGACATCCTTCTGAGGAAATTTGATTTGTGATTTTGGGCTATATACAGTCACTAAAGCTGATTTGACAACTGAAAGGAAAAATCTGATCTGATCAGATTCTTGAAGGGGAGGGGGACTTGCTTTAATTACAAATATTCAGTTTCCACAATGTCGTAGGGATGTACAGTGACACATCTATGATTAACTGTTATTTCTTACTTTTCTATCAGTCACACTCCTCTTCTTGGTTCTTATCAGTCCCTTAGTTATGTCATCTCAGTCAGTGGGAGTTAGAGAGTGGTGCTATCACTGAAGGTGAAGGGTCTGCTGAACTGTGAACTCGATCAGCTCACTTTATCATCCCTTTTGCTGACCTGCAACTTGTCCAGCAGACAAACTGCATTTGCTATCCTGTTGGTCAGTTACTGTTTTTCTATAGAAAATGTAAAGCCAAAGTCATAAGATAATGTTTTAATTATCACAGCAGGTATTTGAGGTTGAAAGTAAAGCTGGTTTGCAAATTAAAGATAATTGCAGTGTCTATGATGCAACTTTTTATTAGCCAACTTGGATCTAACCTGTGCAGCTGCAAAAAGAAGTCAAAACACACAGCAGCACTCAGCCTGCACTTTTGGCACATCAAGCTTATTGAGCCGATCCCAGCTGCTACTAGGTGAGAGGAGGGGTACACCCTGGACAGGTTGCCAGCACATTATAGGGCCTTGTGGCTCTTATAGTCTCCAAAAGTAGAATGGGAGATGGAGCCTTCAATAATCAGGGACAGATTAGACTGAACTAAAATAAGTTGAATTTCATTGGAATATATTCAATAGAACTTTTGACTACATTACTTGAGATTACTTTTTTGTGAATTGGTGTTACATAATTAAATTGAATTTGTTTGAGCTGTACTGAATAAACTACATTATTAAGATTCACCTCCATGGAAACTTACAAACAATGAAAGAAAACATTGGACTGCTCAACCCAAAGAACAGCATCCCTGGAGAAAAATCATTGGCTTGGTGAAGAAAGAGTAACCAAGGGTTACCAAGGGTTACCAAGGGTTTGAGTGAAAACATAACCTCAATTCACAACAAAACTTTCTAATCATCTTAAATGTAACCCTGCAGCTTTGCACGATGCGGAACAGATTATTACGTGATCGATGATGTAGTGTAAAAATATTTGGTGTTATGAACGGTTTGCTGTAACTAAGAGACATATCTGGCATTTTAAAGTATGACCATACAAGCACATGCCTTTGAGTTATTTTCATAATCACTATCTGATGAAACAGTTCATATGACCAACAGATCATCTACTTTATTCTTTTGATAACCTTGCCCTCCCCCTATTTCTATTGTTTGCTGGGACACAACACACTCTCTCTGTTTCAGTGTTATTACTCCTGTGTTAAAGAGTTAGACACAGCTAATGGTTTTATGCACACTTCTGCTACAGGCCTAAGAGTGTAACCACTCCTTCAGCAATGAAAGGGCTGGAGTGAAGTAATCCAGTGATATTAAATCAGATTCCTTGCATAATGCAGGACTGTTAAACCAGCTAGGCTTGTCTCCTGTAAGTATATGACTATAAGAAAAAAATCTTGACATGATAAGGAGATATGTGCACTAAAATCATGGATAAGGATGTACAAGATAATCTAAACAGTCAGTAAAAAGTTCAGTCATGATTTGGCCTTTAACTTGTACCCAATCCAACCGAAATATTCAAAACAACTGATCATCTGTACAATTTTGTAAACAAATAGCCATCAAACTTATACACATGTGCTGTGGAGCTTCTCAGGCTCCAGAAATAAAACCAAAAGTCAAAACTACTGGATTACAACTGAAAAAGCCATTCAAGGAAATAAATGCAACTGCCCTCTTGACATGTATCCAAATTAACTTCCTTGACAGTTTCAGCTCTGACCTGTGTTATATATGCTCTGTACACAGAAGCCTTGTTTGCACCTTCTGCTGCATGGTCTCGTGGTGAAATGTGAGAAAGGCGCAAAGATCATTTTAGCCATGCAGATGAAGTAGCTTCCAACACGGCTATCAAACAATATTTTCAGTTGGAGGCATATTTGTACCACTTTCTTTTTTTTTTTTTTTTGCAAATGCAACTACTTGTCACCCAGGAAAGCTAGAAAAGTATGTTTTTGAATTGCAGTAGAGACAAGCCATATGGTTTTCTGAACCCAAGCAAAGTAGTTTTACACTTATAAACCTGCCCAAGTAATATAAATGCCTAAACCAAACCAAATAACTGTGAAAATTCAAGTGAAATGTGTGAGTGATACATGTATTCATTCTCTGCCACTAACCTCACCTACAAATACTGAGGTTTCCACCTTCAAAGATTAAACATAGTTGCTTTTTTTATGGTAACCATCTCCCTATACTTACCATCCTGCTGTATTTTAAAATCCAAAGTATTTTCTATACATCTGCATAATAAAATAGTCATCAGATAAAAGACAATGACCTTTTATCCAAGCTTCAGCTAAATTTAGGAATAATGTAAAGAAATGAAAACATAATCTTGGAACAGGGCTGCAAGTTATTAGATGACCTGCTGTGTTATTCATTGATCAGCAAGTATTATAGCTCTGTTACTTAAATGCATGTGATTATGAGTGAAAACATGCACTGAGGAGGATATGATAAATTCTCACATACGCATGGTCTGAAAGATTTAAACACAACATTGCTTGTGGTGGGGCTGACAGGATAAGCTCAGGGATCCTCAGCAAGGATTTAGCTCAACTGTCAGTGAGAAATGAAATGTCCTGAAGTGCAACTTACTGTTTCCACTGTGTATTTTGTTTCCACTGTGTGTGTTTAATAAGTGTGCTGAGTCCTCCTCCCTAGCTACCTTCAGTAGCCAGTTCATTAGAAGGGAATTAAAATTGACGGACTGCATTTCTGAGAGGCGAAGAAAAGCCAGGATTGTAAGCAGAGGGACCAGCTGTGGCCGTGTCTGAGCCCCAGTGACGAGGCTCTCAGATGGGCTGCCAAGTGCCTGCCCCCCCTTGTCCACTGGCACTCACACAAAAGCACATGTAGTGGCACACAGGCACATGCATACGTGAATGCTCAGGATTTAATTAAACTCTCTGAGGCCCACTTCAACAGGTCTGTAGTGCACATTTTACAGCCCCACAAACTCCCAATCCCATACCAGTTACCAGACAAAAAAAGCAAAATTTTCCAACGATTTCCCTCTTGTCCTCAAGAAACAGAAGAACGCATCATTACCATTACAAGTTGTCATCAGCATAGCTTATTCCTCACACTGATATAAGCAGCTCCAACCATGGCTGCATATCTTGTGGGTTATCCCTCTGTAGGTCGAAACTATGAGCTTGCAATGCGATCGTGGCAACGTGTTGGCCACATATCACATCTTAACAAAATACCAAATATGTGTATAAAAACAACCCCCTTACAATGCAACAGACAAGACAACTTAACACAGACTGCCGTTTGACCACATGATGGACAGCACATCTGTTTTACATGATGCTGACATTAAAACTGAAAACCCCAAATTTTATTTTTACAAGAGGAGACAGGAGGATAAAACCAGAGCTTAAACTGATTTTAAAGATATTTACATAGTTATCCAACACACATAGTTCTACATTTATGAGATAAATGCAAAAAAGTCTTGAGTCCATCTCCAAAATGACACACGTTCATAACAGCGTGAATACAGAGACACTCACGTAGACCTTTAAATGCGTGGTGAACTAGTCCAGACTGGCTTAGTTATAAAACAGCCAGGTCACTGGTCATAAACTTGCAGGAGGGCTCATTCTCCCAACATTCAGAGCTGGGTGGGACTCAGCTTGTATAGAATGTGGGTGGGCATGAGGAAGCAGGGGTACGTAGGAACTGTCAGGGAAGTAATAGTGTGAAAGTTGTGGGAGGAAAAATAAATCCTTCCCATGCACATTTAGAGCACTTGGTAAAGTAAGACAGCTTTGAGGCTGATGACAGAAATAAACAGCATGTGTACTTCCAATGAAGAAATGTGTTTTAGTGTGTGCCCCTGACGACTGCAGTGTGTGTCTATCTCTGAAGTGCAGACGGCAGTGCAGAAGTGGAAGAGATGCGTTCCGCGTTAACCTCAAGGCCCTGGCTAGATGACCATTAAATGACCTGTCGTCGGGCCCTGAGAACCATGAGAACCAAGCAAGTAAGGAAATGCTGTTGCTGCACTCTTGACTGGAGGAAGATGGATTATTATCTCATTGAAGTATTAAAATGCTCTGATATGCAAAGTGTCTTCCAACGTGGGACTGATAAATTCAGCCGAATTTACAATGAAACAAGTTATATGAGTCATTATTTTACACAAAGGAAAAAAAGTGTCTCTTCATAATCTTTAAAGTGCATCAAAAAAGTTCTCCTTCCTCCCCCAAGCTGAGTGACTAAATGCCAGTAGTTTATGCATAAGACCTGGAAATTTGGAGGCTTCAACAGAAAATAAGCATTTGACAAACAGTTTTTATTTTTAAAACCCCAGGTTTTAGGATGCAAGTGAGAGAAAATCATAACAGATACATTGTCTCTTCATATCAAATAGCAGATGTGTAAAAAAGATCCCCACTTCTCCCAAAGAGATGCTTAGACTTTAAGACATTAAGCCACCAAAACCCATGCAAATTTGAACTGTAGTTATTATGTGGCTTTAACTGTGCGTTGTCCACATGTTTTAGTTTATATCCTGCCACTTTGTGGTCTTTTTTTTTTTTTTTGGTCCTATTTGTGATTCTTTTGGTCAAATATTGTGCATTTCTGTGTCACTTAAATGGGTTTGATTATTTTGCTTTACAGTATTTAGCTCTTACATATTTTCTAATTATTCATTCTTTGAGAGGATTTTGTGGAATATTGAAATCACTTTATGGTTTATGTTGATGGCAAATTTCCATTCCTACCATGGGTGAGTATGAAATGAGTCCACCACATATCACAGCTTTAAAAGTAACAACTGTAGAGAAAGTCACATGCTACAAGTACCTCAATTTTCTTGATGAGAATTCGTCTTTCAAACAACATAATGAAAAGCTGGTATCTGCAAGCAGGAATTTGGTTTCTATTTCAGAACATTCTTTATATGGGGTCTTCACACAAATATCTCAAACCTGTTATGCTCCGCACTCGTCATTTTTACAGTTTGACTGTCCCTCATATTAAAACCCATTTAGTTTTGCTGTCCCATCAGAATCAAAAAGACAACAAAAGACTTGGAGATGTGTCATGACCTCAATGAGTCTTATCTCTCTGAATAAAAGTTAAATAAATGAATTTAAAAAGTTTGTTTTCTTTTTTTTTGTATGTTATTGTCTCACATTTAAAGTGATTTTGTATTTCTTGATTTCCATTTCAAGCTTCTTTTAGGTCATTTTGGTTGTGTTTAATTTATTTATAGATTAACTCAGTTTTTTTCCTGCCTTTCTTTGTTAACCCTTCTTCTCTCGTTCTGGGAAATCAAATTTCTTTCCAGAGTTTGTCTGAAGTCTTTACCCTTTACCCTTAGAATTGCCTTGCATGTGAAAGAAAGAAAACTGGGATTCATCTTGATAGAAAATAATGAGGTGAGCAATCGTTACAGTACTAATTTAAAATTCAACCCATGTGGAATGAATATAACTATGACCATATCATTTATGAAATGATCTGCTGTTTATATCAGCAGATACAGTGGTGCTTAATCAAAATGTGCATTGCTTATTAGACGTGTCAACTGACCCTAAAAATACTCCTCACAAATTCCCTTAAATTAAAAAATAAACCACAAAATACCGATGATATGCTCTAAATCAGCCATGGATATCTTGTATTGCATGGTAAGTTTTCTGCATACCAGAAATATAATGTAAAAGTAATCACCAGAAATTCATGCTTTTCTAGCCCGCCATTGATTTGGTCACTCCACATTGTGCACAGATTTCTAATAGCTAAACCAATTGGCGATTAAGTCACTCCCAGATGCATGCTCTATTTTTCCTACTGTGGCTAAACCACAACCCTGAACTGCAGCTACCCTACACTCAGTGAAACACTCAGTAAAATCTACTATAAAAATACAATCCACCAATAACGATGAATGACTTACTGCCTTGTAAAAGTATTGTCCAGCTAAACAGTCTGTGGTCAAACGTAGATGACATTATAGCGCTAAGGAGCAACACCCCAGGCGACAGTTTAGAAGATGCCAGTGTTCCTCATAAAGGATGAATCAGACCCTTCAGAATATACTTGTCCTGTTGTATATGACTGAGTGTGTGCGTATGAGACTTTCCTTCATGGACAGCCAAGACAGAATTATTGGAAATGCTAGAACCACAAAACCCAGTAATTTACAGACACAAAACATTACTGTTCAATGTTTGTTTTTCCTTCATGCTTGAGTATGTGTGTGCAAATGATTGAGAGGGTTAAGTCAAGAGAGGGAATGAGAAAAATAAAGGGGGAAATATAAACCCTAAAACAACTTCTTTTTTTCACCATTCCTGCTTGACTAGAGCTACACAAACATTCTTCAGGCGTTCAACAGAGCGCCTTTCAGCGATCGTCATTCACACATGTTTTGACTCTGCTGTGACTTCCAGTTGTGCTTTATCAGTGAGTTAACAGAGTTTATCAGGACCTTCGTCTCTCTGTCTCTGGTTCATCGGGGCTGTGGATCTGACTCATCTCTCCGTGACACACACCTTTGTGGATGTGACTGTGTCCATACTTGCTTTTAATGGTTCATCTAAAAAACTTTTTTATCACCTATCGCTCTGATCCTGATCCTGCTTACATCTCAGCGAATAAAATTCCACATCTAGCTGGATTAAAAAAAAAAAAAAGCATCTCAAAACCTCAAAACAGTAAACATTAGGATTAAAAAAAAGAAAAGGAAAAAAAATAATCTGAAAGACCTACACACAGGATTCAGCAAACCTGTCTGGGCTGATAAAGTCACACAGTTGAGATACAAAACAGGAAAATAAAGTTATATATGATTGCAAGCTCCCCTCCCCCACCCTCAGCCTGAACCTCTGCCTCACCTTTCCCCCTTTGTTCTGGCTCTGACAACTACGCTTTACTCTGAGAAGAACCCACACTAAATCATCTGCTTTAATGACCGAAACAGGAATAAGTACAGTGAAAACTAATAAAAAAAGCTCACAGAACAACTTGGATTTATTGTAGAGATGGTGAAAGACTGAGAGGAGAAAAGAAATAGTGAAAAACTGAGAAAGACAACCATAAGATCACCATCACTTGTTGTAAATCACAACAGTTATGCTTGTCCACGTATATGTGTGTGTGTGTGCAAGTGTCCTTTTAGGTATGCTTTGAGCTCTATCATGGAACATCTGGGAGAGTTATTGGACCGAGGAAGCAAAAGAGGGTTAGAGAAGATACCACAGCCTTGATGAGCTGCAACTGGTACAACCAGATCCACTCTGATTGTTGCCCCCATACACACATAAAAGCACACTTCTTCTTGTCTTCATCTATATTTCTGTCTTTATCTGGTATAGAGATAACATTCTAATCATACAGAGTAACATCTGTCAATGTGGAGGTTAGTTTTCCAGCCGAACCCGAAGTTAAGCAGCATGTCAGAAAGGCAGATGCAGTACGGTGGCCCTGAGGTTAAATACAAGAGAAAAAACTTAAAAGCACCCCCCCCCACCCAAAAAAAACACCTTAGAAAACATTTTCTTGAATAGACATTAGGTTGTTTTTTAATTATTATAATTTTTCTGAAATATTGTGTTTTCTGAGTTATATTTGTATGTCTTCCAAGTTTTCTAAAATGTCAAGTTTCTTGTTAGTGAGAGTGCTTTTTTTTCAAATTTTTCAATTTTTAATATAATTTTCAAATTTAATTAAGCTTGGTTACACTTTTCTGTTTTCTTTTTCTTTTTTTGGTTTGACAATGTACTCTGAAATACTGAGTTTACCAAATGCGATTCTTCCATCTGAAATGTATTTTCAGTTTTATGTTTTCTAGTTAACATGGCTTTTCTGTCATTTCTGCTATTTTATTCAGTGTGTTTAGCATCTCGCAGTCACTGCACACAAAACCTCACACTTCTGACAGCAACCATCTCTTAACAATAAGCGGTGCTGACCAGACATTTACAAGCCCACATCCAGGCTCGGCCCGTGCTGCTCCGCCAGCGCATGACGAAGCAGCTTACAGCAATTTGTTAACACAGCATATTCATAATTCTCTTGAGGATAGAGTTTAACTATTCTAAAGTTGCACTTAGTCTGCACACAGAAGTGGCTGGACAGTGATTCTTTTTGGGGGGGGACAAAAAAATCTAGAATAAAAACAGCAGAGTAGATGCTTTTTAAACTAGCAATGGAAACAGGCATCTATCTATCTCATTCCACTCATTTAATCAACTACTTGACCTCCTCTTAATGTCAAGACCTTCGCATCCATCTTTCAAGTCACCATTATCAGTGTTGTGGGACACACACTTCTTATCTGTGTGCTTGTTTGTATTTAACTTCTTTAGTTTAACTAGGCGGTCATTTTACAGCCAAATTACTCAGTGTCAGGCTGGTTAGGAAAAGAAAAAAAGAAGAGCAGCTTTAGCAAAAGGCATGGAATCATTATAAAATCAAGGCACAGAACAAAAAGCAATAAATCAAAGGTATAAACTGTGCCATAACTCATAGGATCTAATGCTTCAAGAACACACAGGTTGCATTATAGGAAGAGGTAATGACCAAAGAGGAATTAACAAAGTTATAATATTCAACTTTCAAAGTGAACTACATGAACATGCAGTGGGGTTATATAACTATATGTTTACAAGAAACAAACGAAGGAAGTAATGCAAAGTAACAGCCCCCAAAACCACAGAAACTGCAAAGTTTTAATATGTAATCTGTGATGTGATCTGCATGGCATGGCTGCTCTCATCCCTCTGACAGAGTCCCTGCCTAATACAGCCATAGTGAACATACCAAAGCTAAGCTGAAGTCTTTCTTGCACTAAACCGCAGGCATGCTGCTGTTACTCAATACCTGGCATACCACAGTGCAAAGTGAGGATATGTCTAAGGGGTAAGAAGAAGTTTGCACAGGATGAGACGAAGCCAGGAGAGAAGAGATTAGGGAGGATCATTTGTATCTGTCATAATACCGACGGGTTTCTGCTGTATTTGCAGCTTTTTAAAACCAGTATAAGCCACTTAAAACCACTCAAGAAAGAAGCTGTGAAAAATAACTAATCACAAACAAAGAACTTAACAAATTTATGCAAAAAAGGAGAAAAAGATTCATGTTTCATATGTGCTTATGATGACTTTGTTAAAAAGGCCACTTCTGCATGACCCCCACAAAGTAATCAAGAGAGGGGAGGTCACTGATAGGCCTCGTCACTCCAGACTCTTCCCTTCAGATCTCACCCTTTCACCTTAAGGCCACTCTGCACTCTCTCCTCTTCCGTTTCTCATATCAGAGCTCCTGTGCTCGAGCCGATATCCCTTACAGTACCTTCAGCTCAAGAGAGACGGCACAACCAGCCATAACTGCTGCGTCCATAAATACACAGATGGTTGCATCCACTTTATAAGTCTGCAAGCAATACAGAAACTAAGGTACACTGCTTGATAACGTAAGTTAGTAAAACTTAAGTTTCTTTCCAGCATGAATTCTTTTCACAAATCAAAAATGTCCCCTGACAGCTTGACAAACTCTGATGCATGAATAGAGCATCTGTGCTGTCCGCCTTGCTTCTTAATGAGAAGTGTTTGCGTGCACAGATACAACAGATTAGTAAACCTCAAAGTGAACTGTGGTCTGACCCTCCTAGGTCTTTCTTTGTGTCTAACCATCCTCTGCATGAAGCAAATAACTCCTTCCATCACTGAAAGTTTAACATACTATTAATTTCTTGAGGTCTCTGTGTTGAGGGCATTTTCATGTTGACATAATGAGAGCAAAAGAAGCTCTCAGCATGTTTCAATGAGGACAGATGGAAATGACAGGGAGCCAAAAAATTTGATCATAAAAAGGATAAAAACAAAATAATAAACAGATGACAAAGAGAAGACAGATTGTTTGTTAATATATATATATATATATATATATATATACACATGTAAACCATGTGATTTTCAAAAGCAGGTTTGCCAACAGCTCCTTTCTAAGCTTCCCTTACATTGACAAATGGTGAGAAAGGGTGGAAAGATATTTTAGGTAAACACCCCGAGCCCTTCTCCCCCTGAACTTGAAGTTCACTTCAGTATAAAAGTGATCATTGAGCCGTTTTGGGTCAAACAAACTAAAGATAAATAGCAGTACATACTGTAAATGCAATGATAAAATGTGTGCACTTGTGTGGATAAAATAAAGGTTCCTCTAAAGAAGACAGCTTTATGAGGAGCACACGGACTTACAATAGGTGAAGCTGGCTTTTAAATAACAGAGTGCATGAGATAATAAAATCAGGTGTTCACACTAACAGTGACAACTTCTGCTTTAAGCACACTCCTTACTCCTCTCTTTGCTGCCCGTATTTTTCTCCGTTATACTCGGGTTCCCATAGCAGCCTCTAATTAACCTTGCACGTTCTTAGTTTCCCCATCTCCTTTCCCGGGGTCCTCCTTCTTTGCATGGCACTACATTTCCCACAGACATTTTTCCAGGCTATGGGGTGTGAGGGTGTTGTGGGAAGAAAAGGCGATCTGGGCCTTTTGAGGATGGCCCAGGCCCTTCTTAAGGCAGCCCACACATACGGCCGTCAAAGCATATTTATGTGTGACGGGAAGTTGCGGGGGAGGATGGCATGCACGTCCACAAAACACAAGTGAACAGAGAGACTGATACATGTGGACAGATTAAGGACTAACAAAGGGCATACTCACCTCAACTTTAAAGGACAAGAAGATGCTGGAAGAGTAATGAACAGGGGCTCCATCAGAAAAGAAACCATAACGATTATTCCCAGGCTGTCCTAATGGGAAACATCCCCCCACCCTTTCCCAGAGGATAATGATGCAAAATTAAAAGAACACAAGGCTTTTCTACACCAAAATTCTAACTTAACCTTGTTTTTTACAGTAGGCCTGATTTGAAGTTAATAAAATCTCTTTTTTTAATCCTCTAAATAAAACAAAAAGGCAAAGATATGTCTATATCCAGCTCTTCAGTAACTATGTTGAATTTTGATCTTTTTCCCGGAAAAATTCTAACATGACAAATATTTTGAGTACAAAGCTGCCTTGTTTGGATACAAAATGCACTGGGCAAGCTACTTCAACAAATTTGATAGACACTTCGTTCTGTTTTTGGAGCTCTATAAAAGTTCCTCTTGCTAAATTAGATTTTTCAAAAAGACAGCATCTTGTTGTGTGGACTGACAATGTGTGTCATTTTGTGGTAAACCTTACTCCTAAACCTGCCTTCTCCCTCACTAACTTCCTTTCTTTCAGTCCTTCAGGGACACTTCCCTTGTTTAAACTCCTCAAGAGTAAAAACCCACAGGCATGTTGTGAGCACCAAATCATGAACACCTCAAACCAAGACACGCGCTCTTGTTTGGCATGGAGCGACAAACAGAACTGTGGAGGGCTCAGAGTATAATATGACAATGTTGGTAGTGGTAGGGGTAGGGTGTTGGTCCGCTTTTGCCCCATTGACTTTGTGGTGATGGTGGTGAGTATTAAGCTCATACTCCATGAAACAAGGGTTTCTCTGTCTTGTGTGGAGTTCTAACACTGTATTTTACCTACCAGGGTCCTCACATTAATTTTCTCTTTATGATCACAATGGTACTTCCGTTTTTTTCTTCTTCTTCTTCTTTTTTTTTAAGTACTCCTCATGACAGTATAATCCCAAATAATAAATCATGAGTTAGTTTATAACTACAGAGATGTATGCAAGTTCCATAAATGTCAGCTAAACCTGAACTTTTAGTTGAAGCACTTATAAAAGTTACCATAAATCATAGAGGTCAAAAATGGGTGAATGAGGTAAAAAAAAATGATGAAGAAGATGAGAAAGAAAGTTAGGTAGTCACCAAGCTGGCAGGTTGGTAAAAGAAAGTCTGGCTGAAGAAATTCTGAAGTGTGAGTTTACACATAAACACAGTTGGAGTGAAAAAGATTTAAAAATTACAGACTACGTATGAATTTCAGTGAGGACTTTGTTTGAACACAGATGAAAAACTAACAAAATCATTACAACCTGACAGTATTGTGCTGTGTGAACAGTTTCAAACCGTTAACAGGCAGGAATTGGCTCAACACCACAGCAGTGTTTTATTGGTTCCCCTGAGCAGTGTTATGGGCTGCCTCGCCATCTTTTACTGAGCCACGGTGATTAGGAGCCCAACATGGTGACGGCACTACAGCCACTAGACTGTGATTTATATCTCTGGCTAAATACATGTCTGTCCTGTAAAGTACAGAAATGTGGAGCAAATTACATCATTGTCCTACTCTGGACTTAAAGTGAGAAGACAGAGTGGACAAGACTTCAACTGGGACAGAAACCCGATAAGAAGGTTGCAACAATTCACTCTGTTTTATGATGAATAACCGAGTATAATCATTTCAAAACTAATAAAACAACTTCCCACAAAATTTCTTCCAAAAATACCAAAGAGTGAATATAATGTTTGTTACAATGTGATTATTGTTAGTATATGGTTATTTTTATTCTTCTTTTTAGAAAAAAAAAAAAAAGAAAAACTTTAAGGGCCCTATGATTTCCTACAGTTGCAGCAAAGATACAACTTTAAATGAACAAAACAAAAATAACAACAATGTCAGGCCTGATATCACAAAGGGTACCTGGTATTCTATTCAGCAATAACACAATAATAACAAATAACGGTTACCTAAGGCTGATTCTTGAAAAAGGCCACAAATATTTCAGAATGTGGCTGTTTCAAGTAACAAATAAAAAAGGATAAACAGATGGGTAGCTACAGCATTGGAGCTTGAGTGGTTTCAATTAAAAATGTTGCTGGTTCTATCTCCAGCTTTCTTCCTTATCCATGCAAATTATCTTTGATCAAGTTACTGAACCCCAAATTCCCTAAATTTGTTTCTCATTTGCAAATTGCTTTGAATCAAAGTACCTGCTAAATGAATATAATTTAATGTAAGACAATAAAAAATTTAATTTTTCTCAGCTGAATTAAAACTTGGCCACGCGGATAGATACATTTTTATAGCATCAAGAGAGATAACTGGGACAACTGGGAAAGATGCAGGGCACACTCTGAACATGATGTCTCCATGCTACCCATAATATCAGGCATCATTCACTCCTCACTGTCGACTGGAACTGTTCCCACCCTCTTCAAATCTGCAGCAGTCAGCCCCTTGCTGGAAAAAACGCGGTTCAGATAATGACCTCAATAACATTTGCCCCAATTCTCATCTGCCCTTCGTTTCCAAAATCCTGGAAAAAGCTGTTGCTTCTCAGCTCCACTCTCATCTCTCCCATAACAACCTGTTTGAATAATTCCAGTCCAGCTTCCATCTCCACTATAGCACTGAGACAGCCCTCATCAAGATCAACAATGACCTTGTCATGGCAGCTAATTCTGGTTTAATTTCAATCCTCATCCTCCTCGATCTGAGTGTGGCTTTTGACACCATCTCTCACCCCATTCTCCTCTGAAGACCCTCCTCTTTAGGTATCACTCATATCCCCTTCATTGGTTTCACTCCTACAACACTGGCCATACTCAGTTCATCCAGCTGAAATCCTTCACCTCACAACCCTCCCCAGTCACTTCAGGTGTGCCCCAGGGCTCGGTCCTGCAGCCCCTTCTCTTCATAATCTCTTCATAATTTACCTCCACCCAGTTGGCAGCATTTTCTGTAAATATGACACCCAGTTCCACTGCTTTGCGGATGACATCCAGCAAGCCAGCAGCATTTCCAGCAAGCCCGACTCCACTGCCCCACCCTCTTCACCGACTGTCTTTCAGAAATAAAATCTCGGTTCACCCCCAACTTCCTCAAACTCAATGTCAATAAAACTAAACTTCTTCTTGTCGGCACAAAAGCAACAATCATAAAAAAAGAAAGCTTCTCCATCACTATCGACAACGCCACAGTTTCCCCCTCCCCTCAGGTAAAGAGTCTTGGTGTCATTCTCCACAGCTCACTTTCTTTTCACCCTCATATCAATAACATAACCTAGCCTGCTTACTTCCATCTTTATTGTTATTATTATTGTTATTATCTTTTATTATTATTAAGATAAAGAGCAATGCATCCTCAAAGCATCACTAATATGCATGTACCTGTAAGAGGATAGAGGGATGCTGGAGTGCCTGGAGAGACCCCATGCTGGCTTCTAAAGAACATGCAAACTCCACAGAGAAAGGCAGCTGAGATTCTAACTCCAATTACCTCTTGCTTTGAGGTAACATTGCTAACCACCACACTCCTGTGCAGCCTCTACAGAAAATATAACAAGGCGTTACCCAAAAAAAGCTGCAAGATGTTTGGATGTGTAAAGTATCTCTAATCCTAAACAGGATGTGTGAATAATTACAAATAAATTTCAGGGTATTTGTTTATTTTTATAATGTATTTTTGGCTACTCTTAGCCAACACTGTCACAGGATAAACCATGTTGGCATTCAGTGATAGGGTGTAAAATTCATCTCAATATCCAGTTGGGAGGTCAGTTTAGTAGTAACTGAGGTCTGAAGATGCTGGCCCTCCTCATCATCAACAAACTGAACCTCTAAGATAATATTCCACCATCAGTGTGCCTGGGTAACCTCAGCACGGCTCCTGTAGTTTGGACAGCAGTCTACAGAGAGAGTGTTGAGTCCAGAAAGTCACAAGCAGTGCCTCTGTGAGCCTTAAATTTGCACAGAAAAAGAGAAAACAGCTTAGATGCATTTCTTATTCCTTTATATCTCCTTAATATGTAAAACTTAGCTCCTGCAATGACCGAGGAGCTACATCTGGACCCTGCAGGACATGCGTGAAATCATTTCTCTATTCCTGTAATGACTGTAATGCCTTGCAGATGGTTACTGTGTGCGTGAGTTACATGGATAATAACTCCTATAGCAGAAGCAAAAGGAGAACGATCAAGAGGAACTCATGAACCACAGACTGTGTGGAGACTTCTATGAAAAAGCAAATGGTAAAAATTACACACCATGAGCATGGCTCAACAAGTGGAACTAAAGCACCCCTTGTCTAGAGAACACTGAGTGTGGGGGTGGTTTCAGTAGACACATGCGACTGCCTCAGGGTCAGAGAGAGGGCTGCGTGTTGAATAATTTTCTTGTTAAGAGTCTCTATACCTTCAGCCACGAGGGTCAGCGACATCACCACAGTGAGAAATTTGGCCTGGTTAAAGTTATTTCTTGTCAACATGAGGGGAAAACTGAAATCCTACAGAAATGTGAAGGGCAAACCAGTACAAATATTCACAAGGCTTCAGGGTTCTGTGTAATTCAGTGACATGTGGCTAAAAGTACACATCAGAGGTGACACAGATCCTCAAACCTATCACCTTACTGTACCTTGTTGGGAATGGCTGACATTGGAATAGGCTCCCAGCTGCCAACGGGTAGTTTGTCACTGGTGTTAGGAAGTATTTGATAGCTCTCTCAGCTTGGTGATATCTGAATGAAGCAACCATATGTGCACTGAACCTAGACACCTACAGCCACTCTTATGTCAACAGACAGATGAAGAGTGTGAAAACACAAACAGAAACGCCACTTGTGGATGATATATAGCTTAAATTTCTGTGAAGAAGTATATCGTGTAGATTACATATGTGTTTGCATTGTTTCATTTTACTGAGAAAGTCTATGAATACACTTCGGGAACTAAGCAGCTTTATTTATCTGCAGAGCAATCTGGATCCAGACATTCAGATGAAACGTAGCCTAACCAACGTCTTGATGAAGTCAACTGTGAAACCTGTATCGTCTCTAGCTCTAAACAGGTCGTGCAGCTTGGAATTAAGATATAGCGACTGAAAGGAAGGAGGAATTTCTCTCCTCAGCCAAGTTGCAAGGTGAGTTGTTTGTTGCTCTTGACTCAGTGCAGGAGTGCGCCCAACTGCGTGCGCCTCGGCTCGCCCCTCCCATCCCTCCACTTCCAACTCTCCTCTGTGCTGCTCACCAATAAAGCGCTTTTTGTCCAGGGAGTCAGCACTTGAGCGCATTCCTTGACGTGGAGGCTGGTGTACCTCTCCGAGGATTTGATGAGGACCGTTCGTAAGACGTTTATTCGTTCACTAAAAAGTTTTTTTTTTTTATGAGAGAGAGATCGCACACACGGAAAACAACCGGGTCTGGAGTTAACATCGGGGAAGTGATCTGTTTGGATAACCACACACGCGCAGCTGCGCTCCCAACTTTGCTCCTCTGAAGTTACGGGTAAGAGTTCACTGTTTGTAGTCATAAAATAAAGATAGAAAACTCAATATTTCCCAACTTTATTGCTGTAGACTGATAACTGAGAAATAGGCTACAAGACGCATAAACCGACAGGAATGGAATCAGGTTAAACTTCAGGAACATCTTTATCGATTAACTGACCAAAGTGAAAGGACGTTTTAAAAAAAAAACAAAAAAAAACAACAAATGAGCACAAGTCACGTTGTATCTTTCCTTTATGCCAACCACCTAAATGAAAAACTCCCCCAAAATCCAATTTCTTTCCTATTTTGCTTTTAAAATGCTGTTTTAATGGACAGCGTGTGACATTAAAGTTCGCTCTCGTTTAATTTTCCTCTTTTAATGCATTGCACCTTTGTGATGTTATCCTTCAAGTTGCATGGATGCTCTGCTTCTTCCTAAGGCTACTGGACCTAACTAGTTTTTACTGGGGAAGTGGGATAGCACTGCTTCAGATCGCCAAAATCTACTAACGATAATATATAATAAAAAAAAACAAACATTAAAAAAACAAATGGTGTTCCTCTGTATTTGGGAAATGCGTAAAAACGCAAGCGTGCGCACGGTGCAAAAGGAGCCGTCGGGGCGGTAATGAGGCGGGCTGGTGTTGGACCGCAGGACGCCGTGCAGCATGCAGGGACCGAGCCGAGTGTCTAGACCGCACCGAGCCGTGCTCACCGCAGAGGACAGCTGTTTTTGGAACTACACAAGGGAGCGTCCCACTACACAGAGTTCAACAGGACACGAGCGTTGAAATAGTATCAAGACGCACGATAGTCAACAGAGGTCAGACATGTAAAGTCCTTGCATGTAGTGGTTCATTTTAGGGCAGCTGCGACTTCTTACAGCAAAAACAAGCAAGCAAATGAGTCTGTTTTACAAGATAAGTTCCAAGGACAAGTCTGATAATCTGTAAAATGTGTTGGAGATTTTATAAGGCTACTGATTTATAAACAAACCAATTTAATGCATGATGAAGAAGAAATTACATTTCTGCCAAGGTTCAGTCATCAGCTAAATTGGTGCCACTGCTACTATATTAAAAGATGTCCATCAACCACACCTGCCTTTATAGATATTATTATCCTACATGTACAAGTTCCAGAGTTGCTAAAAAAAAAAAGGTTAAAAACTCAGTTACTGGACTTTTAGCTGCTGTTTCAGTACACAAACAGATGAATTAAACAGTTGTTCAGATGTGAGGGAAGGTAAGCACAGAACATGTGAGACAAACATCAGTTTTCTTCAGCAGGCGTGCAGCGAAGCACTGAGCGATGAGGTCAAATTCCTGAAAGATTAAATCTCTGAGTGACCTACTCCAGCTTTAAACTAACATCCAATAAAGTGACATGACTCAACATGTTAAGAGCAATCTCTCTTCCAAATAATAAAGAAACAAATACCCATCAGATCAACTCTTCTTTTCCTGTAAACATTCCAGACCATTTGCCAATATAAACACACAAACTGATCACTCCAGTCGTTTTTGGGGAGGGTGGCGGTGTAATTGCACAGAGTTCATGCCAAATTAAACATGCACATATAATGTTTGGTTTTTATCTTGTCAACAACTTCTCAGTCGCCCTGAGATCAACCTGAGCATTGATCAAAACTCTTCATCACCTCGATAATAAAACAATGTGGTCGCCTTTAAATTAGATGCAACAACAGTCTTCTGACAACAACCCATTCAGCCACACTAGCATCTATTTTTTTCTTTTCTATGGCCCCCACAAACACACACAGCAAGCTCCCACTATAACTTCCTGGGGGCAAATAGGCAGACTTAACTGCTCCAATAGCCCTGCTATTAACCCATCACCAGTATACTGCTTGATTCATCGCCATGTGCTTCCTCACAAACTCCCATTATGCTATATAAGAAGCTGTGTCATTGACAGTATGTAATCATTGCAATCTGTTTATATTAGGTTACCAAACATAGTGGAGCAGCCGCAGGAGACCAATTATCCCTCACTAATGTGGAGAACTTTAAACTATAAATGGTGACACAACAGCACAAGCGAGAGCTGGTCGGCGCAGCTTGATGTTGTAAAGAATCCTGTTAAGAATCTGTTGGGATGTAGTGACTTTCCTGTTCAGTGTCAGACTCCTCACAGTAGACTGTTGAGCAAGTAAAGGTACTTGCTGACATGCATGCCTCCATTGCAGAGAGACTGAGACAAAGAATAGTTCAGGGGTAAAAAAAAAAATTATATGAAAATAAAGAACAAATAAATAAAGCAAAGTAAAATCCCCTCTGCATCTTCTCATTTGCAATTTCAAGTGGAAATCACGGGGGATTTTCTTTGCTATGAAATAGCTGCGTGTGGCCAGGATGCATGACCGAGAAGAAGCCCTCTACCATAGAATTTGATTTAAATAATTATGCACAGGCTTGCTGTCACACCATTGTGGCACTGATGTTGAAACCACATCACCCATCCAGGACTGGACAGAAACATTGTGTCAGCATGTGCTTTTATCCATTGTTCTTTTTACAAAATCAAGGCTGGCATTTCAATATCTGTGCCAAAGAGCTCGAGAGGAAAAGAGCACTGATGTCTAAATCCCCTGCACTTCCCAACTGACAGTTGTGGTATTTGATTTTTTTTTGTTTTTAAATATAACTAAAATCAGTCAGATGTCTGATACTTAATACAACACAGGTTATTATATTGAACATTGCCTCCTTCCCCAAACTTGTCCAAGAGCTCAGTTTACGCCAATTAGGGGGAGAGCCTGAAGCTTCCTACTCACTACATCAGAGGGATTAGAGGGTTAAAAGTCAGGTGCTGAGGCGAGGAGGCCTGGAGAAGGGAGGAGAGAAGAGATATGGTAAGGTGGAGGAAGGAGAGGAAGATGAGAGGGGGTCACTCAAACAGCAGGCAGGGAAAAGGGAGTCGACAGGGCTGAAAGTTGGGATAAGGTGTCATGTGTGCATTTGTTTAGTTTCCTCAAGGCCACGTGAAAGTGAAGTCATCACAATTAGTGAGAAGCAAAATGAAAAAGTACAAATTCCTTTTTAATGTTTAAATGTAGAGCATATTTTGACCCCCACAGATGCAGCACGGTAGGGGGGCGTTGTTGTCTCTGGTTGTCTGGTTGACAACCAAAATCCAGAGCTGCTCTTTATAAGAGGCATCTTGAGTTAAACCCTTGCCTTCAAAGGCCTTGGCCTCAAACATCAACGCTGAACCAGCGGTATGTGGAGGCAAACCCCAGCCCGTACGCCTGCCAAGCTAAATTGAAGAAGAGCTTGCCGATGCAGCCAAATGATGCGTTCAGAAGAACCACTTCAAAACCTTGCATAAATATACACACACATGCGAAGGGATGTGAAGGCTTTGGAGTGGCCCAGCTTGAGCCCAAACCCCAAATAACTGCTGTCCTCCATGTCCACATCCATGCAGAGACACTCTTGCTAAAGTCAGGTTTTACAGGTCTCAACTCTACACTGTCAAGATCTAAAATTTATCTAAACTCTTAACTCTCAGTCTAGATGGAAAATGTACAGAGAGCCAAAAAATCCCCCAAATTCCTGTGAAGTAGTGAGGGACAGAGGCAGGAGAACAAGGAGGAGGATGCTCATCCCAGAAAGCCACCGCAAATTGCTGCATTTCAGTGGGCCTGTAAAAAAAAAAAAGAGAAACGGCTCTTAATCTAAGGTTGTAATTACTTCTGGCCAGCACTGTAATTAGGAGATGAGCCTTGAACCAGATCTTACTGGGCACACACACACACAGACACACACACATGCCTATATTGTTTGACCACAGCCAGAAGTGGAAAAGACAGCTTTCCCCTTTAGTCAGCCATTAATAACTAGTGGAAATAAACAGGGAGTGAGATTAAATCTTACCGTTTTGCTGAATATGGATATGATGCAAACTACCCATGCGGGGTGTGTGTAACTGTAGGTCAGTGTGTGCCTGCTCACCATCAGTCCGCCACGTGTCCAGCCTTCAATGTCATTCTAACACACTTTCATGTGGGCACATCGAACATACAAGCCAACACGTACTCAAAGAGCAACGCTCTTTCATTGCGCCGGTCAACCGTTTTTGTTCTCTGGCTCACTTTTTCTGAAGGTCTATTTCAGTCGCAGCTCTGGTGACACAGATAGTGCTGCTTATCTGGCTCTGCCCTTAGATTTAGAGAGCCAGATGCAGCCTGAGAACGCAAATCTGTGCACGTATACTGGAATGCCACCATAGATCAGTTCGAATCTTCATCACTCAACACCTAAGTCGTCAGGCAAGCGGTTGTGACAGGACCACAAGTCATGGCTTGTCACTGGTAAAAAGCTTCGCGACACGAAATGAAAATGAAAAAGATTTTTTTAATCCCTCGAGGGAAATTATAACATCAAAACAACAAACAGCTAAAGAAAAACAAAGCTCCCTGAGTTTGCTCCCACCGTTCTTTTGTGGTGGACTGATGTTGCAACAATTTGCTTTACATGATGCCACAGCAAAGCGCCTAAACATTCAGATCCATCTGAAACAGATGAAGAGGGAAAAAGCGGGTGACACAGAAAGTGGGAGGGCTAGATAATGAAACGGATCAAACTGGAGAAAGAAAGGTAATTACAGTAGAAACAATGAAAAATAGGAGAAAAAGAGGATGAGAAACTAACTGAAAAAAGCTCCTTGAAAGACATTGAAATATTCAAAAGTAAATAAATCATTTTGGGGTTAACAAAGAAAAAAAAAAGAGAGCAAAAGTAGCAGCAGGTAAAAAGAGACTGTTCATGTTTTGGTAGTGGAGGATCTGTACTAATTGAAGACCAAATTTCTCACAGACGATGGGGAAGAGACAACAAACCAAGACAAGGACATTGTTGCCAACTGTTTTGCGCTTAGGTCATTCTAAAGTTTAGTGGTAAAGATGATTTGAATCTATTTTAGGTGCTGAGCTCCACTCTGAAAGCTAAATATTTACACTTCAGTCAAGGGATTGTCTGAGAGGCAGTGACCGAGACAAACTGACCATGTTAGGGTCAGCGCACGCACGAGTCTTCAAGTTTGGCAGCAAAACAAGATGGCCATTTACCTACTAACAAAGATGCATCGTTGTATTTACCTGCACAGATAGCAAAACGTATGCAAATAAGCAACTAAAGGAGTGGAGGCTTGAACAGGGGTTGGAGCCAACATTTCAGATGTAAACACTGAATGCGGAAACCAGTTGTATGCAAAGTGAGGTGAGGAATCAGGTGTTACACAACCAGATACAAAACAGCATGTGGTTAAAAGTCATTTTGTTTTTGTCATTTTAAAATCGCACGACTCAGAGCTTAGGCATTAGAAAAAGAGGCTTAAATCTAGAAACACAGTGAAAGAACAAGCATGAACAGAAGTTAAGAGTGTGTGCTATGAAGCAGAGAGGAAAATATAAAAAGTATCTTTGCTAATTACCTCTGAAACTATTTTATGACCACACGTTAAACAAAAAATGAGAAAAATCTGCCACTACAGAGAAATGTAGAAGCTGCTCTCAGCAAAGCTTCTCCCGCTAATAAAACAGCCATCAAGTGGTCACTTTGTGTTTGGATTTTCCTACAACCAACTCTGGTTTATGATTCCATAACCACGTTTAAAAACAACATTTGAGATTAGTGAATGCTGTATTTATAGAAAACCCCAAGAACATAAGCGCACGCACAGAATGCTGTGTGGTTTTGGTTATTGACATGCTAATCATTAAACAGGAAAAAAAAGTCGTGACCAGTTCGTGCAATGCTAGTTTAGATCACATAAAATTTAAGATGTTATTGGCTTTGAAGAAAGTGAAGGCTTGCGCTGGAGTCCAACAAACATTCCTGAAAAACACTAAATGAAAAAACAGCATATCATTTTCCCGAGACTTATACTCATCAATGCCTTAAATCTGTGCAGGAATAGTTTAACTCTCGTATAGGTACATTTGTCATATTATTTGCAACTCTCAAAGGTGAAACTAAATTAATCTTTCACATCACTCCAGAAACTGTACTATAAAAACAAACCAACATGCACAGCATCATCTTTAAGTCAACACTACACACATTCAGGCTATAACTGATGGGCTGATAGTCAAGACAAGGAGCTGATGGAGTAGAGAGCGGTCGGCCTGCATTCTTCCTCTCGCACTCTGTCATTCTCTTGTGTTGCCAAATGGCCCGCCGGTGTGCAGCATGCTCTTGTACACAGCTGGAATTTGACCAATTAACAGGAAAAAACTTCCTGTTTTGCTTGTGTGTCATTAACAGTGCATGACAGTGTGGCTGGATTCCAGCTAAGTAGAGAGAAGAGCTAGTCAAACACATGTTGTAACATATTTATCTAACAGGTCCAACTGCTGTGCTACTTCCAGGGACAGTACACCTGAGGAGGAAGCAGAGGAGAGCAGGACCAGAACAGAAAGCATCTTTACTGGGTGAGTGAAACATTTCTGTAAATTAAATTTGTCAGCTCTATTACTAATCTGTGAATATGACTCTAATGCGGCCAGTTATGATCCACAAACACATGGTTTACATCAGGATAATTATGTATGATGATCCCAAAAAAGATTGTTATTTTGGGTATGACAGACTTAATAAGTAAAATCATATTTCTGAAGAAGCATAATAATACACTTTTTGAATAACTGCATCCAAAATCCTAATCAGCAATGTTTGGTGGTCTTTGCAGTGTTAACTGTAACACCCTGCTTCCTCAATAGGGTCCTTTCAAGCAACTCTGAGCCTTTTAGCAGGACTGGCAGGAGAACAAGAGCAGCTCTCTTAACACACACACACCACATTACAGTGATGCAGTGAGGCTGGACTAGGTTGCAGACGGGGGAAATGAAACAGGAAGACTTAAGGAAGTCTGTCTGAACTTGCGGGGCTATAGCAGAAACAGGTGGGAAAAAACTCCCTCTTTGGAATTATATTACAAACAAATGTCATGCCTGTGTGTCAGAAGCCTGATATACAGTAGTTTATTAATATGGTCCAAACTGTAGCACTGGATAGCATGGACATGCCTTCTACCTGCTATTAATTATGCATTAATACACAGCTGACTTTAGTCACTAACAAATGTAACCAATGAATGCACCGTCTGAAGGTGCACAATGATTTTATGACCAATCCTGATCAATCAGGTTAGTTTTTGTACAAAAATGAGGCCAGGAGATGGAACTTCTCTGGAGTTGTATCCTCAGATGTACTTTATGTTTATTGGTTATCAGCTAGTGCATGACTGAGCCCCTGTTGAACTTTACACACTCTTCCTGACCCCTCAACCTCCTCATTGTTTTCAATAAGCAGTGACAGGGACTGTAAGGACACACACACACAGTCACTTCAGACCTCTGGACGCACATCGCTACTCTCCCTAATTGCTTCAGTCTTCCACCTCTCCGTCCGTCTCAACCTCATCCTCCACAAGGAAACAGAAGGAGGCAGAGCAGCGAAGTTCCCCTGCTATTGATTTCAGGCCATAACTCATGCCCACATTCCTCAACTTTTGTGTGCACAGTTTCTGCTCGCTGTAAATTATTTGCCATACAGGTGATGCTTTGGTATCAGCACTGACACTGTTTCTGCCTGGGGAGTTTTAATGTCAAACCTTGTATATACTGTCTTGAATAACAGCACACTCTGACATCTTGTGCATCTTTTGCACATCATTTTCTGGACAGCTGACAGTGCAGCTGGACGTATCTGCAACAAGTGATTAAGGAGTGAAAATATGTGTGAAGTGGGGAAACAACTTTATCCCAACCTTCACAACTCAGTGGATTTCTTATCAACAGACCCTGAAACCACCGCATTTGTGTGTAATTGCCAGTTAATAATGTTAATATTTCTACCTAAAACAAACATGTAAGAGCAAACAAAGGAGTTCCAAGATCTTTATGCTGCCTCTCTCACACACTTACACAAACTTATTGACATCAGAATATAAATGTGCAAACACATACGTGTACACAATGCATGTGTTACAACATGGAAATATGCTAGGTTTACCTCCTGACATTATTAACAGATGTGCCAATAAGAATAAACTGGTTCTGTTGAGGACAAATTACCATCTGCTGCTTACAAAGTTGCTTTTAATATTTCTGCCTGAGAGTATGAAACACATAATATATAGTAAAGAAACAGATTTAGGCCATAAACCATAATAAGATACTCTATCTCTCTTTATTCTGTGAATGGGCTCAAACATTTGCCAGGATGAAAGAGTCTTTGTAAGAACACAGCAGTGGTTTTGCATGTTTTACGTGTAAATCGCAAATACTTTACATCACCATTATTTAATCTGCAAAAAGTTCCTGTTGTGCTTTAAGAATTTCGTTAAGGCATCGACTTGTTTCCTACTTGTTTCCTTGCATTTCTGTTTTATATGAAAATTTTATAACATGAGCAGATTGCTCTGATAAATTCTTTCAACATTAGACATTCATATTGTGTTGGTTTTGATTATCTGGGGGGGAAAAATGCAATTGCTGCTGCAGGCGGTTAACTAGAGTTGTAGTCAGCAGATTTAAGCACTGAATTGTTTGTACCGGCACCCTAAAGGGAAAAGGAGGCTCACATGTTTATTTCTCAACTTCTATTGCTACCATTGTCTTGTTTTAACCAGACAGGAGGGGTCCTTAGACTGTGCAGACCAGCTGCAGGCAAACTGGAAAAGGTTAGCGCTGATATCTTAATAGACTGTTGCTGACTGAGGTCTTCACGCTCCCTATGATGGCAGGCTCACCTGTTCGGTCAGATGCTGGCACAGGGAGAAAAGCCAGGTGAATGTGATTATGTAGCTTCCAGCATCTTTTCATTTATCTATGAAATTGGCAGACATATTAGAGTTTAGATTGCAAATTAATCAATTAGATTCAATTAGCTTATGTAAGCCATAATTACATGTTATTTTTCAGACAATAAAAATTGTTGTTCCCCAGAAATGACGTTAAAAGTGATTGACATAGATTTAAAAAAATCAGTATATCACCTGGGGCACCAGGGTGAATAAGGCACCCAC
Source organism: Atherinomorus stipes (assembly GCA_023101725.1). Lineage (NCBI taxonomy): Eukaryota > Metazoa > Chordata > Actinopteri > Atheriniformes > Atherinidae > Atherinomorus > Atherinomorus stipes. Next base: position 992,258 of record JALJCO010010844.1, read on the forward strand.
ATGTATAGTGAACTTAGATAATTTAATAGGCAAAAAAACAGTCTTGGTTCAGGAGGTGATCACAGGGTACCTGAGGCCATGGAGGAGAGGCATGTCTGCATTTGGGGCGGGGTAAAAGGGGAGAAACTGTACCGCCTGACTGCTGGCTTGCCAGCCAACCTCCCCCAGTGCTGGCAGCGTACCAGCACAGGCAGTAGTTTCACAATAAATTCCTTTGTGACATTGTAATCAGCACCACTGATCTCCAGTTCACATTTATCTTGTGTGTGTGGCACATGTCTGAGTTTGTTTTGTTTTTTTCTTTTAAGGAAAAAGACTGCAGGGCAGAATGACAAGAAAAATCTCAAATGGTAACACACAGTAAAGGAGGGGGTGTAGGATTGGGGTCTTGAAAAACAGGTACAATACCTGCTTGTAAGTCAAGGTTTTGCTACAGAAAAACGGGGGAAAGTTCATTTTGTGCCATATTCATCATTATTTACTTAATGACATTTATGATGAATGTGATAAATGACCTGCCAAAGCATCACAACTTGGCTATGAAATAAAACACATGTTTAAGTATTACTTAAGAACGACAAATACTCTCATCTTGCAACGTCTCAGTAGGATAAAAAAAACAGTGTTAGACAGCAGGTAGATTTTCTCCTGTCACCTCATGTTCGATTCTAACCGCTCGTGTGTACATGGACCATAAATACCTGCACAACTCAACACAAATAACAATTGTGCCAATTAAGTACAAGCTTGTATTATCTTTTCCAAGTCAATGAGTGTTTGATGCATTTAGGAAAGTAAACAAGTCTATGTTTCCTGATGTCAGTCGTAGAACTGCTATACGCTTCTGATTACCTCGCTCAAGCCTAATGAACACTGTGAGCGAGCCCTTGCAGGGCTGTTGTGGCAGGTGGAAGAGACACGTCTTCAGTGGATTCCAGTCATACTCTTGTCATGAACAAACCTGAGTAAAGACAAGAGGTGAATAGAGGAGCAAAGGGAGGACAGGGATTGTAGAATATTTGAGTGGCATCTCTTTGCTGTCTAAAGTGCTTCTTCAAAACCAGTTAAAAGAAATGCTTGAAATCCAGAGCTGAGACTTGCATACGGTAACCATACGTGTTAAAATAGCGAGTGGAAATATGATGCAGGCGAACAAACAGAAGAGCAAACACACAGACGGATAATAATGAACAAGTGTTTCCTCAGTGAGTACGTGTGACACTGTTTGTCTAACAAGGATAGTCAGTCTGAGAGTCAATCAGTCCTGACAGCGAGTCTGCTTGCTGTACATACTCACATCCTTCAATTTGTACTTAACCCTTACACAGCACTGTTGCATCAAAGTATGAACAGAGAAGAAATGTGTCAGCATCCAGCTGAGTACAAAATATGATCCATTTGTCCATCTTTGAAAGGAAAAGTTGTACTTTACACGTTCTTAAATCAGTCATGTTAATATTGATTCTAGCTTTGTTTCTTAAATACCTATGATCCTTTTGGATGATTCAGTAAATAAAATTTCCACTGATGACATAAAAAGTAAAGGGTTTGTCTACGACAAGGCAGACACACTAAAAAGAGGGTACAGAGTATGAGAAAAATACACACTGTATCACATCAGGTAGATAAAGATCAAGGTGGTAAAGACAAACCGGCATTGTAGTCATGTTGAAGCTGGAATGAGTGTCACTCAAGGAGGCAGAGTGTTGGCGTGTGCAGATTACTGTAGGCTTGTGGCTGACTGATAAAACTGGTCCATCCAGCCTCTTTAAATGGCAAACACACACTCACGGACACACGAATGCACACACTACTGCATAGCAATGTCCTGGCTCTGTCTCTGCTTAGGGCTAGATTCTCTCAAGTGGTTTGAAAACAGTCACAGTTGCCTTTTTGTTGAGAGAGATCTATTTGCATTGAGTGTCTGTACCAGCAACATAGAGCTTTGGCAAACACTGCCAGAAAGTACAATAAAGTTTTGATTCTGGCTGGAGGTGTGGGACAGTCACTCACAGGAAATGAAGGTGCAAGCCAATGCCTGGAGAGAGCCCAGATTCGTGACAGCAGGATGTCATATTTACTGTTTACTTTATGATGTACAGCTCTGGCCTCAACTGCCTGTGACCTCTGCAATGTTGTGGTTTGTTGTTGTGTCTGACTGAAAAAAAGAAAGTCAGAGACATGAGGCGCAAGACTGACAAAAGCTGTGAGTGTAAACACCACTTTGAGAAAACAGATCAAAGCCCAGGTTGTCAGTGGTGAGGTGGAATCCTTTGTGTCTGTGTAATGTGAGTGTCCTGTGGTGAGGATGTGAGGATCTCAGGCAGATGTGCACATCTAAGAAAAAACGTGGCTGTGGGTTTGTGTCCCCAAAAGGGTCACAGGGCAGGATTTGCTGACGAAAGACTTGTGTCAGCGCTGAGACAAAACAAGTGGACACTGTGTGCAAACTGAAAACAAAAAGAGGACAGAAGAAGAGAGGCAGCCTCCGCCAAAGTATCCTGTACGTCCCCTTGGTGCCTTTATTAAAACAAAATCAGGTCTAACATCTACTTGAACTGTCTGTCATGTCCTACAGTCATAAAACAAAAGGAAATGGCCCATATTTCCTTTTGGAACAAGTAGTGCCTGACCTCAATGCTCTAAAGCACAGCGGAGGCAGAAACAGACAACACATACTGCTGCGGAGACCCAGCCCTGGTCTGGTTGTCTGCCCAACTCTGCTGGTTTCCTCTTCTTTTTCATATCCTCCGTCTATTTGGCACACGTCGCATCATTTACCCAGACACACTCTAAAGGTTTTGTGTTTCATGTTGCCCTGAAGGAGCAGAAGAAGCACCTGTTAAGGGGATGAGGACTCAGGTGTATATGTATGTAACTGGAGCTGGGTGTGTACCCGTGTCAAACAAGGTCTGTTATCTGTGTGTCGTCTGGACCACAACAGACGACACAGAATATGGAGCAGAAGTGGAAACACCAATCTGAGCCTGACCTCTAACCTCAAGGAGAAGCTCCATTCTTTGCTTGCACATGGGCTTTGTTGGCCCTCGGACTGATGCTATCGGACCAGATGAATGACCGTTTGGCTTTCAGGCCTCTTTTGTGACTATAATGTGCATATTCAAACAAAAAGATTGAATCCATAGAAATCCACAAAAATATTGTTTCTCACTTTTTTTTCAATCAAAGAATAAAAACAAACCCTGAGCTGCCTTGCAACACTTCTATAGTGCAGCAAATTTACAGAGTTTTTCTAACTTTTACTATTCACCTACCCTCCCATTCACCTCTGGACTGTATATTATGTTCTCTTTCATGTCCTCCAGCTGCAGGCTCTTGTACTGTAGTATTGCCTCACACTGTCCTTATAACCTGGCTGGGTCCAGACTGTAAATCCTGAGATGAAAAGGGCTGCCTTTCAGCAGAATTTCTAACTACTTCAAAAGTGATTAATAAATACATTCAAAAGTACAAAAAATAGGAGGGAAGAGCATAAGATTGTGAAAGAGGGGTGACATAAGTGGGAGGCAGCAGCTTGTTAATAGTTAGTGTTAGTTAGTTAGTGGTTAATAGTTCTAATTAAAACAATCCTTTGACATTGTTTGGCACTACAAGAGATGATGTACAATGGAAGTGGCCAAAACAAAGTCTTTTCTTGTGGTCAGGCTCAAATCAGCTGGAAGCTTTGTTTTTGCAGCACATTATTGAACAAGTAAAGCTCTTAATCCCCTTCATACCACTGCCAACAACAGCAATGATATTGTGGCTTCAAGATGCGAATTGTCTGTGACAGACAGTAAAACTATCATTATTTCTTTATATTCCCTCTCAAGCTTTGTTTATTTTCTGCCTGATTGATTAATCTTGATGAGAGGCTTTCCCAATGAAATATTTAGAAAAACTACTCTCTGCTTTTTACAAAGTTCAATCTGACTTGAACTGTGCATTCATATTTAGGAATTTATTTTATGTTTAAAAAAATGTACCTTCACTTACAGTGACGCCACTTGATTACAAATGAAAACAGCTGTTAACTTTTGTGTGATCAGATTTATTTTCAGTGTTATTTTGAAATTTTGAAAAAAAAAAAAAAAGTATTTCAGAATAGGACCATCTGTTTTCCAGTTACACTGAGCACAAGGCAACACTTCAGAGATGCTTTCATTATGTTGTGTTCGCTCATCTAATATAGTTGAGCTGGTGCAACCAGCACCACATTAGAGGCGCATTAGCTCATGCCATAAAAAAATACTTCACAGCATTACATGCATACCAGCAGTCTACATTAACATAACTGACATTTTCATATGCATATTTGTGCCACGCGTCTGCTGCCTGAACAAACTCTGTTTTCATGCGCGACAACTTCAACAAGCTCTTCATCCCTGAGTATTCCCCAGCACTTTAGTTTCTCCTTTTAAAGTCTCCCTTGACCCCTTTGTCGTGTTGATGGATGACCTCACTGAATTGTGGATAACAAGGTCCAGCTGGTGGTATGGACATTGCGGACAGCGGAAAGGGATGGGACGAGTCTCCAACCCAACAACTCTGTAGATCATGCTCTAATGCACATACCACAAGTATTGTTCCCTGAGAAGATAAGGTCTCTAAAGGGAACTTTTGCCTTTACTGGGAGTAAACGCTTTGTAGTTTCTAGCTTCATCCTTTACCGTCACTTAGCATTATTCATTTGCCCCGAGGACACCGTCATTGCCCTCGGGGTTCAGCTCTAAACTCTTGACACCCAGGCTGCTGGGATTTCATTTCTGAGGTCTGCTTCACCCTCCCAGCGCCAAGCCTTATTCACTCTGGTGCCCCTGCTGACAGAAACCTGCTCTTATCTCTGCTGTTCCCCTGCCTGTGTTTTCTTTTCTTCTTCATCACGAATAGTAGGCTAAGAAGTGAGTTGAGGAAGGGGGAAATGTTTTAATTCCTCATGCCTCCTCTTATTACGTCTTTTTTTTTTCAGACTGACCATGACCATTTTATGTTATGTTAAAGATTTGAAGTTCCTATTGTCTCTCAATTGCAATGTTTTCCTTTTTTTTCTTCCTCTTGTTCCACATATTCCTCAGGCAAAACCTTTTTTCTCTAATAAAAACAACAAACTCATACTCACATACTGTATTGATATAACAGCTCTGATGAAATTTGTCCAGTCCTTTGTCTGTTTAAAAGTATAAAAAACACAAAAAACTAAGATTCTTGTTAATCTTGAAATGCCAATGAGAGAGCCAAGCTAGTTTTTTTTTGTTAAACTCAGCTCCTGCCTGTCTCAGGAATGTCTCAAGTGCACAGGGGAGAGAAAAGGAAATTACAACTAAACTAAGGAGGAGGAAGGCGAGACGGGAGGGGGCATTCCTCTTTGTGCAGGATTTCAAGATTTGTCTTTCTCTCATCTCTCTCTGCCCTCCACTCACAGCAGTCAGTCAACACAACACAACACAACTTGTATTCATACAACAGTGACGCCACAGCTGCACCTTATCTTGCCCACTGATCTGCAGAAGTCACTTGCATTCAAAGAGAAAGAAAACAGTAGACTCTAACCTCTCAAGTTCCAGTTTATCTGTGATCTGGCAGTATTTTCTGGCTGAATCCCACCCCTACCACCTCAAACACAGTTTCTCTTCTGCTGGGTTATAAGATGTGCCTAGCCCAGTTTGGGATGAGACACACTCAAATAAACATTCTGCCTCAGGGAGCTACGGTAGAAATACCACAATGAGTTTCTAATAAAAATATTCTCAGTTTTATCTACATAGCTCACTCTCTTCGCATATCTGCCTTGATGTTGCTGTATATTTTGGCTCTGGCTCCTTTACTGATCTCTGGACCCCAACGTACTGAACTAAAGCAAAGTTTCATTTTAGTTCTGAAGTTATTCTATCTCCAACAACTGCAGATACATAATATGGTTACTTCACACAAATAATGAAGTTAATTAATTCAGCCTCTAAAACTTTAAGTTCAAATTTTGCACCTCATACAAAATAACAAAACCTGAGATGGTCTGCATATGTTCCAGATGTTGTTTGACCCTCCCTGTTCTCTTCATCTTCTGTTTATTCTCTCAGATATGCGTAGACATACGCAGTGTGACAGCCACACTCTTCCTCTCACTTCCTGTCCACACTTCCATAAATTTCAGAGGCCTTAACGCATCTGAGACCAAATACCTCTGGCTTTATTTTAAGCTGTGACTCAAGACTTCATTGATTGTTACTTTTCTTTTACTTACAGCAAGAGCAAATAACATGTTTCTACTTTGGATTGCTCCCCAGCCTCTGAGTCACAAACGAGAATCATGTAGATCCGTGTCCATTACTGATGTGTTAACATGAGCTCCCCCAGGGCCAATGTAAATTATAGGCTAACTGCAACCCTTCACCTCTGCTGCTCATTCACTTGCAGCCAACAGCAAACTATTGCCATCAGATGTTGTCACTTCTTTTCAACAAGGTTTTCCATAAACAAATGCAATTCTAAGTGGGTCTGGCTTTTCTGCAAGGCTAACAAAGTTAGGGAGTGTTTTCAAGCCGTTAGCAGGTGTCGTGAATATGAGTGAGCTGCTTTGTTCAGTCAAGCAAAGATGTGAGCAGCTTCATTTCATTAACTTGTGCCTGGGCATAGCGACTCTTGCTTAAAAGAGTTGGCAAGTTATAGCAATTTATTTCATTTATACACTCAAGAAATGTAAAAAAAAAAAAAGAAAAAATAGAAAGAAATTAAATATCAGGAAATCTTCCCCAACTGGGTTACAGTTTCAAGGAGGAACAGAAAGAAAAGTATGCAAAGAGAGACAGTAAATAAATGCCATAGCTGTGAAGAGATAAGATGATACTTGCACTGGCAGTCTGATTCATGGCTCATCTCTCTGGGTTAGATACCAGCAGATTTGCCCGAATGAGGTTTTATGAAATAGTGTGTGAAAAAACATCTTCATAATTTTTTTTAAAAAGTTGTGTCCGCTCTTAACTGACTAAAATATGTATTACTAAAGCTTAAGTTATTGTAGTGACAGGTCAGACTAAACTGGTTTTAGAGTTGGGCAGTGAAAGTCACTGAAATAAACTTCACTATTTTCAGCATTTTTTTTGAATAAGAGATTTCTGTATGAATGGAACAAGTGAGTAAACAAACTAGACTATGAGAGGATAAAAAACAATATTGACATTATCTATGAATATACTTGTTAACAAAAATACTATAAGCACGTAAAGATGTAACTTCAGAGGTAGAGATGATGTTTTCTACATAGAAAAGGGAATAATGAACATAAAACATGCAGTGCAATTTCTTCTGAAATGGGCCACGACCCAAGGTGAGCAATGTGAGAACAGAACGTTCTGCGTGTACTCCATCTGTGTAAAACTGCAAGTCACACATACTTGGGCCTCTTATTAATGAATTGTACTGTACAGAGATCAACAACTATACCATTTAAGGCTGTGAAATAAGCTCCCTCAAGCATCCATGCTGACCATCATACAACACTCAAACACAGGATGTCATTGATGTTAAGGAAGCTGTTTGGAAATATCAGCTACTTACTGTTTTTGCCCTCAGTCATTAAAGTATGGTGGTGAAAGGGATTCAGCTGAGTTTTGAGCCAATCAAGCCACAATTATGTTTGTGGATGAGAGATAAAAAAGCATTTTCTACTGACTCCGTGGCCAAAAATGAGCAATGGTCAACAGATACACATTGCTTCTTTCTCCAAGGCCGCCTCACTTGATAGCAGAGGATGATAAACTGCTACACAGAAACTTGTCTGCAACTAGTTTCTTCTTTATCTTCCCTTCATTCCTCTCTCCCTCTCTCTTTCATCATCCTTTGAAGTACAGCTCTGACACATCATCAGGGCATATGCTTTATAAGGCTTGGACTCGGGTGAAACAGCTTAAAATGCATACTGTAACATATCATTTTTATGATCAGGTCTCATCAGCATATTTCATCCTTCTCACAGTAGTTTAGGAGCTTGTTTGTCAAGTATCACTGGCCATGAGTCTGTGTAACAAAACTGAAAATATGTGTTTATCTTACATCCATTGTCTAGTGATAAAAAAGCAAAACAGTAATTCCTAAAGATTGAAAATGTGGCCTTCATTCAAGCTGGCAGCACACTACACGATTATTTGCCAGATTTTACAACGATTGTCAGTCGGGCATAGTCGGCTCTAGTTGGGGCTAGTTTGGTTCAGTCTGCCTCGCCAGTCTGCAGAAAAATCTGTTGGTGTGTCTGGGGAAGCGACTCAGATCTCCAAGTGTGTTACAGAAACCGACCCGACGCGACCTCAGTCGTAGTCAATGAAACATGTTTGAAAACTAGAGGCAACTACACCCAACTGGGAGCTGCGCATCAGAACTGCTGCAGCCGCATGTGCAAAGTACTGCGTGAATTTCCTACTGAAGCCCAGCATACGATCAAATCCTGACAATGTCATGTGCACAATAATTTTCAGATGAAATCTATGCATATGCATGGATCCAAGTTGGTAAATTTCCTTTTTACATCCCAGTAAACGTGGAATAGAGTGCAGATGTTGGAGTACTACCTGCACCGGGGATTCTCCTCTCTGCACGATCAGAAAGACAAAATATGACTACGGAAGTGAAAAAAAAATAAAGAACTTAACTGAGAACGAACTTGAAACTGTTTAGGGGCAAAAAATGTGTTCTACTCCGGCATTACACGCAAACATAGGAGACGTGGTGAGAAGTGTGCGACATGCTGCTGTGGAGTCAGACTCTGATGGCTCCCAAGGTTATTACATATTTGTGAAACATATTTGTTTATAGGCTACAGCAGCCTCCTCACAGTCCAATGTCACTTTAAATATTGTATCTGTTAGCCGACACAATTTATTATTGTAACAGCCAGGTGCAGGCGCAGCCACGCGCCACTGCCTTGGGAATTTGTGATGCGCGGATTGATGCGCATATTTGAATAATCTTGCTTGTCCCGACCCACAGCTATTAAATACACTCCGTGGCGATGCAATGCTATTTTTTCCTGTAGGTGCACAGGGGTGCTGACCGCATCATTTATGGAGCTGTTAAACATTTTATGTAATGCCACACCAACAGCCATGACACACAAACGCATACAAACACACACGCGTGTATTTAATACCCATTCAGCATTCATTGATACCCATTCAGGTCTATGTTTACTTTCTCCAAAAAGTCTACGTAGAATCTAACCGCAGTACAACACTGTTGAAGAAAAAATTAACAACTGATGTAGGCACGCCGCCACAGCGCTGCATTTTACGCATGGACACACAACAGCCTCAATTACAAAAATCTACCTGATTCTGCTGCCAAATAACACGGCAGCTTCCAAATCAACAAATGCATTTTTAAATATCACACCACAGGTCCCACGGGACAAGGGTTGGCTCCGGCATCACTATTTTGTGCATCTTCTTCTTTTCTGTATAATGGCGGTTGGCATACAAGGAGTCGGTGATTCTTGTAGTTTGGAATCCCGTGGAGGAGACAGTCGTTAAATGTGTAATCCCCAATCTTGGATGATCCAATGGAATCTTGTCTGTTAGCGTGAATGTCCCAGTCTTTTCAAAATCGGCAACAACTGTGACAGTCGTGTAGTGTGCCGGCAGCATTAGCTAGAAAAGGGTGGGAGAATGCTACTGCACCCCCCACTCTAAAGCCTAAAGCCACAGTTGCAGCCCTATTGTTTCAGAGACCTTGTGACATAAGCCTGCTTTTGATCATTGCATATGCATAGTTAAACCATTTATAGTAATCTCTTTTCATGAAAAGGAGTAAAAAACAGCGTTGTGAATCAATAACTGACCTAGGCTAGCTTGGAAACCTGGCTAAAAAGAAAGAAAGACTGTAAAGAAATTCTGCATTTGCTACATTGATGTGATATTTCTTGGTGTAAAGACCAGTTTATTTATAGACTTTAAGCAGTTGTTTTTATTTGGCATCAGTGTAGTGACAGAAGCTATAAAGTCTGAACTGTATACCATTTACAACAAAACAGCATTCAATGTGCATTTCTGTGCAATGATTGTAATTAATATTTTTTTTTCTTTGTTTTTAGGCTGAGCAAGTAGAGTAACAGACTCTGCACCATGAAGATCTTTCTCAGTCCACTGATGCCCTTACTACTCTTCCTCATCCTTCCTGGCGTTACATGTACGCAACGCCTACTGTGCCCAAGATTTTGCTCCTGTTCTACTCCGTTCACCATTTTTTGTTTCCAGAGACGTGCCTCTACCATTCCCAAGGAAGTGGACTCTACCATAAGCAATCTCTACCTGTTTTCCAATGGGATTGAATTCATTACAGCTCGGGACTTTGATCATCTACAGAACGTGCAAATGCTGGATCTCAGTCAAAACAAACTGACCGAACTTCCTGACAAGGTGTTTGAACCTTTGACTTCTTTGAAAAACCTGGACTTGTCATCCAACCAGATAAGCAAGATTTCAAAGGAATCCTTCCATGGTATGGCACTGCTTGAACGCCTTTATTTGTACAGTAATCAAATCAAGACCATCCACCCTGCGGCCTTTAATGGACTGGAGAACCTGCTGGAACTCAAACTACAGGGTAACATGTTAACATCTTTGCCCACTCTCTCTATGTCCCAGCTACTGCTGTTGGACCTTCGTTTTAATGTTTTACCTAATTTGGGTCCTTCGGATCTCCAGACCCCAAACCTGGAGTCACTCAAATTGGGTGGTGTGGGGCTCACAAGCCTGAACAAGGAACTCATAGGTAGTCTGAAGAATCTCCATGAGCTGGACATTTCCGATAACAAACTTGAGTCTTTCCCTTCAGCACTAAAGGAGACCCCAACGCTACTCGCTCTAAACCTGTCTTTGAACCCAATTGGTACTTTAAGGGCCGAGGACCTGCAGAACCTCAAGGAGCTCTACGACTTAGACATTAGAGGCCTTAGTCTACAGGGTCTGCCTGAAGAGTTTCCCCAGCTCTTCCCCCACCTCAGAAAGCTCTCAGTAGCAGAAAATCCCTTCAATTGCCTCTGCAACTTAGCTTGGTTCCCAAAATGGCTCAGAGCCCAAAGCATCTTTTTGGAGAAAACAGAAGAGACTCGCTGCCATTTCCCTCCCATCAATGCTGGAAAGGTGTTAGAAAGATTGGATCACAGAGATTTTGGCTGTCCCACCACAACTACGATCACCACAAGTACAGTCAAAACTACTTCTACCACACTGTCTGTTCCAGTCACTACTTTCCCAACTACTACTAGAGTAATTCAAGTCCCAAGAGCTAGTGACAACCCAGCTGACAAAGAGGACTTTCCCTTACCCCCTGTCCCTGCATCCCCCAGTAGCAGCAGCGTTGATCCAGAACTGCATTTCTGTCCCCCTCACACCTGTCTGAATGGTGGTACTTGTCATCTGGACCAGAATGGTCAAGTAGAGTGCACCTGTCCACATGGAACCTTTGGCATGTATTGTGAAGTCCAAAACCATTCTCCGCCTTCATCACCTAAAGCTGAACCTCCAAAGGCAACGGTTACTGCAGATCCACCAGAAATCAGCTCCCATCAAGCAACTGCAACTTCAATCCTGCTGGACCTCCATCACTACATTGAAATGAGACCTTTCATTCGTGGAATCCGCCTGACCTATCGCAATTTGTCTGGGCCGGACCGCAGACCAATTCAACTTAGCCTCCCAGCATCCTTTCCAGAGTACAGACTTAGAGGTCTGAATCCCAATTCCACCTATGCTGTGTGTGTCAGTCCATTAGGTTCCCCCAGTGGTATTGACAGTGTCTGCACTGAGGCTCATACAGCCCCAGAAAGCACAAGGGGCCCTGATGCGAGGTCTGAGGGCCCAAAGATTACCACTATGCTGGTGCCTGCAACTGCTATCTTGCTTCTTCTGGTACTGATTGCAATAGCAGTGGGAGTAGTATGCTATCTACGCAGAAAGAAGGCCAAGGGCCACCTGGACCTTGACTGTGAGCCATCTCAGCTAGAGTTGGATGGGGTTAAAGCAGGGTTAGACAATGGGGCACTGCCTCACAAACAGCAACATCTTGTGATACCTGAACCTGCTGTTCAGAATGGAAGTCTGGAATATGAGGTGTTGCTACTACAAGACAACAGTACATCAAATAACAACATGTCCTCACACAAGCCTTCGTACTTTTAACAGCTGGCATTGACAGCTGAGAGTTTAAGGTGGGTTTTTGATTACCCTTCTCTGTCCCTCCACATGGAATACAAGGAGCAGAATTTGCAGCTTGAAAGTGGACATAGTACAAGCAGCCACCAGCAAAGACATTAATTTAAGTCACTGCCCATTGTTTGTCAAAGTAGACATTAAATAAGTTTTTTTTTTTTTTTTTTAAGAATTTGTTTGGACTTTTGAAAGCATCAAAAGTGATTACTTTACATGCTGCGTCCTGCTACAATAATATATCCTTAATGAACTTAATCCGACAGGCTGTGATGCTGGGACTGATAGTGTGTTGTCATTGGCTGAAATTTAGGGCAAAGAGACATGATGAGCTCATGGCTCCCTTTATGTGTCCTGTTTGCGGACTGAAGTGGACTTGAGCTGCCTTTCCCCATCTCAGCAACCCAACTCAGTCTCAGCAATTGTGTTTGCTGCACTGTGGAACTCCTACGTGCTACCCCAAAGGGATCAGTGCATGCTGTGAATGACCTATATGACACCAAATGAAGTTGTGCGGAGAATATATATGATGCTTGTCTTGCTTTATTTGGCTCAAAGACTGTTTTGTATGATTTTTATGTTTCTTTGTGTCTTTTTTATTGTAACTGTGCAACATTGTGAATGTTAAAACCCTTCAATACTCTCCACCCCACTTCTTGTGACTAACAGACAAAACAGCAGATTAAAATCTTTGAAGATTTGAACTCATTTGGTACCAGTAAAGTCAGTCAAAGGGCTTTGCCCCCAGAATGTCAGACAGTCTAAGTAGATGTGAGTCTGGACTGAGTAAAGACTAAATCCCCATTCTCCACACTGAAGCCCTCAGTGTGCTTCGCCATCACAAAGGGAGAAGGGAAGCAGGATTATAACAAGGTACAGAGGGAATCAGTTGACTGAACCCCTTCTTATTTCGTGTACAGTGCACTGCGTTTCAAACATTCTAAAGTTTATCTTACAGTAAATACTCGAATGATTACACAACTGCAAAAGAGATCTTCAGAGGTTCCTTTATTTATTGTTTATTTTCCCTGTAAGGGAAACTGTGTTGTCCCACAACCACAATTCAAACACACAATATTACTTGGCCTGGCTGAAACAAGCAAAGCAAATACTGGATGTGTATTGTGTTTCTCTTGAGTAAAAATAGTCTGCTGGATGACGTGCTATGCACAATTTCACCTTGGGACAGTAGGCCCCCTGTTTTGCTTACTTGTACCTAACCAGGCTACGGAAAAGCCAGATGTACCACGTAATAATCTTTAGATTGTTATGTAGAGGAAAATAGAGAAAAGTGCTGAAATCTGTGAATATGCCGCAAAGAAGGAGTTACAGTAAGTAGTATTGTGTGTGTGTGTGTGTGTGTGTGTGTGTGTGTGAGTGAGATGTATGTGTGTGGAGATCTCTTAACCTCTGTGATGATGCAAGTACATGTTCTGTCTTGTGCAGAAACTTGCAGACATCAAGTTACCATCAGTTTCTTCCTTAATATGCCCACATGCCTAGGAGTACTTAAAGCCCCCACAACTCTAACTATGAGGAAACACACCAAAGAGATATGTGAATGCCTGTCAGGTTGCACACAGTATTTCCAGCTCACATTTTAAACTTCCATGCCAGCAAATGCCTTTAAATCAAGTGATGCAACTGGAATATTTGTCTGTAAAATAGAATACATTGAGGATAACCAAAAGCATTTTCGATGTGATTGTTAATTTTTCCCTGTTTATTTTGGGAAGCTGTTATTTGTTGTTGTTCTTTTTTTTTTAATTCTGTGAACGTATTTGTATAAATGGAAAGTGATATTATTAAATGAAAATACAAATGTAAATAAATATTGTTTGCTGTCTTTGTCATAGCCAACATATGACTGAGTTGTTCAGCATGTTTGTTATTAACTTTCTTTCTTTCACTCAGTGGGATGAGGAAAGTAACCATAGGATGGGAAATATCAGGAAAGAGAAATGAAAAGTGCAAACACAAGCATACAAGTCATGCAAATGAGGTAAATTCAGCATTTGTAATTAGACACAAATAAATCCACATTATGATGAAACACAATTTCTGCTTCTTGATAATACAAGAATACAGTCAATCAGCGTGTTCTATAATTCAATTCAAGAATTTAAACGGTTGAATTTTACATAAACTTTGTACCTATAAAGATTATTTATAACATCTACTGTAAAAACATGAGAGGACAATAGTACAGATTTTCCTGTAAAAGGAGCCAAAACTACAAAAAGCGATTGTTAAAGTCAGATGTCTGAACACTGAATGTTAAAGGAATCCTAACACAACCAGTTTTCCATTGATGGCACCACTCAGGTTTTTGCATGTTTGTTTTTAAAAAATAAATGCTAAACTGAAATATCAATCACGGTAAGGTATTTCAAATGATAATGCCTAATGCAACACATGCTAATATGCTCCCAACAGTGTTTCTGTACAATGTTGGTTGTGCATAAATATATGGAATCAATTAAATTACTAGATAGCATTATGGAAATACTGTATCACTGATATATAAAAGTGAATCTTGATGGGTTTTTTTTGTTTGTTTTTTTAATTATGCAAAAATGTATTAAAAATGTAAACTGACAACATTATCTCTAATGCCTTACCGTTTAGTATAGAGTGTACTAATATACTACAAAATGATTAAAGTTTTTCCAGCAGTGCACCACAACCCAAAGCAAACATTTATAAGACTGCTTTATGTCTGCTGACAAGAGGTCTTTGACTTCTTCCTAAGCAGCAGTGAGCTGGAGGCAAAATGGAAATGATTGTAATTAAAAACACTCAGATTAAGGTAGTATGTGGACTTAACCATTGCGAATGACTCACTGCTCCTAGCCAAAATGGGTGTGCATTGTTTGTAAACCCACAAAATGAAACAAGCTGACCACCCATGTCTTTTATAGGTAGGATGCTGGTAGGGGATCGATGCAGGATGCGCGCACACACACACAAACAAAGGCTTGAATATATTGGCCCATAGCTTGAAGCTTTTGTGCAATGTCCCACGCTTATAATGCAAACACATAAAACAGCATCACTGCTCTCATGCAGGCACAATTATTTCAATTTTCTCAGAGGAAATGTCTTTGTGAAATAATGAGGGAAACAATGAACCCGCCTAGATGGCAGTAGATTTTAGCTACTTTATGTGTCTGAAACTGGTTTATCTCTACGTTTTTGAATGATTATCAAACTAATAGATATGTTTATTTCTTGGTTCATTCCTAGTATTTTTTTCAACCTTAATTTGGTTTAAAAAAAAAAAAGTTATAGTATTCCAATAAAAAAAAGATAGATAGATCAAAGATGGTGTCAAACAGAGTGATGGAGGCCAGTGAAGGAAAAGAATTTGTTTCTGTCCCACACTATATGGATTGACATTTAAAAATGTGAAAATGTTCAATGTACTGTGGCATAAAGAGGAAGAGCAAAGAGTTTGAGTGTCCATCTGTATGTTTCTCTTCATACAATCCATAGAACGTTTCCTCTTTGAAGCTGCTGCTCAATGGCTCTTACAATAGTTCAACAGACAGTTTTAACAGATTTCAACAGGGAAAAAAGACATGGAAATATTTGGATCATAGTTTTTTTATATACAGGATCATTGAACACAAGCACTTTTTGTTTAACCTCTGCACCTTTCAGTCTTTAATCCAAAATACTTTTCACCTTTTTCCTTTTTTTTAGCAGCCCTTGCAGCACAGTTAAACTTACAGTAAACTTAAACCATCTCTCCTGCATCACCAAAGATTAAAGTCAGACACTGAATTGCAGCGCATTTTGCAGCACACAGCCTGTTCAAGGCAACGGAAAAAAAAAACGTGGATGGAAACGTTATTTTTGGTATTTAGCGCTTCATCACCTGTTAGTATTTTAAAAAATGGACATGCATGTTTGTTTGTTTTTTAAATTCCTGCCTCTAGTCCCTTTAAAAAAAACAACTGATCACTTATTTTATTGTCTGACAAATTATTTGTTATTCCTGAGCTGCATTTCATTTCCATGTTGCTCTGTGCTTAAAAAAACAGAACTGTGGCAAAATAGAGTAAAAGAGTGGAGCGAAAAGCGAAGAGCTGAGTAGAGAAAACACACCACCACTTTGTTTTTGGAACCAGATTTTCTGGCTCCAGTTTTTGGCCCTCTGCTTGTTTCCCCTTCAGAGCTCAGTCTAACTCTCCTGCCACACATTCCACCTTCTCTCTGTCTAAATCTTTCTGAAGCACTAATAACAGATGAAGGGTGGTGTGCCACCGGTTACTCTCATGCCACACAGCTGCCAGTCGGTTCCAGCAGATGGCCTAGATGCTGCTCAAGCAAAAAGCAATGAGGAGAGAAAGATGAGAAGTCACAAAGAAAGAAAAACAGGAAAAGAAAGCAGTGGAAGAATTTGACTTTGGTTAGTTCCTGGCAACACGCATTAACAGGCACACATGCAATTCATTTCACGTGCTGTTCGGAAGATTATTAGATATAAAAACAAATGAAGTGCAGATATTTTCTCCCATGCATGACTTTTCATTTCAGTCTTTTTTAGTCATCATCTCTCCTCTTTTTTTTTTACTGGAAATGGACACTGCTGGAAGGTATGTAATATATAACAGAAGGGACCCATGGACCTAAATTTGTATCAATATAGGTCTGTACACATAGCTGGGCTGCACCCTGGGCAACATGGGGCCTCATCCATATATTAAGGCCTCTTGCAGCATACTTGGTTTGTTTGGTCTGTCTCTATAGCCTTTGGTAATGTACAGATATCAGCTGACAACCTGTTTATAACTCAGGGTTTGAACTCTTTATCCTACACTGTTCTTTCTTTTCATTTAGAATCAGCCTAGCCCCTAGTTGTAAATGTTAAAGATTTTAATTATTGGTACAGATCACCATAAATACTGCAACTTACTGTAATTTCTAATCATTTGGGTGGAAATGTTGTTAAATCAAACAAAAATAAATTCAGGTGCATTCAAGCAAATTAATTGTTCAATTTAACAAATATCTTTTCCAGAGGTATACTGTAAATTAATCAAAGAGTTCCATTTAGCTGATGGGGGGGGGGGGGGGGGGGGGGGGGGAGGACATAACCCAAAGACTCAATTATGTTCACAACTAACTTAAAAGAATCAAAACAAAATTTGGAGCAACTTTTCTCAACATTAGTAAGCATCAAATAACTGAAACACAAACTAAAAAGTAAGGCCTCCTTCACAACAACCACTTCTCAGTGAAAAGTGAAGGAAGCATCGACTAAAGACGTCCATAGTCCCTCATTTCAAGCTTACTGATTTCTTAAAACCATAGGAGCAATGTTGCTTATCACAGTTTATACAAACAGCAGAATCACTGTTTATTTGCAGCCTATCTTAGTTTGCATGGTCTAATACAGGAGGTGTTGGCACGTTAACGTTAGTAAAAGCTATTCAGCACCATACTTGAATCCAATGATCGATCTACTTCTGCCTGGACAACATGAACACACACTAAAACAGTTCTGAGAGGATTTTTTTTTATTTTATTTTTTTTTACTATTTCAAATTGTGTTCATTATTCATTAATTTTTGTACAAACAAGCTAAATATGAATGCTTAATATAAACAACATAAATGTGGAACCAAATGTAGAGAGGATGATCGAAGAAAGGCTGGGAAATAAGAAGCAGAGAATGGAAGGAATTAGATTAAATTAAAGAGGTGGTGCAATGATAAAATGAGAGGGGAGAAGAGGGGGAGGGGTAATGTTGCTGACTGAGTTCAAGCAGGGTCACATGCATTGATAAGTTTACTTATCATTGATGAGAGGCGCCGTGTGGAGGTGTGTGAGACTGTGTGTTTATATGTGTGTGTATACAGACAGCGATGGAACAAAAGAGCACCTAAACAGAAACGCCTGCCACCCTAGGGAAGCAGCTTAAGCGTGTGTCTCATTTCAAAGGAATGGAGGGATGGTGGGTGGGGGGAATCTTATTTATTCAGACAAGTATAAGCAAATGAGTAATCTAGTATTAATGAAAGGGAGTGGAGGCTGTAGATGGTTTAGAGGTGGCTATGGGATAGAGGAGAGTCCAGAAGGGTTTAAGATACTAATGCATATTGGTAAAAGCTGTTTTATTATCAAGCTTGCCAGAAGAGTAAAATCTAAGTGTGTCAGCTTTGGAGCTCACGAGTTTTGCTGGAGAAACTGTGAGCTCAAGCATCGAGCTATCGTTTTAACTCATCACATCTAGTTATTGTTGATGAGGGACACAGATTTTTGGTCTCTTTTCCCAAAATTAAAAACATGTGTAACCATTTGAATACAAAGCTTCAATAGCGCAAGGGAAAACGTTCATTGGGCTGCCATGATCAGAAGTACCAGAGAGAAATGTGGAGCTCACTGTAAAAGTCCAAAGGTGAACTACTATCAAGAGTTGTAGATAGTCAGCATAGTTGACTCATGTTTTGTATAATTGTGATAACTTGTGACAGTATTATTAATATCTGTAATTGTCTTCATTTGTGTGTACAAAAACAGCTTGATAAAACCAATGTTAAAATCATATTTTCACATGCTTTTGAGGATCTTCTACAACTAACCAGCATGCACTTGTACAAAAGTGGATGCTGCCTTTGTTAATAAACCAGAGGTTAGCATCATGTCTTGGGAAATTTTATGCCACAAGTCATAGTGTCATTAGTATCAGTATATAATATTGCATTTAAATTATTTTCCTTGCATTGTGAAACCCTAATGAGGCAAATGTGACCTTTTTAGCCTGCATAATATAATAATAATAAAAAATTTATATAGAAACCAAAATTATTCACATGGCAAGTTAATCGTTGGTTAAAATTTCACCATCACAGCAGTCACAGCCTAATAATATCTTATTCGTCATGATCTAAAACCTCAATTCAACATTTTCAGCCTAAGTCTTTTCAGACAAAAGAACTATGGGAGCAAAGCATGGTGCCTTTCATTGTTTTATTTTAACTTTGTGTTGTAATATTCCCACTTTTACACATTCTGGGAAATCAAAACAACTTAAGGAAGAGACAGACTAAATATGATACCCTTGTTTTTGACAATGAACTCTTAGCCTAGAGGGAAAACTGACAGCAACATTTAAAGGGACTTGAGGCAAGATTAAGAAACTAAACTCGCGACTGGCGCTTCAGGTAACTGCAGCCACGAGCCAAGCAGTCAACGGGAGCGTGCACAAACTGAAGCTATAATGTTTACTATGCTTTTTCTTCTTAGTTACACTTTTTAGTGTCTTTCAGTTGATCTGGATCTTTTGCTGGCGGCAGAAGAATCCATAACTATCGCTTACAGTGTTTGAATTTACCGCGACCGTCTTCTTCCTGTATCAAAACTGCGGATGAAGTGTCATTTGACATCACGTCCGCAAGGCAGCGCGGGAAATTCGGACACCGAATTGCAGCGCATTTGGCAGCACACAGCCTGTTCAAGGCAATGGAGAGAAACGTGGATGGAAACGTTATTTTTGGTATTTAGCACTTAATCACCCATTAGCATTAAAAAAAATGGACATGCATGTTTGTTTGTTTTTTTAATTCCTGCCTCTAGTCCCTTTAAGGTGCATACTTTCTACATAAAGTCTTAGTTTAAAATTAGCCAATGGATAAGGCTTTAACTGTCTACATGAACCATTTTTAAAATAAAAGAAATTTTAACTGTTAAGTAGATCTATGCAACTTTCTGACCTTATAAATATGTGTTTCGTATTCAATTTGCACTGTATTCCTGCAGCCATTGCTGCCCAGAAGTATCACAAAGCTGAGAAACAGCGCATTACAACTTTTTCTTCCATCACTTTATGGCTGACCTCGACTAATACGCACCATGGTTGATTCAGCAAAGAAACATAAAAGAAGGCAAGGAAAAGAAAAAGCAAAGGGACAGAGCAAGAGATAAGATCTTCAGACTGAGTTTTACCTTCTGGAGAGAGCTCCAAGTACAGGTAAGATACAAAATGGATACCAAATTAGTTGTTGTCAGGGGGTGTATCACTGTGAAAATCAGCCAAAGTTCAGTAGTGCTTTCTTAAATCATCCAAGTTGACCTAATTATGTGTTTGCCCTCTTGGAACTAAAGGACAAACAAACTGGACACACTGACATATTAAAACAACCCTGGGGTCTATGCTCTGATGAAGTGACTATGACTCATATTAGTCACTGCAAGGGGCCACAGTGTGCTCGGCAGAGTCCCCGGCAGAGCCCCCATAGGTAATTAAAACAATATTACTCAATGTTTTACTGCATCTCACTGGATCAGCAGAACTTCTGCAAACCTAGCAGAAGAAACATACAGTATATAAAAAGATTTGCACACCAAGTAACTTTGAAAAAAGTGATCGATGGTTGTTTGTGATATGCTGCAAGAAAGGAATGCAAGATTAAGGTCAAGTCAGGTGAAAACTAAGTTACTGAGTCTGGCGCACTATGAAAGACTTATTTAACTGCAACCACTCACTGCTGTTTCACACCTCAAATTACAGCTTAATACTGAAAGAAAGCCAAGAAAATAAAAACTACAGCTGCAATTAAAGCTTTTTAAATCATGATCAAAATATTTAATAAGAGCCACATGCAACATCTGCACCATGCCTGGATCTGATCTAGAAATGAGTCTGGGAGTTATTTCATGCAAACGGGACCTAAAGTACAGTCTAAAACTTTGTGATCAACAACTAACACAGATCCTCATGTACTTAATGTACTTATACACTTTGCCTTCCAACAGGACAGAGAAGCAGCAATAGTAGCCTGTTTGACTTGGAAATCATCTTCATCTTTCTGATCTCTTTTGACTTCTCATTTTCATTCTTCCATTTGTCTTTTCTCCACACAAACAGAAACATTTATTTTAACATGTTATGCTAGTACCAAAACCTGCAGTGCAAACACAGCGGTGAAAGTGCAATGTCTATTACTTACTACACGCTGGCAAACCTCTCCAAACCCTTGAGGTCAGGCATACAGACCCCTGATACATCCTTTAAGACTCCAGCAGACATTTATCAAACGGTCCTGTGTACACATCCTGCATAACTTTCAAACTCTGCTTGCATCACAGCCATGCTATGTATACACATCTGCAGATTCCACATTGTTTGTGGCTGGAGCTCCTGTGTACTTCAAAATGAAACTGAGATAATCTGTACCGTGGGTGGGCATATTACACGCATAGGCAAGTGAAAAAGAGAAAACAGATTCTTCTCAATTTATTAGCTCTAACAAGATCAGTACAAACATGTAGCTGGAACAGAATAAAGCTACCTTAGGGTAATGTAAAGGCTGGCAGTTCAGTGAAAAATCATTTCCACACCATGTTTGGGTATGTGTGTATGCGTGTGCAGGGAGTGGAGGGCGGTGACAGGCACAGATTATGAGCTTGTAAGACTTTTCATCACAGAAAGCACTTGGAGTGTCTGTGCTTGACAGCATGATTTACATACAATTTTTACAGAATGGAATGGAGATCTCCATATGTGCTGAGGTGGCCTCAATGTTTCACAATTACAAGAAGACAAAACTGAGATCATTTTGTTTAGTAGCAAAGAGAAGGAGGTCGGCATTGGTAAACACTTTCAGACTCAAGCCCTTAAAATCACAGAACAAGTTTGTAACCTTGGAGTGTTGATAGACTCACATCTGACTTTCAACAGCCTCATCAATCACTGAAGCAGCTTTCCACCAACTCATACACACAACAGAATTAAAACTTTTGTCTTTCAAAAAGACCAAAAGAAACTCAATCATGGGTTCATCTCCAGTTTACTGTAGTGGTCTTTTAACAGGACTTACCAAATAAAGAGCATTAAACTGCAGCTTATCCAGAACGCTGCTGCTAGTTTTAACCAGAACTAAAAGGTCTGAACACCTCACACCAGTTTTAAAATCTTTACAACTTCCAGTTTGTCAGAGTAGATTTAAAACCTACTGATCACTGAACATTTTAGACTAAGAATACATCTATGATATGTTCAGAGAATATAAACCTAACATAGCTCTTAGATTCAAGAAATCAGGTCAGCTAGTCCAGACCAGAGTCCAGACTAAACATGAAGAAGCAGCATTTAACCGCAAAAACTCAGTGGAGACTAAACTTTCACCAAATGTAGACACTTAAATACAAGTTAAAAACCTCTCTTTTCTCATATTCCTATAAATGAAATCTGCACGGTATCTTTTAACTCATCTGGACTGTTACTGCCTCTACTAGTATTGATTTAATTTAGTTATTTTACATGATTTTACTATGATTTTTGCACAGATTTTTAATTATGTCTTGATATCATTGTATTTCTCTTTCTGTACTTTTTAATACTTCAAATCACCCCCCACTGTAGTGTATTAAATGTTTCATGTAAAGCACTTTGAGCAGTCTTGTACATGAAATATGAAAGATATGAACTTGCCTTGCTTAAATGCTACAAGTTCTATAAGACTGCAAACAACTTCTATACATTATATAATGCAAAACTGCTCTTATTTGCAGGGATAATTGTAAGCGGGATAACCAGTTTAACATGTATGCGTGTGTGTGTGAGCGCACACTTTAAGAGCGTGCCGTCTTAATATGCTCTGGCACAAAGGTTGATTTCAGTAATCCACATCAGTCACACTAATTCCATTCCCTCCAAACACACATCCAAACCAAACACAAATGCTCTCTGGCAGAACATAATGGCCATCTCACATCATGCAGCTGCCAAAAGGCTGGGGCTGGCTGATCTCTGACCTTTGTCTGCGCCATCAACTTCCGGCCAACAAACACCTGTTTGTTTCTAGCTACTAATAACCCTCAGCGGAAAGGGTGCGTTTCAGACTGACTTATTACACTCAAACACAGAAAATACTGATCTGTTAATCCTGTCTGCAGGGAGGGTCTGGACAGTCACAGGTGTCGGGGTGCTGATTAGTAGTGACATGGTGAATGAGTAGCAGACCAGGATAAGGCTGAATTTTAAAGCCTGTTGTTTGGTAATTAGAGAGCTGGTTAACATATCCTGACCGGTCAGAGTGAAACAAGGACAAACACAAGCACATTCTTTCAATGCCCGCATGTGTATAAGGCCATTTATACATACATTTGTCTTTGAGGAAAACTCTGAAAGGGCAGTTTATGTAAACATGTAGCTCTCCACTAACATTCCAACGTGGTAGAAATAAACTGCGTTTTCTAACAAGATGAATCACATTAATGAGCAGGAAAAAATACTAAATTCTTTAAATCAATAATTATATTCAAATAGAAACAGTTTCTAACACCGTACCTACAGCTCCATCCAATCTGATGCTATGTGAGTTTCATATTGCAATGGTTACAAACCCAATCCAAATTCCTGCAATAAATTAAAGAAACAATAAGAGTGCTGAGCAGCATGCAAAATGTGAGTCAGTCTTTGACCCCACTGCTGAGTGCAGATAGAGGAGACTGTTAACTTTAATACTCTATTGTAGTGGCTGTTTGTGATGCCAAGCATTAATCCTGCTTATCAGAAAATCCTCCATCATCATTAAGAATAGAGGTTAAGAAATAATGACCTGGCTCTCAGGTATATTAATCTTCCTTATACAACATTTTCCATCACTCTGACTAATTTTACAAAACACAAAGGCTCAAATGACTTGTGGCATAACACAGGGCTCAGTCCTGGGTCCCATGCAAATTGTGTTGAATTTAAAATCCTACTGCTCACTTTCGAAATGTCAGAATCTTCATAAACAAGGAGGATAAAGTGCTTTTTGGTAAATTTGGTTCACCGCTATAACAAAGCACCTACATGATTAAAATATGCTTTTCTCACAGAGAGAATACCAAATTTGGATTTTTAATATGGCATGAGTAATGATGTTTTTGATTATGCATTAATGCCTTTAAAATTTAACATGCTAATTTCACAGATTAATATTTTGACAACCTTTATAAAAATCCAGATTTTTTTTTTTTTTTTTTTTTTTTTTTTTTTTTTTTTGACAAATGGAGTCTTCGGGCGCTTTCAGACTGTAGGAACCTTTTTGAGTTCCTATAACCTTTTCGGGAACCGGGTCGTTTTGTGCATTCGGCCATATACAGTAGGAACTAGGGACCTCGGACCTCAGTTCCTATAACCTTTTTAGCTCTTACTCCGAGGCAGGGTCTTTTGGGGGTTCCATAGGAACTGAAATATGTAGGTGTTTGGTAGAACTGCCAAGCCGCGCCCCTTGCGTGAGCTCCACTTCTTCCAGCCCCACCATATTTAAAAAGTCTCACAGCTGTTTAACTGTTTACCGAGATCATAATAACAACAAGAACTTTTACAATAGGAGTGTATGAATTCATTATTAAATCGATCGCGCCCCGAATCGATGACTATTTTGAAACGTCCAAAAGCAATTATTTTCATATTAATTTAATGACCAAATACAGCTGCAAAGTATAGTGGACGGACCGCCCACTAAGGTTCAGGGCGCACTTCAACAAAAAAGAAGCAAGGGAAAGGAAGGGAAAGCTGGTGAGTTAGCTTTTATTATAGCTTTAAATAAAAGAGATGGAAAAGCCATATACATTTGCAAATTGTGTCAGTACAATCTGCGTCACTTTAGTGAACGAACCCCGGTCCGTCCACTAAAGTGTCCAACGGACTTCAACGAAACATAAACAAGACGTTAGGGCAGCTTTCCAATGGGGGGGGGGGGGGGGGGGGGGGGGGTTCCGTTGCATGATACAAATGACCATGATGAGGGAAAGCTGGTAAGCGGGAGGCGTAGTTATAATAGGAACTGCGTTCTTAGAACCTCTCTGTCCGAATGCGCCTTATGTTCCCACTCAATGATCTGATGACCCCCTGAAATTATCTTGAAACCACCAGGGTGGTTCAAACCCCAAGTTTGAGAACTTCTGATCTAAAGTATATATTCATTGTACATTTTATTCTTATGTTCTGTGAACATCTGACTTTACTCATTTTATCGTACTTTGAAAACACTTTATCTGTTTACTATTGTTTTGGTCCGTGTAAGTTGCCAAAGGTAACAATTATGACACTGGATCGTTTAGACTTGAGCACTTAGTGCCAAAATACAACTTTTTCAAACAGAGGCAACATTTTTATTAATTCTGGACTTCATTTGCAATTGTTGGCATCGAGAGTCAACCAACTCTGGGTATCTAGAAATCCTAGGATTGAATGTAAAGCCATCTGTCTAACAGTTAAAGCTTGTCTGAAATCAGATAATACAACAGGAGGATTATTCTTAGTACGCCAGCAAATATCTACCAGAGAGGCTGAGAAATAAAATAAGAGAAAGAGTGAACCAAAAAGGAGAGCTAATCGAGAGCTTTATGAAATGCTGCTGATGGGACTTTAAGAATTGAATTGAAGTTGCAAAGAAAAGTGGGTCAAAATGAAAACGATATCTTTAAATGTGAGAAGAGGAGGATATAAGTACAGTGAAGAGTTGATGGAGTGACTGGCCAACTGTGTTTCAAGTCCATGAATGTTTATCTTAAACCCTTGGACTTACTGTATGTGGTAAATTATAGGCAGCAATTTAAAACATATACAACTCATATTTCAATGGCTAAAACATGAAAACCACCAATCTGTCTTGAAGCTCTCCACTGCCTCAATAAGTGGACCTACAGTTACAGCAAACCTCTGTCTTGTCTATCTAGCCTCTTCCAATCCACAGCGTCTGCAGACGTATATCTTGGTTTGAGCCCAGCAGGGTGGTTCTATGCTCACTGCAGCACAGTGAGAAACTCACCACCACACAAGAGAAATATAAACAAGGACACCCGCATGGCAGGCTGACGCCGCGTGCCTGTGTGGACGCCTGCCAGCCTGGATTGTGGCTTAGGGGTGAAGGTTCTGTAGCTGAGTGCCCATAGGCACCTCAAGTCAATGGGTTCACTTTAATGGAAAGTCTGCATCAGCCCGCACAGAACCCACTGGGCCTAAGAGAAGGTAGCGATTCACCAGACCCCTCTCCAACTGATGCAGCCATCTATTCCCAAGCAACCACAAGCTAAATGTAACCTACATGCGTGGTTGAAAATAGCACAACTGTGGGGAGTAAAACAGAGGAGGGAAAGCAGAAGGGAATATAAAAACATAAAAGTAGCAGGATGAGATGGAGGAGTGTGAGGAGATGAAAGGACTAATCAGGACTGAACTATTTATGGTGTTACCAAAGAGGGAAATAACTTGAAAAAAATAAAGGAATTAACATTGAGTTAAGGAGCTATCCCAGAAAAAAAGACTTGATGACATTAACGGTGATCTAAAAGAGAGGGGTCTCTTTTACTCACTCTCTCTCCAGTTCAACCACTACATATTTTCCCTCATAAGGGATATAATTTACACAAACCCACTAAAGGTCAGGAGCAGAGCGTGTGCAGTGCCAACTCCATTTCAGCAGGCATAATATATTTTTCCCTCCTTCCTTTCCATCTTTATGTCGCTCCTCTATTCTCCTTCTGTCTCCGACTGCATCCCAAACTTTGTTTCCTTTTTAACCTGTAGATATTAAGTTGGGAGATGCTCGCAATGGTTCATGTGGAATATATAAAAAGTCTTTTAACATTTAAAAATCTTTTTCTCTCTCAGCATGTGGTAGCCAGTGGTATTTCCCTTCTATCATTTTGAATCCACTGTTATTTAGATATGATTACACTCAGGAATGAAGATATGATGGTATTAAGCTCTTTGGGCCACAACATAAAACTGAGACTTGACACACAAGCTAAGCAAAACAGTGAGGTTTATTATCAAAAACCAGACAAAGTTAAAACTTTGCATTACAGACAGCAGGAGTGGTGACCCACTGGCAACTTACACCAGGCATGCTTTATGTGCACTTTCACATTTAGAGTAAATTATATCAATAAGAAAAATCTGTGTTTCTTTAAGATTCTTGCATTGTGACTGCAGGGCCAATGAGGATTCAGGGGGGACAAAAGGGACAGATTAAAAAAAAACTCAGCAAAGCAAGTATTTAGGGGCTCTCAGGAGACTTTAACAAACTTTTACATAGTAAATTACCAAGTCTTGGGGTTTACGGATTTCATATGTTTAAACAAAATTAGCTGCCTAACTATTTACAAGCTTCTAAAACAACCTTATCATGCGATCGAGGGGGCCACATGTCTAACTTTCCAAACATACAAGTGACCAACATATTCATTTAATGACCAGTTAAGTAAAATTGGGAAAAATCTGAATTTTTAAGGTCTTTAAATCTCCAGATAAGCATTTTAAATCACACATGAAAAAACTTTTTAAATGGGCCATCCAAATGTCAAAACATTTGGAAATGGTATAAATGCTTTTGCCTTTAGGCATTATGTACTGAAATAGTCCCTTTCAGGCATATCCCAACCATTAAGCTAATGACACCTGAAAAACCAGGCAATGCAAGTGGTGGAGGGTCAAACAAGAGTGGCTTTATAAAAAGCCAGATGTGCTTTTTCCCACTCTAAAGTCAGATTCCACTTACTTAAAAAAATTGTGCCTCAGTGTCAACCCGCCTGTAAAACAACCTTTGATCATTCACCAAAGTTGCATGGAAATACAGATTTCTGATGAGAAAGATAATGAAAGTAGTGAAAAAAATCAGTTAGGTTTGTAAACATGAAAGAACATGTTTGCACTTTTTCCTTCAGGCTGGAGGTTATCTACAAACCAAAAAATACCCCTACTGTAACCCAAAATAAAGATAGCTGCAGTTGCAGTGTGGAGAAAGTCTGTGTTCGTTTGCACAATGGCTCTTAGCTGACTGTGGAGACACAGCCCGTCAGCTCACAGCTATGAGTCCCCACAGCTTCAGAGTTCCAGTGGACCGTGGATGGACCATGATGATGGCCCGGATGTGTGAAAACAGTTAAGAATAACACAATCCAGCTCACCAGTGTGAGTGTGCATGTATATTTCTTGCCTGAGTTTCTTCAGTCTAGTGCTACTGAAAGGTTTGCTCCGCTGGAACACCACACAGGTGCGTCAGTGTGAAAGAACCAGCAGCTCCCCCAGCTTTGTCCCCTTGCACTGTGATGAGTAAGTGGTCTCTAAAATATTTTTTCTAAGACTGGGCCTCCTTCTTTCTCCAAGCTGGCCATGTGGTAAAACATGCTTGTCTGTTGTGCTCTGCAAAGGAGATGCACTTTTGTGATCACTCAAAGACTAAAATTCACACAGCTGGCACATAAAGAAGACCACTGGAGAGGAACATCAGCATCAGATGGGAACAAATGTTTAGGGACAAAACTGAGCAGGCCCATCATCTTTTAAATAACTGTCCTTAAGCGGCATGCCATACAAAGAGTTTCTGGTTTGAAAAGAATAAAGAAAACAAAAAGAGTCAATAAGGGGCAGTATATTAGAAATTGAGAAAGTCAGGATCCATAGCTACAGTCAGCTCATACAGATTCACTTAACCTGAACTTAAAACAACAGAACCAAAAGGAAAACAAAGAAGAGGAACTTGTGCTGTTTGTTTTAAAGTATTCTATCTTGTTAAAGTATCATCTACATGTGCAGCGCTCGACTGCACGGCTAAAAAGAGATATGGATGAATAAGTCTGTTACTACATCTGACAGTTCCTGCTGAGTGATGATGAATGCTGTTTGGAGATGGTCTGCATGTGCTGAAAAAGACAAAGAAATGGCAAACCCGTCTGGGCATGAATGTGTGTATGCTAGAGAGGCAGATTTTACGGGAATGCGCACGTGTATGTGTCTGTCCAGATCAGCTTGTAGGAAATGTGAAAAACACACACAAACATGGCTGAAAAGATCACTGGCAAGGTGCCATTCTCCTTATATTGGGGTTAATGGCATGGCAAAATCTCATGCCCTGTATTGCCACACACACACACAAGTCAATGGGATGTTGTGAAGGTGATGCTCCATCAACTTTACTGAAATAGCAAAGCCAGAATGCCATGACTTAACAGTCACCCATGTAGGTCTTTCTGCCTGCATCAATGGTTGAAGCAACACCAGCAATTCAATGTTCTCAAGTATTTTAATGGCTACTAATTGAATGAACAAATTAAAATGTTAATT
This sequence comes from Atherinomorus stipes, assembly GCA_023101725.1. NCBI lineage: Eukaryota > Metazoa > Chordata > Actinopteri > Atheriniformes > Atherinidae > Atherinomorus > Atherinomorus stipes. The sequence continues at coordinate 1,021,523 of JALJCO010010844.1, forward strand.
TTTTTCTTGAAGTTGATAGCTTAAACTTTAAATCATTTCTCAAACCCAAAAATCCCAATGATTGTTTTTCCTCATCAGCTTGTGTTCCCAAATGAGAAAAAAAAAAGAAAGAAAGAAAAAAAAAAAAACAAGGACACAAGAAGTCCACATTGGCACAATAGAAGGCTCCCAGCTCTCCCACTTGTTCCCAGCTCTTTAGTCCTCAGCCCCTGCAGCCTGACACAAAGTGCCCAAACAAAGACCGGCTGACTAATTGACGTTACTAAAATAATGTCAGCTGGCCCCATACAGAGGACCTGTGGTTGAAGTCAGTGCAGGAAAGTCCACAGTGGTTTCATCTGTGGCACACAAACTAAAGACCAACTGGTTTTTCCCCCTGGGGTCCTCCACCTTTTCTTCTATTCCTACTTCAGCTTACTCAGCACAATAGTTAACTTATTTCCTGGCCACCACCACCTCCTCAGCCCCCCACCAATTACATTTTGATGAAATTCTTTTAATCTGCTTAGGCCAAGAGCACTTGCGCAGACTCAGACATGAAACTCTGAGCAGAAAAACAGAGGGGCCGTGCAGGTGCAGAGCAGCTTTTGTTATCATAACATTTCCATAGATACAAGTGAAATCTGACAGGCAAAATGCTGTACAGTTCTTTCCGTCTGTTGTCCACTTACTGCTCAGCAACATGTGCACACGTGTACTTGCATAAAGATAAAGACACATATGTTAACGTAGCTGTTTGACTCTAGGAATCAACACCATTAAATGCCAAGAAGCGCACACACACACAACACACATAGATGGTGAGCAGCAGCATGCCTTAGCACTTTTCTAGTTAAACTAAGCGTGGCATATTGCTCCCGCCTCACTGACAGTGACACGTTTCCACAGTGTGGGCAGACAAATAGAGCCCACATGGGAAATGACATCAGCCAGGAGCACATGTGGCCCACCTGTCAATAACCAATCAGATAGCTTCTTTAATGAAAGAATGTCCTTCTGTTTTCTTGAGTTTCCTTTTCAGTCAGTGGACCTGCCAGAGAGGGGCCACAGATCACTGGTTTCTATTATGGAAACATTATACAATCATAAAAGAGAATACAATGAGGAGACAATCCACCTAGCCTGCTGCCTCTATTAAAAGATAGGAAAAGTCTGCTCATTCAAACCCACTTAGAAAAAACATAAGGAAATTTTGGGATTTACCGTCGTGCCAGATGTGGATGGGTGCTTTGAAGATATTACACTCTCTTTACAAAAATGAAAAAACTTTTGACATTTAATGAGATTAGCTATGCAGATCAGAACTGCCTCAAGTATTTGGGAAACACATTTTGCTTTGGAAGAAATTAAGTAACTCAAATGATGATTATAGTGTAGAATTTCCCAGTCTGACCTTTAGATAAAATTAACAACCATTCATTTCATGGCTTGTGTTTCATCATAAGCTAAAGTACAGAAGCAAAACAGTGAAGTTATTTTTATAAAGTTATGGCTTACATGTCACATTTTGATTAAATTAACCAGTAATGTAGAAGGTTGAAACAACTACGCATTTCATCTTACTCTTATCTTGAAATGAACAACTTAGTGCAGTCCATTTATTTTCTTTGTCCCTGTACATATGAATTACATGAACACATCTTTATTCATCCTGGTCTCTCTGTTTCTCCTGTTGTATACCTCCATTATTCTTTGTAAGCTTAGAAGGTGTGCAGTGACAGGCTGCCAATCTGCAGCGGTCCCAGAGGCAGCAACGGAGGCCAGGCTGCAGGGAGGGTGTGAGCAGGGAGCGGGGCAAAGGAAACCATCTACTAATGAGAAACACACTTCTCTCCATTGCTCAGATCCTTTTTTTTTCTACCGCAGCAGAAAGCAGTGGCAAGCTTCCAGAAGGTAAGTGGCGTCCAGAAAAAGGCATGATTTAAAAACGGGAGCTATGGCGCGCCACGGTTCCTGATTTTCATGAAAGGGACGATCATGAGCCTTATAAAAACCTGTGCTCGCATTGGGTTGGAAAAAGAGGGGGTTAAATTAGAACGCATAAAAAGGAAATTTCAACAACGACGAGAGAAATTTAAAAAAAAAAAATAGCCCAGCTAAAGAAAGATGAAAATAAAACAATGGAATAAAGTTACAAGTCAGCTTGAAAAACAGCATGAAAAATGGGATGTATCATGTTGTGCAACAATAATAGTAGAAAACTGTGGCAAGTTACTCTGGATTTGTGCTGCCGCCCACACAATTTTATCCATGTGCTATAGATAAGGGCCTGTGCCATTTCTATTTAAGCCCAGCATCTTTACTCAACCCCGCCATCAGACAGTCAGCTACTGGATATCTTACTTGACTCCACAGGGAGACAAGTGCTGAAACAGACTAAAGATGGCCCAAAGTGGTGTGAAGGCTTTTGCTAGGGGAAAAGATCCCAAATATTATTGCAAGCACGTTTTTAATAATGGAGAAAAGACATTTCTCCAGATGTTAGACAAAAAAAAAAAAAAAAATCTACGGCTGCAAGTGGAGCTCCACCGTTGTTAATGATGGAAGTGAAGTCTGACAAAGTCTTCAACTCTAAAAATGAGAAAGATTAGAGGGAAGTTTCCAAAAAATCCATCCAGTTTTGGGTCATTAAGATATTCTTAACAGCCAAGTAATGCGGTGACCTCTTTTGCCTGATGATCCTCCATTTAGTTTGAATAAAATCATAATCCAAGCAATAAAAAAGTTAAAGAAAAGTAAAGGTGGATGGAAGAAGGGAGAAGGAGAGAGGAAGGAAGGGGCTAGCTGAAGGTGGGGGTGAGAGAGACTATTTTTCCGTCTGTGGCGAGTTCACACAAAAGGGTCCTTCTGATCCCTGGAGTGCTGAGCGCATACCTGCGGGATGAAATCAAAACCCTCTGTGAATTATATTAAATATCCCCCGCCAAACACTCCACATACTTCCATGTGCTTTTACCAGCTCTGCTCAGTTCCATTAGGTTCTACTCTAAAAAAGAAGAAGAAAAAAATGAAACCACTTAATTAGAATCCCAGATCTCAGCACCTTCATAAACCCTGCTCTCTTTCCATTTTACCTATGAGAGAAAGGAGAAACAGATGAGAGCAGGGACTAATAACTACAGACAAAGGTTCTGAGGGGTGCTAAGACAAGGATGAAGAGAGGATTTGCAGAAAGATAACAGCTGTATTTTCGACAGGATAGTAAGCCAAGAAGAATAAGTCACTTAGAATTCTTGTTAATCATAGGACTTGAAAGAGGAACAGAGGATCTCTCTGAAATAGTCTTATGCCACAAAAGAAGGTGGGGATTAACAGATGAGCTCACATAAAAAGCCAATAAAAGCTTACAAAGAGACAATATCTATATCTAAAAATATATGAGGGGATTTCAAAGCACCCTCCTCCCACTTTTCATCCTCTTTCCTGGTCGAACTCCCCCTCTACTGAATTACAAACTGAAACCCCAAATGACTAACAGATTCCAGACGCCATGTTTCAACTGTCAGAACACTGAGTTCAGGTTCTTTGACAGAGCGTGTGCGGTCACATCTTTAGTCGATACCATCCCCCATGGCTGTCCTGAAGAGGGGGTAAAGCAGCTGCACTCTCAACTTGACCCTGAGGATCACCTGAGGATTGTAGCTGTGCCTTTCTCTCCATCTTAACTATCAATTTCTAAGCTGCACCTAAAGAATAAAGCTTTACTTTTTTCTTAGAAAGTGAACTCTGAGAAAAGACCAAGGCCAAACTATCTTTCAAACACCGAGTGTTTTTCTCTCTCTCTCTCTTCTCTTTTTTTTGGTCTGGTATAGTTAGCGGTGCTGCAGCTGCACCTAATCCCCACAGGAAAGCCTTCATCTGGGACTGATTTTAAAGCGCCTGAGCCAGGGTGGGAGAAAGGGGGAACTGTTCTGTAAAAGGCTGGGTCCCTTGTGGGGCTCAGACCTCCTCTCAATCCATCTGATTAAAGGGAGTTTGGCTCAATTACACCCACTGAGTGGGCCTTACTTTAAGGCATGACCCACGAACGAAAACACTGAAAAAAAGATTGTGGGAAGTCAATATGGAACATGAGGATACACATCACACCTAGGGCACTCCCATCCACCTATCACAAAGCCTCTCTCCATCGTGTAACAGCTCAGGCTGTCAGCAGCATTTACCTCAGAGGGCAAGTTCTTTGTATAACCTATGACTTGATTGGGAAAACATTGAGGTCGGCTCTCCAGGGACAATCTTGCGTCCTCTCCAATCAAGACGCTAGATGCTCGTGGGCGCCAGGTCACAGTGATCTGTTTTAATCAACTTCTTGCCAGTAAAAAGACAGAGCAGCAAAGGTTTGTCATGGTGAAAGTTGAGAGGAGATACATGTGTGTACCAGTTTTTTACTTGTGCTTGACAAGAAGAGGAAAGCATTGGTAGTGACTGAGGACAATTACATGGGTCATAGCCAGAAATGTCTGAGGTTGCAGTTTTGTCATGCTGAATTCTTAGCAAGTGACCCCTGGAGAACTCACTGTCATCTTTAGGATACAATTCTACGCTAGTACACAGGCAAACATCCTCAAGAGTTAAATGTGGTAACTGAGTGTGTGAGTAGCTGCTAAAGCTGTAAGGCAGAAATAATTATCATGACGTTTCAAGCATTTACACAGCAAGCTGGTTGCAATCATGCCCAGTTGTAAAGTTCACTGATTGCAGCTGGCTTAGAGGCCTAATTAAACTCATTATTATAATTCTGGTTTATAGAGGGAAGAGTATAAAGAGAGGCTAGTACACAGAAATCCTCACTCTTCTCAAATGTCCAGATCTTCAGCTTGTATGGAAAACAAGCCTGTAGTAAGAGCAAAACACCCCTCTCAGACACATCGCCCTCCATCCCTCATTTTTTCAGTCTCTTATTTCAACCCAAACCAAAAAAGTAAACATTTCCCCTCTATTATACTCCATCCAAATTATATTCCACCCACAACCCCATTTTACTGGCTTATGATCCTGGGCCTCTTTATCTTGTGACACTCCAAAGAAAACAGTCCTACCGAATATTGTGGACAAGCACAACTAACCTGATACAACCCAGTTCTTTGCTCCGATTACACACCATGTTTACCGCAGCTTGTTTAATTAAAAACAGACAACACAAAAAGAACAAATCCATCTTTATGTGCACCTCAGGCCTAAAATGACAAAGAGGAAATGCTTCACTGTGTGTGTTTGACTGCAAGCTTCCCCAGGAGCTCATGAAAAGTGGCTTGGTTCAATTTGCTAAAGACAGAGAAAAATGTAGACAAGTTCTCCTGAATATTGCATGAGGTCTTTTCCATAACTGCTTAGTCATACACAAGAGCAACACACTGATGCAATGCTGAACTAAAATAAAATTATTCACAGAAAGGCTACCATAATAAATACCCATAAATGAATCAAAACAGGCCCAAAGGGAAGCTAAGGACAGCTTGATTTTGGTGGGAACAGCAAACTGTTGTGCTTTTGTATGAGAAATTACTGCAGCACAGTTCACTGACTGAAATACCGTGAGCAGCGGGAGTTAGAGAAGACCAAGACATTTATTCCCCACTTATCTTATAGAACAGATTAAAGGAGACACTGTGCGAATTAGCAACTAGCCAAAACGGTTTGACCTTGCCCATTGCCTACAAACAGCCAGCCCTTTCTGTTATTAGAGATTCCTGATTACAAACTAGGCCTAAGAGGTCTTTGGCTTAATAAGGGGTTTTGCTTGCACTTAAGACAGTTATGACTAAATAGACACAGTTATTGCATTTCCTCCTCACTTTAACTTCTGAAACCTTGTTTGTTTTCAACATGGTTCTGGATGCTTCCTACTACTGAGTTTAACAGATAAGAAGGGAGCATCAGCATGTAACAGCGGCACGGGTAAGAGAAAAAAAAGAAAAAAAAAAGGAAAGGAAAGGACTGTGAGCAAAACTATATTCAAGGAAAGAGAGGAGGTGGTGACAAGAAAAGATGGAAAAATGGAGACAGGGATAAGACACACTACAATGTGCTGATAATAAATGTGAGCAACATATTTCACACGAGCCAAATAAGTGAGAAATGGGAGGGAAAAGAAAGAATGACAGCAGAGATCGAGGCCTCATCTGTCATTTGATTGCTTGGGATTTTTTTTTTTTTTTTTTAATCAGTGCTGGTGTGCTGGCAATCTGGTGGGGATGATGGATTTTCGACACACCACCCTAGTATATGATACCAAGATTGAAGTGATTTAAATCGGTAGAGTCAATGAAGAGCAGATGGGACAGCACACACCCGAGCAATTAGATCACCAGAGGGGAATCTCTGTACTTTAAATATATGGGTATCAAGATACAGGAAACCACAGGGCTTACATCAATTTCAGAGTTGATACAATTTATTCAATAAATCCAGTCTCAATTTTAAAGTGTGGAAAGACTCACAGAAGGCCAGACACTTGGTAAGTAAAAAGGCTTCAGAAAAAATCTCAACAGTTTGTCACTGCATGAGCAGGAACATTCGGCAGACATCTTTACCCAGTTTCTATTTCAGTTGTCCCATCGTCCCTCAAAAAAAACAGCACCTACACACTGAGTAAACTTCAACATTCCTCTGTCTACTGAGACACCACAGACAAACTCACCAGTAAAATTAACCTATTAACACTACCCTCTGTGGTTTTAAGGGACACCCAAAAAGATTTTTCCCAACATATATTTGAATCACAACAAGAATATTTTAGTAATAAGGAGTAACAATGGGATGTGTGGCTTTGGACATCCTCCTTTTCCATGAAAAGCATGATTATATCAAACATTGCGATGACTAGAAAGAGGCACTGTGACAGGCAACTTTTCATCTCAGTTCAATAAAAGTGGAAATGGAGGAAATGGAGATGAGGTTGTTATTCAAGACCCCGCAGAGTCAACCCCTAAACATCTCATGAAATTGAAAAAAAAAACAATGGCATTCACGAAATACTGCTTTCTGTTACGAGTCTTAGGATAATAAAACAGCTCAAAACTATTTACAATGTATGACTTGACACTCACTGATCCAACCACACATGGGCACACATTCCCAAATGCCTGTGCCACAGAAAAAGCTGAGGAATCTGTTCTGCCATGACCATTTCAAAGAGAGGCAACAAAAAAGGTACAAATTTGTATACTGGAGTGCTCTGTGCAGCGTCCTCAGTGCCTTATTTACAGTAAAAATAACGACAATAAATTTGCTTAATCCACCACAGCACGCTGGATGACCTGACAGAGTCCGGTCAGCTCCAGTTTGGAAGGACTTGGCCCGCTAACCTGTTTATAATAGCACTAAAATGCATGAATTGGATCTGACAAAGGAATCTTCACTCCCACCCCCTCCTCCATCCTTCCATTCCTCTTCTCTTGTCTCTGGAGTCCAGCCACGCTCCTGTTACCCTCCGGTCCTCGGCAGCCGTGTTTGGAAAAATAAACTGAGCGACTGGAGAAATGACAAGTGCTGGGCTGAGGGGAGAAGTGTCAGTGTGTCTGCTGCTGTTTCCTGACCCTTTGCAGTGGTTATGGACAAAAAAGACACCACACACACATACACAGCCTCTGCTCTGCTGAGACAGGACAGATGTGTGTGCGGGTCTGACCCAGGAAATGGCAGGAATGTAGAGGGACAGTGTCAAAGCTCTGGGAGGTCCACATGCCCGCCCAGGCATAGACAATGTGTGGAGGCCCGCCATACATCACTCTGTACATCTACATGTAACACACAAATAATCCCATACCACACACATATTGTACACATATGCCGTCTGCTTGCCAAGTCGGATTACACAGAGGCACAGTGTGCTGTAAGACATGAACTCTCACTGACACGCGGACATTAAAGTGCAACAAGGTCAGTGTTATGACTGTGTGAGTCTGTTAGGGGAGCAGTGGTTACACACCGATGTCGTCCATACTCACCCACTGGAAGTTCCAAGAGACACTGAGTTGAGTGAAGAGCTCAGCTTCCTGTAGTCCCAAAGCCTCACCTCACGACTACGCATCTACACACACAAACCAAAACAAGACACTGAGTACTGAAAACAAACAGGCAAAATTTCATAGAAGATAAAAGCTGCATCTTGCTTTATCTGTACAAAGTCAGGATACTCTGCAAATCTTCTAACTCCATATTGGAGTCATAGCACTAAATAATACAAGCAAACTTTTTATTTTAAATTTTTTAAAGAAATATTAATTTCTAGTTTCACAAAACCTAAAAAGTTGGGGCTGGAGCAACAAAAGAGCATCAGTATGTAGTATTTATGGGAAATATACACTGACAAATAAATATATATATATCACAACTAGGTTGATTGTTAACAGGTTAATTACAAAAATGAATATTAAAAAGAACATTTTCAGTCCCTCCATCAGCTCTGCTTGACTCTAATTTCATTCTCTAAAGAAAGTCGGTATATAGGAGCACTTCTGAAAATCACTGTGAGGGACCTCAGTTCCTTGCTGCGTCCACAAACAGAAGATGAATCTCTTGATAGCAGATAAACATACACACAGGATCCAGAATTGGTGTTAACAAATCCAAATTTTACAGCAGTTTTTGGGTCATGTGGACACGCTGCCTTCTCAGTGAAAGAAGAGAGCAACCATCAGCTTGTTACCAGCACACAGTTCAAATACAAGCATGTGAAATGGTATGAGACAGTGACTGAAACTTGGCTAGCTCTAATCATGTTCGGTGTAAACGACACAGCTCTGCAGTGGTGCAGGTCTTACAGTCATTTAAAAAAAATTTGCTGGAATACATATGTAAAAAAAATAATAATTACAAAGTAAGTCTGGAAGTGACGAGCTGCTGAAATATTGTATTATATCAAGCAAAAATGGCTATGTATATACCTTTCAAAATGACAGTCATTGATCTGCTGAGTCCTAAAGAGTGTTTTTTTTTTATTAAAACATGCCAAAGTACTAAGATTGTTGGCTTTTTTATGTGTTGCTAGTATTAACATAAAATGGACATACATTTCTCACGGAATGGCAACATTTCTCAGTTTAAATTTGCCTTTTTTTAAAATAAAAACTTACCAGTTTAATATACAACATGATATAAATACACTTTCAAATGATTCCATTTATTATTTATCTGATCTTCTAACCTTGAATTTACACTGGAAATTCAGGGAGAAAGTGGAATGTGTTTGGAGTTTAGATCCAACCAGTAAGTATGGAATGATAAATATCAGTGTCAACACTGGCTGTACTCTGAAAACCTCAATAACCTTAATATTTACTTTTTACCACAAATAACATTTCTGCGTAATTTCAGGGGTTAAGACAACTTTGGCACTGGATAAAACTGAATTACACTGCCAAAACATTTTGTTAGAGGGAGTTTACAAAATTCTCCTAAAATAAATAAACAAAGAAAGCAATTCAGGAAAAAACACAATTGTCCAAGTGATTAAAAGCACATTTTAGACTTTAAGTCACCTAAAATCATTCGATTAAGTTATAACAGGAAGCTTAAGTAACAAAAATTAAATGGATAATAAAAAAAAACAAGGACTGTACAAGTTTTTCAGAACCAAATGTTCCAAATTTTTATGAAAATCTTGCAAAAAAAAAAGTTTCTTTTCAATTAAAAAAAAAAAAAAAAAAACCTACATTTTTTGCAAGTTAAATAACAGGCAACTCCTTATGGAGCTGCAGTGCACTTATAATTACACATCAACAATCTGGGCTTAAAGTTTCTCACCGTATCAAAGCCTGTGGTCAGTAAAAAGTCATCTTTAGCCCACAGGATACGAGAATCCTTGTTGTTCTGAAGGCTCTTGGCACTCTGTGGGACAAATAATGTGAAATAGTTACTCTGAAACTGCAATTTTACAGCAAGACAAATCTTTATGACACAGTTCTGACTTCCTCAGGTAAATGTCTCTGCGAACATCGACTTCTACATACTGTAATACCAAGGCCTAGTCCAAAATAATGAGGGGGTGCATGAAAGAATGAAGAGAAGAAAGGAATATATAGAGAGGCAGAAGTATGCTGAGAAGACACCAAGGCACTTCAGGTCCCTGCGGTTGGACAGAACAGGACTTGTCCCATGAAAGGAGTGCTTGTTATTATTGATGTTGCAGACATGGTGACTTCTACACAGCGCATCTATGATTACCAAACTGTAACACTACTGTATGTGCATGCATGTGGTTTTAGCATCAAGAATTTTCTTATACTGTTTCCCCAGCAAATATATGTCAAAACAAAACAGCTGGACTGGGTTTAAAAAGTGGTCTTAAAACACAAATGGCACATGTTGTCAGAGATTTTGCCTGAAAACAACAGGGGTATTGAAGTATTAGGAATATTTGCAAAGGCAACACTGAAGTTAATGGGTTCAAACAATTGTGCAGAATTATGTATGCCTTGTGTTCAGCTCCGAGTTGATATGATGTGCTTACTGGTATTGTTAACAAAAGAAGAGAAATGGGGTTAACTAGGCTTCCTTATTAAACGTCTGACTGCTTTTTGCAGTGTGGTTTAGGCCTGAATTTATTCCTACAATCTTGCTGCTTAAAACCTTTCTGTCAGAGCAGGTAATACTGTAGTATCCGAGAGCCACACTGAGTGATAATTCACCTGGTAATGGTGGATTAGAACCAGTATTGCACTGTTTTCCTGCCTAAAAGCCATGGGGGTTAGCAGTGAAGTTTCTATAGAATAAGAGCTGTTAGCCCTTCACCCTGCTGCGTCTACCAAAATTACTGTTGTTTTTTATTACAGTCGTGCTAACTCTCAGAGACACTGCTGCATGGCACAGAAAAAGATAGAGGCTTATATCCTGTGTTTTACTCTAACAACCACTGTGCAGCCTCATTCCTGTGTATCCGTTAACTGGTTGCAGATGACAAATTGTAAAAACAAACGGGGAAAATTTAAGCTGCCATGTTGCACCCCTGAACACACAGCAGGTTAGAGAGTAACAGGAGCCTAACTGTTTGAGCTCACTGGGCACTTGATAGATCTGCAGCTGAAGCCAATGGCTCAACATACAAAGACGAATGCGGATAATTACTGTATATCATATTTAACATGAACTCTGCACATCTGTGTGAGAAGGGACGCATGCTGGGTCTTTTGATAATAACCAAAACCCCAATTCCTCATTGCACCCTGTTATTCCCAAATCCTCCCCAGGTGCTTCTTATTTTCATACATGTGGGCTCTGAATGAGAGACTGTGTTAGTTTGCTCCAGCTGCTGCAGTTCTGTTGACTAAAAATGGAGGACAGGGGTGGTCACTTTAGCCAGCAGAAGTGGCTGTAAGCGCCCTTTCTTCCCTACAGTTTACTGCTATAATATGCATTTTATTGAGTAAACGTCTACATGAGATGAGAAACTTAAGACTCTTTTTAAATAAACTGTGCACCTTTGATGGGATAGCAGAAATTCAACTTTGGAATAATAAAGACAAGTTTACTTTTATGCCAAATGCTTCACACAGTGTCAGATTTGGCTGTAACAGAACCTCACAAAGCTGTAAAACAGTAGGCTTGAACCAAAAGCTTTGAAGCTTCAATTGTTGTCATAGGAATCCATGTCAGGGACATTTTATAGTTATATTCTAGACTGCATCAATACAAAAACTTCAAGCATCCCAAAAATTAACAAAAAAAATATTACATGAATATTACTAGTTATTCCTAGGCATGCACCTTATATAAGATATTATTCATGGCTATTTTTGTGGTTGCATTAATTATTTCTTTGCAGATCATTTTTGCTTAAGTTTTGAATCCTCATTTTAAAAACAATCAGACTGTTGGAAATTTCTACTCAGCAAATACAAGGCAATTTTTTTTGTTGTTTTTTGTTTGCACCACAGCCCATACATTATCTAAATATCAAAAAAGCAGAAATTGTATGTATAACAGTGGATATTCAAACCAGTCCAAAATATGAAACAAACATTGCCCTTCCAGCTCTAAATAATATGATTCTGGTTTCATAAGAGGAGATAAAAATGAGTATTCACAGGAAGTGCATAGTCCGGTTCCTGTTTGTCGCCCTTAACATTATTTCCACTAATTTGTTTGCATGGGCTTTCCTTTTGTTCAAAAGGATCAATTATTTTTTTGAGTTTACGTATGAAAACAACTAGATAAGACTACGGCTAAAAATACAACACAAAAAACGTAAACTGTCGCTACATGTATATTGATGTAAAAATTCAGTAAATCTGACACAAAGTGTAACTCGGAGCAATCTGAGCCAGAACTCTTGCTGTCCTCTACCTCTTGCTCTTTACTCAAACAGAAATAACAGCAGCTCCAGCGTCCACATCTAACTTTCAGGCAAAACTAGATACACAGAGATAATAAGGATATAAATCTCATACATATGTATGTACAACAAGTTCATTTCCTAAAGTGTTTGACTTTTCCTCTAAACATAAAACTTTGGCCGAAGACTCCTGTGTTGGAACTGGCCTTGTCAGTAAAACAGTACAAACTATAAATCCCCAGCAGCCAGCTAAATGTGTGCTTGTGGGCCACGCTGGTGGTTCAAACTAAATTTATTGTTCTCTGAGATGAGGAACTTGATATTACTTCGTATGCATGCGCCAACATCAAATGTGCACTTCCACTTCTGCAACTCTCTTTGGGATGATACGTCTTCGTCCATACTAGAGTTTTAACTGACACGTCTGTATGTTAAACAGATGTTTTCTAGCTCCTCGTGTGTTCCCAAATAGTTTTAACCACTTAGCAGGTTTACAAAACACTTTTTACCGAGTTGGCTGGCTCTGAAACACATTTCTGGAGTAACTATCAAAGCACTGAGACGTTTGGCAATAAGTACTGGTTGGAATAAACATCTCAGTTGTATCTGAGGATAATTTTTCAGTTTGAAGTCAACTGGTTTGTCTCATGCCGGTAACTAAGCTCATATTTGATTTAATTAGTCCATGCGGAAGAGTCAGCTGAAAAATAACCATGATGAGCAGGATAAGTCTAGAGTAAACTCAGACCTGAAAAAAGGCAATAGATCAGAAAACGGGGGGGGGGTGGGGGGGGGACTGAAACTGGTGTGGTATAAACAGAGAGAATTCATTGCCATGGAGCTGCTCATCATCACCATCACCACAGGTCGATTTCCTTCCAAAGGCAAGACAATGGTCTGGCGTTGACCAAACTAGGAACAGGCTAAACTCAGACTATTTTAAACTGCTGTCTCACAGCAGCATGTAGGAGACGAGACTGCCTTACATTCTAGTAGTGTTTACAGTGTATTACATGTGAAAGTAAACAGCAGTTTTACAAGAAGAATCTGTGTCAATTTTTTTTTCTTTTTTCTTTTTTGCCAAATACCAGATTATAGCTTTTCAACAATCCATGGTCATTGTTGTCTTGATGCACCTCTTTATGATGCGCATGAATTTTCAACAAGAGACAATTTGGACAACAAACAAACAAACTGTGTCTCTAAGGCTATGCTGGTGTGAGTCATGCAGGACGATGTCCAACACTGTCCCACTGAAAAAAACCATAAACATTTTAAGAAAAAGACATTGCCTTGGTGGTAGCATGTCTCTCCAAGAAAAAAAAGGGGGGGGGGGGGGAGGAAAAAAAAAGAAAAAAAAAAAAAAAAAAATTCTAGAATATTCCCCTGCATCAGTGGTACCTAAAAACATGTCCAAGTCACCCATGCTATGGGTACTAATGCATCCACACACAAAGATGTTATACTTTCACTTTTACACATCTTGAATGGTCTGAATGAATTAAACGTGAAGTTGACAACAGAACATGTGTCCACTGTCTTCCTGTCTGAAACGAGCTTGTGTCCAGAGAACTCATCTGTTTCTCTGTGCAGACTTGATAAATGGCTTCCTCCATATGTCGATATAGTTTAAAGCTACATTCAGCAGTAAACCTCGTTAAGCAACATTTTTCTGAGGTACTTCTGAGCCCATCTGGTTATACTGACATGGTGACATGTCATTTCTAAATAAAATTTAGTTGATCAATAAAGACGCTGTAAAATAAAGATGCATAAAAATCAAATTATAGAGAAAAAAAAACTTCTAAAAAGAAACATAGGTCATTTGTAAAGAATTAACAAAACAAACAAAAAAATTCAAATGCTCATCTGAAAATAATGTCTCTTACTTGCATGCACTCATGCGCACACAAATACACACACACACACACACACACGTTTGTTTTTATATCCCCGTGGTGTATATCCATTGACATAATGCATTCCCTAGCTCCTTAAGCCTAATTTATAGTCGTCCGTAAAGTGCTCTACGTAGGTTACGGAGAGCCCTCTACGTCTCAGACTGCACAAAATATTTCTTAAGTGTCCATCACTCCGTCAAGGGACGACGGAGACGGCAAGGGCTGTGATTGGTCTACCACTAAGTAAACACTAGCAGCGCCATTTTTAAACCAGCTAGCCTATGAAGACGTAGATATGAGTCCAACCCAAGAACGTTTGGCTGGAGAAGTGAGGAAATACCAAAATCGCCCCATCGTTTTTATTTTGCATCAAAAGTATCTCAGTTATTCATCTGCAACAACAACAATAGTTTTCTCTTCGGCGGATATATGAGCAGGTCAGTCTTGTGTAGGGAAATTGCACTGCGTATCCGGCAACATGACGGAGAACTATGAAGGCTGGAGGGGTTTCCGTTGTTATGCAGTTGGATAACGCATTACGTAGTCGCAAAGCCCCTGCTAGTAAAGCAGGCAAGGCCCCCAGCATGAAGGATCCCTATGAGGAAAACACTGGAGCTAAAAATGTGAAACAGTAAGAATAAATAAAAGTAAAAGTAAAAATACAAATAAGGAGGGTTCTTAAAAATAATGAAACCAAACAACCACAATAAAAAATAAATAAATAAATGTATAGTCGCCTCTTGACTTAGATTCAGCTGAGGTGGGCCGTCATCCCTATTCACCCTTTAGGCACCAGAATTTTTAAAAATTTATTCCAAATTTCTTTACATATATACATACATACATACATATATATATACAGTATATACATATACACACACACACACACATTTAATATATGTATATATATATATATATATATATATATATATATATATATATATATATATATATATATATATATATATATATATATATATATACATACACATATATATATATACACACATACACACGCATATATATAGATATACATATACATATACACATACATGCACACACATAAATATTACTGCTCAAAAGTTTTGGGATCACTTTTGAGCAGTAGTGCATATATACCCAGTTGTCTCATCAAACTGTCTGATCCACCTGTGATGCACTTCCTCATTTTACAAATACACCCTGCTCTCATCACTGATATTTATTGCACCATGTGGACCTATACTGCTCCCACATTTTTTCAGTTCTGTTTTCCATCCTTGCGGCCTCTACAAAGTCCAGAAATTCTCCTAAACATTTGAATTCCTCCTTGACTTCAGTCAGGTAAAGCCTCAGTTATCATCTCCCCCATGTTGCTTCAGGTATGTTATCATTATGGATGATCACCATGATTTACAACAGAAGCATCACTTTCACTTTCACTCGACGAATAAATAATCATCATGAAGAAGATTAATATCCATCATTAATAGAAGAGGGGGGTAGGAGAAAAAGTTCTTTAACAAAAAGAGAGAGAGTTTTTAACAATTTTTTTGTTCTCTCTTTAAATTTTTATCCCTAACAATAAAAAGAACTTTTTTTTATGTAATGTATTTTTAAAAAGTTTACTTAAAAAAAAAAAAAATAAAAGAGAAGAAAGGGGGGGGGGGGGAGAGGAAGGAAGAAAAAAAAAAATCATCCCTTTTTTTTTAAAGATAATAAGATCTGCATTATTATTTTATATAAAATAAGAAAAAAAATAAACAAAAATAAAATAATCTCCTTCTCTTAAAAATACACTAAACCCAACCCTAAGACATACAATCTTTATGTTCATGGGATCAACTTAAAAACAGCCAAGCTAGATCATCTTTCTATGAACCAAGTCTATGTTTTGCCATTACAACATCTCTTAGGCCTTTACTACCCTGCCTGAATCAGCCGCTCAAGGCAAATAAACCAGCCTTACATTTCTATGCATGGATCTGTGGAGCATACAGTACACCTCAGATCACACTACCAATATTACACCCGCTTTTAAAAGCACTTGTTCCTCTGAGCCTTGTGATGAAGATGTCATCATCAGAACCTAACAGCTGCTGCAATAAACGTACAACTAAGGATCTGCATTGAGTTGAGGATCAGCTGGACATTCACTCAACTTCTACCTACAGTATATAAACTGCATTTCAACTTATAGAAGAATAACACAACTACAGCTACCACTACTGCTTCTCCCTCCACTAAAGGCCATCCAGAGGACACAACATCTGGACCTTGTGAGTGTGTGTATAAATGTTGCCAAACACTATTCCCCTCTGCAGTCATATATATAACTCAAGCACCACTCACTTTGAGCCCTCCTTTTTGCAGCTAAACTTCACCGACATGCAACAAATCGATCATGACACGCTTGAAAACAGGAGAGAAAGGGAGGGGTGGCAGGATAGAGAGAGAGAGAAAAAAGTCAAATAAGACAAATGTTTTCCTTAGCAGCCAAACAAAGGATCCGAGCTGATGGAATAACAAAGACAGACAGAAAGAAGAAAGAGATTGTTTATGGTAGGGTGCTCGCAGGAGGTGGTGTATGGAATCAGCTACACCTGCTTGAATGACTGGCTCATATAAACAGTAAAGGAAGAAGAGGAAATGACGTCACATCTTGGAAAATAATATTACTGTCACAGGTGTCAGCTTCAATGATGTGGGAAAGTATTTTTCAGACTGTTAAGTAATAAAAGTGATAAACTGTAACTATAAAGCTCTGGCAACAGCAATAAAGAAGGAACGCTCAAGCAGAATAACAAAAGGAAAAAAAGTCTAAAAGTATGGCTGAATGAAATAATGTGAATCAACCTCAAATGACACCAGGCAGGGTTTAAAGTAAGGTTATACACAAGAACCAGACATGAAAAAAAAAAGCCAGTCAGCAGTCTGGCCAATTATGGTTTTATGGGTCTTTTGAATTTCCTCTCTCAATATAAACAAATGAGGATCCCTCTATCTCCTTCTGTCCCTCTTCCTCAGCTATTTAACATCTGAACTTGAACAGACGGCATGCACATATGTGTCACTAGCTGAGAATGTTGATTCACCCACCAGGACGAATATCAGGTGTCTGTGTGCACATATGGGAACTATAATAAACTCTCTCTTTCACTGACTGTCTCTCTATCCATCTTTCCACTGTTTTGTAGATCTGCAAGTAAGATTCTGGAAGCGTTTTGCACTGAGTGCCCTTGCTTCTGCAGAAAGTCATTGTTTATTTTGCAACTTCATCCAGTCTACTGTGTTACATGCTGCTGTCAGATAATGGGTCACTTATATGCTTTTTTATGGATGGGTGGATGCATGGATGGACCATTATTCTGTAATGTGTTGTTGTCATTGGTTGTTGTTTATCTGGGGTTGTGTACCTCATTTTAAGAGAAGAAATTAACTTTTAGGTTCCATTATGTAAAACCTTGAAATTTAAAGAGGGTTTACTTCTTTTTAAGACTGTATTATGCACAGCACAATTTTACATAACCCCAGCTGCATTCATTTATTTCTTCAACCTGCTCCTCATTTTCTCAGAATCTGCATGTCTTAAAGCGAGGATTGATGTCAAGGAAGCATCTCTCTTTCCTTTTTATTTCCCCTCCTTTAATCAATAACCATCATTTTGTGGCTTTCATCACCCAGAAACAGACCCCTCTGATTCAGTCTCCTCATCCATGGCTAATGAGCCTTCTTCCTAATCACAAGTTTTTCTTCATCCTGTTCTGTCTTCACGGCCCATTTAAGTTGTGTTTATAAGTCAGGATTGGTTATCTCAGATGTAACTTTGACTCTACAGAAGCTTCTCGAAATATGACAAAGACAGAGGGCAAGACAAAGAGTAGGAAGGGTGGAAGAAAATAATCGAACCAGCCATTTTATGCTTTATTTCCTCTCCTGCCTACCATCAATTTTTCTTCTCTTAATTGGGAGCATATTACATTTTGTTCATTTCTACATAAGGTCCACAAGCCACAAACTGCTATTTTTCATTACTTCATATGCCCTCTCCATTCTCGCAGATGAAAATAAATGTGCAAGTCCCAGAAGCTGGGCAGGGAGTGTGATCTAAGGGAATGATAAGGCAGTGAATCTCAGGTGCAGCTGGAATAGCTGAGATTTAAGATTTGACCTTCAAAAATGTTAACAGATAAAAACATGTTTTTAACTTTTTTGATTTACAAACAAATTCAAGCAGACATCATCAGTCCTGTATACACATTTTATAAACTACAGTATATGTGAGAATAAAGTATTTTAACATTAAAATGAAAATACTTCTACAGCACATATGAAGCCATTGACTACCGTAATCTTTATTTCATATTTGCCTCTTCCACAGTCAGTCTTTCCCCTCCTGTTTCATTTCCTTTGTGTCAGCAAATTCAGCTGTGATGTGAGCCAACAAGACAATGAGCACAGCTTTGGGGCCAGTTCTGCTTTGCAGACATCAGGCAAGACCCGCAGACCCTGGGAAGGGTCTGAAGATTGGACTGCCTCCCAGTTATATATATAGTATCCACCTAGAATTGGATATCCAGAAATGTTTTCTCTCAGCCAGTTGTATAACCTTTTTTCCTCTTTTCTTTTCTATCCTTACAGACCTCTTTTTAACTTTACTGGGAACAAGTGTAGAGCACTAGGAAATGAATCATGAAGACAAGGAAGAACAACACACTTGCATATCACTTGCACATCAGTCTTAAAGGGATCAGGAGGATTTTGCCTCAATTTCATCCTACACACTCCCCACATACGACATGTGCATCATATTTCCTAGATGTTCTGTATTATAAGATTGCAGGTGCGATGCTGTCAAGACTGTTCTTATGGATTTGCTTTCTGTAAAAAAAAAAAAAAAAAAGTAAGTGTAATCGATCAAATGATAATATAAACACATGTTGTGATCAGACTGAACATAAATCTGAAGGCTGAAACTGAACAATGTTTGGAAAATTTTGCTGACACATTTATAAGAGGTTTGGAAACCAGTGGGGTTTTCAAAAGATGATGCCAGTGCAGCTTGTTTATAGAGCAGGGCAGCTGATGGCAGATATATGAGATCTGCTCACATTAGACTTCATATTTTGCTTCTTTTTTTTTTTTTTTTTTTTTTTTTACTGTTCTTGCAAAATGCAACACAAAACTACCAAAATTAAAAGAACATTCAACATTTTAGTCTCAATTTGTTTACATATATCTAAACAAAATCAAAAACATGTTTTTTCACAGTAGCCACACTCAGGGCTTTTAATCCATCCCAACAATGGTTGGAAGTTTTTGGCTTACAGACTGTAAAACTGCTGCTTCTGTACACCAAGAAGACTTTGAGCAAGACTGATCACCAACAACTTGCCTGCTGGCCACAGAGATGTCACCCTGTGATTTTAGAAAGCAGGAAAATACTGGGCTTTGGAGTCAGTTTACTTCATGGAAAAATAGATTGAAAAGGGGGAAATATGGGAAAAGAAGACTGGAGTTATCAGTGGGCTTTTGGGCTGTGAGGGACAGAGCCATCAACGGAGAAAACCTTTATGTTTTAAAAAAGGAAGAGGGTATAAGATGAGTTTGACCACTGAGTATAAGATGTGTGGTTTTGGCAGCAAATGGCAAGAAACACAGGGGAGGAAAAAAATGACCTTGCTTGCATAAATGCTATACATGTAGCTCCAGAGAGAGGCCCCACTTTCTCAGCAGTGTAAGCTTTCAAGAGCTGGCACCATATCTGGCCCATCTCCACTACTGCAAGACTTTCTGCTCTATCATTAGAATTTGGATTCATATACTTTCCTAAATGAAAACGGGTAAGCTCATGCCAATCAGGCAATATCAAATTTTGTTATTCTTTCAGTTGAGTAGTGAATGAAGTGTATCTTCCACATTTTATCTCAAACATCCACTCAGCTTTAATTCACCCTCTTATCCTCATCTGGAAACATTTACAATTTGGGGGATAATAAAGTCCATAAGGGAGGTGTTCCATGTAGATGGATGCTTGGGCAAGACATTTGACTTTACCATGAGAGATATCAGATTTTTTTTTTTTTTTTTAACCATAAGATAAAAATAGATGGATGTAGCCAACATGATATCATCCATAAGTTTGTGGGATCTGGTTTGCAAGAGTTGAACTTTGCATTTTGGACATTTCCACTTTGCTTCTTTAAAAGCAGGCATCACAAAACAATGGCGGTTCTGACTGAGAATTTTGAAACCATGCAAGTCCATGAGGAGTAACTCGTCAATCATTAGACAGCTGCAGTAAAGCACACCATAACAACATAATGTTGTAATGAAGACTACACACTAGTAATAGAGAACATACACTTACTGAGAAAATGAAGAAAGAAACAGTAACAGTGAGAAGTAGAGTCAATTTTACTATTCATGTCTCTATATAATCGAGCTTCTTTACAACAATCACAGAAGTTGCCCCCTACGGGTCATGAGGTGGAATACAGGTTTAAGGTACTTCCATACGGCTTTTTAATCATGCTGAAGTTTATAGCCATGTTTTACATGTAGTGTGTACTCGTGGAACAATTATCAACACCCTTTCTAAAAAAATAAATAAATAGATATATGGCAATTCTATTACTTGATTCTTGTAAGATCCTCTAATTTTCACCCACTATCTTATCTGCCTATGAATCATGGTATAAATACCAAAATCTGAGCAAATTAAGGTGAAAAATCGGCACTATATTTTAGCTTTGGAAGGGGAACCAATTCTGCGATTGAACTGTAATTTGTTTAATTAGCAATTGCAAACTGAATCGTCTTTTATGCTCTGACAAATCGTCCACCTAGCAAACCAACCTGTTGATCATTATTTTAGTTTGGATGACTTCAGGCAGTTACAGGTCACCTCTCAGAAAACAAACCAGTAGTGTAAAAACAAACCTATTATGACAAGTAAATTGTCTTTATCCTGTGGTGTAGCAATGCTTCTATGCCATGAATTATAGGATTTAGAATTTCACAAAATATTGTGTAAATTTGACTGCAAGTACCACTACAGGACTATCAATAGATCTTAAGAGTATAGTTGAACAGATCAGTTTAGCTGCAAGCTTGCGACTCTGAAGGGAGTCAAGTGGCAGAATGACATGCAATACTGAGAATGTCATGTAAAACTGGATCGCGCAACTAAATCAAAAGAATCAAAGAAGCAACCAAATCAGTTTAGGTAACAATCTGAGGCCTATTGACTAAGAGATTAGACCCTGTGGCACTGCTCTGCAAGGAGACTGGCATCAATGGCACTTTGCCTACTGGCAGAGTTCTTACGATGGGAATATTCCCCAAGGTCAGAAATGCTGGTTTTGGATCAAAGGACTGCACAGTTAGTCAGTTCCTGGAACTAACATGATTAACAGGACCACTGAATTTCCCAAATCTGTCCAAAAGAAGCACTACCCAGTCAGAGGAGATTTCAAGGGCATGTATGTTGATGTCCAGGGTTTTTGATGGTAACTGTGGTTGACATTCAAGCAATGAATATTCTTGAGATGCACTTAGTGGCTTGGTCCTTTAAATGAAAGCAGGGATCCACGGGGCAGGATAGGGCACTAATGACAGAGGAAGGAATGATGCTGCTGACAACCACAAGAAATCCTGACACCCTGCATTGGAGAAAATCTGTATGCCAGACCTGCTCCAAAAGAACTAGGATGAGTTTTTGAGAGGGAAGGGTCTTATGAAGACAGTGTTTGAAACTGAGCAGGAGCACACAACACATAACTAATCATGCCCATACTGGAGACACAACGAAGCCCCTCAGTCTCTGCAGCCTCTTTGTGCCTGTTGTCATTTATAACTCTTTCATAGCTGGACTGAATACAGCTGCATGACTTTACTCCCTCCCTGAAACCACTTCATAGAGGCTTCACATCTTCAAAGTACCCCCACACATTTGAATAGAAATATGAGCCGTGAACAGTGAGATTCATTTTGGGAACATGTGTGCAAGGCATGTCATGTTCATATGTCATTTAAGTGTAATCATGGACTCCTCTGGCCTGTGTAACTACTGAGGGTTGTTCAGTGGTTTCACCTTTCTGTCTTAAACTAATATTTGTTTGGGGTGATCCATCATATTTTGAATTTTGCCATTTCAAGCATTTAAGAAATAATTTTTATTTAAAAAAAACAAAACAAAAACAATGCAGAGTAGAAACACAAGTTCAATGTGTTCAAAATTTCACCAGCAAATCTAAACTCTATCTAATCTAATCTAAACTGACAATGAGGTAAGACAAGAATATTCTGTAAGTAAGTTAGTAGGTAAAATTTATTTATATAGATAAAGTGCTTCACAAGAAATAAAAAGAAACAAGTCATAACAATAAAAACAGAAATTAAGAAGAATCATCAAGGTTGTTAAAAGCCTGTTTGTATAAAAATGTGTTTAGCTGCTTTTTACAGGAGTGGATGGAGTCTGTACAGCGTAAAGACAGCTGAAAAAAAGCCTTCCACAACCTCAGAGCGACTGCCTGAAAAGACTTATCACCATGATAACAAGCATGAAAATGAGCTTTAAACTGTGGATATAATTTTAATGCCCACAGACAAAGTATTGATGCTTGGCGCACTGTGTGGAGCAATAGGCAGGGGGCTGCTGTGGACAGCTTGATTAATCACCTCATCACCACTATGCTAACAAACGCCTCCATCTCACACTGCCGCTCACGCTGAAACAAAAGACCCCCAGCTACGACAAGCTCCAAATTTCCCCCAACATTCAACATCTTTATTGAAGAATAACTTCTATTAAGCTCTAGCATGAAACCGCAAATTGTAGAAGAACCTGTTGTCTTAAGAGGCTCAACGAGAAAAAGATGGCCTTATTGTGCTTTGGTTGGAAAACAATGGGGCTATTTCAAAGACAAATGTGAGGTGGATTTCCACTTTTTAAAACTCATCATATTCTAGACTGATGCACATTTTCTATAGTATCTGAGGAAAAAAAAAAAGAAATGGCACCATCACCAATGCAGGTATGGACACCTGTGCCTCATCGTCATCATCTGTGGTGTGACAGAGCGGGGAAGACTGTAGTCATGCAGCTGTGTAAAGCTAAACACTGATGCAGTACAAACATGGTATCACAGTATCACTGAACCACACCCCTTTATTTTACGTTAAAATACATTGCACATTTATCTGGTTTTAATAATTTGGCTCTTAAAATACTGGAGCATTTCCGCATTAAGTTTAACACCTCTGCTCATCAAAATGAAGAAGATTTGTCCAACTCTTTGCATTGCTTAGCACTGAGAAAGCTGCATGCACTTATGCCAACATGTAGGTATGATGGTGAATCTAACACCTAGTGCTGTTGAATAATGGGACTGCTGTAGGGTGGGAAGGGAACAAAACAAAACAAAAATCTCTAGCACTGCATGGCAGCATGTGTGTCGTGTCCAACTGGACTGAAGCAGTCTGACCAGCACCTATCCATGCTAAGCTCTCCTGTTTGATCTCTTGCTTGTGTTGTTCTCTCAGTTGTAAGTCGAAAAAAAAGCGTCTGTTAAGTGAAAGTAAACAATTTTGAAGAAAAATAAGTTTTAAAAAGAAAATGATCTGCATTATTAAAAGCAATGTTTGTGCTGCTTGCTTCAAGTCATTTATGGCTATGATTTCTTGCATTTCAGTTAAATGTACAGTAATCTTCTCTTTTTTTCTGCTTGATTAGTTGTACTAATTATCATATAATAAACCTATAATTACTTTATCATAAAGTTAATTTTACAATGTGATTATTTTACTCAGCTTTCTACAAAGGTTGTTTTCTATGAGGCATTTGTTCTATATAAAATAATAAAATTTTGATAAAGAAAAGAGTAATTTTGCTGTTAGACAGCAACAAAGTGGCATCGACACTTCTTTTTAGAATTGTTATTGTATCTGTAAGAGCATGCTCCTGATCCTCCAGAGTGAGTTACAGTGAATGTATGGTGAATTTATCACATCATAGCTTTAAATCACCTCTTGTATGCAGCACAACAGCCTGACCTTGAAGAAAACTGAGTATTTAAGTCAGCATAGGGGGAAACACAAGATGATGCTGTCCAGGATAAATGAAACATTATCAGCATATGGTCAAATGCCAGCTCCACACGTCAGCTTGCTCAGGCATGGATGGATCTGGTGCTGCACTTTTTCCCCTCAGGACACCTCAAGGTTGGTTTCAGCTGCATGATGGGTCTGCTCATACTCTGCATTGGAGGCCGACTGCACATAGAGAGGAAACTCTCGACTGACAGGTCAGCCTCTGCTTTTTATTCAGTGTACTTTGCTAACTTTCTAGCTGGGTTTTCAACTTTAATCAAAGTTAAAATTTGAATGTGGCAAGTTTCTTTAATTACAACTTCTATAGCATGACGCTGCATGTATATGGTTTTTGTGCTTGACCCATTAAGGTGGCTACAAAAGGATTAATATAACCCAACTACATATGAAGCAAATTAAAAATCATAACAGTTACCTTTAATTACTGCATAACCAATACAATCTTTTTTTTGTCTCACAGCAGACCTTTGCCAAGTTTAAACAAAAACAGACTATTTTTCCATTCAAATAATATGGATTAACACAAGTACAGCAGATCGGTGCAACACAGAGACAAAAAGAAGCTTGTTTGTGGCTAAAACTGCGGTGATGTGAATCTGCTGAAGTCAAAGTTATGCTTCATTTTCATATTCAGTTTGATCTTTCCCATAAAAAATGACAAATCTCCCAAAACAAATTGTTTCAATATGAATAAATCTGATTTTCCATGTAACAATGATCCTTTTATTACAGCCTCTTTCTTCTAGCTTCATCTGCCTGCTTCTCATCCAGGAGGGGGGAGACGGGGGGAGGAGGAAGTGAGGGGGAAAGGGGGGAGGGAGGGAGGAGTGAGAGAGAAAGGAAAAAAAAAAAAAAAAAAAAGAGGAAAAACAGAAAGAAAAAGGAAGGGGGAAAAGGGGAGGAGAGGAGGGAGCGAGAGAGAGGAAGAAAAAGAGAAGAAAAAAAAAGGAAAAAGAAAAAAAAAAAAGAGAAAAGGGGAGAAGGGAAGGTAAAGGGTTTAAGGAACTAGTAAAAAAAACAAAAAAAACATAAGGAAAAGAAATAGGAAAATAACACAAAAGTTTATTTCAACCAAAATAAAAAAACATTAAAAAAAATCAAGACAACAAAAAAACCCACAAAAAACAAACCACTAAACAAAAAAAAGAAAAAAAAAAAAAAAGAAAAGAAGGGAAACAGAGAGAACGAGGAAGTAAGGAAAAATCATAGAGGTATCAGGAACCAGTTAAGAGGCGAAAGGAAGCTAAGGGGGATAAAGGGGGGGGGAAGAATGGGGAGGTAGGTAAAAAAATAAGTAGATAATAAAAACAAGAAAAAAGAAAAAAAAAATAATCTGAGAAAAAACCTAATCCGAAACGCCTTTAAAATAAAGAATATGAAAAGTCAGAAAGCATATGACTGGCAGCTGAAGAAGTCCCTGATTCCCATAGAGGTGGCTCATCATTCTTGGGATGGATCAGCAGAAAGAGCAAATCACCACCCATTTTTGGCTCCAGGTGTGATCCACATGTGTGCATAGGGACTTAATTAGTTGGAAAATAAGGAGTCCCGGAGCAGCCAGCGACTAATGAGGCCTCCGCTCACAAACAACACACATGTGAGCAAAGAGCTCCATTGTTGCCAGCTGGCATTTACTCTTAACCCTACCCTTTTACCCCCCCCCCAAAAAAAAAGAGAAAAATTTAACACCATCCCCAAAGCCAAACCCTGTTCAGTAGTTAAAGCAGCTAAAAACTCCTTCAAGCTTTAAGTCTCATCCTCAAAATCCCCCCAACTCCTTCAGCTCTGGACTTCGTCACTCCCTCCAGCATTCATTAGGCTATCCTCTGTCCCCACAGACAAAATCTAAATTATAAATCCATTCAAAACCTTGGCAACATTATATCACTTGTAAAGAATTGAGCACAGAGGAGTAAAAACTCAGCTTTAGTGGATCAATCACAGTTGAGAGAGACTCCATCAAGAGAGAAGAATAGTCAAACTGGGTTCAACTCGGCTATCCAGAAAAAAACTGTCTCCTCAATAAGAACCAGCCATCCTAGTTTTGCTAGATTTCCCAAAACTAAGCAAAACTGGCAGTGGGGCAGTAGCAAGTAATGCAGGGAGCTGAGAGATAGAACAAGAAAACAAGAAAGGAGAAAACGAGGGGGGCCGCAACATCTGGGCTGAGTTAATCACTGGCTATTACCAGGTCCTGAACCCAGCAGGGTCTGATGGGGAAATATACAGGCATGAAGTGCTGGGTATGTTAGCGATTTGGAAAGAGGGTGAGTATTCACAAAAAGACAAACCACAGGAGTGAAACGGTGCGGTCAGAGAGGGCAAGAGAGAGACACTTACAGCAGAAGCTGGAGCTCTGCTAAACTGATCAGAGGTATATAAAGTTGTATTACAAATAAAAACATCTTGCTGTAGCATGGCAAACATTGCAACGTCAACCTTTGTAGGTATAACGAAGTTTTATTAGCCCCAAGAGGGTCAAAGGTCACGGAGGTTACATTTGTTGGATTGGAACAGACAAACTAAATGGGAGTTTGCACTCTGATCTATAAATATATCTGGATGATGTTGAGAGGATCAAATAAACCTCCCACCAGTGTTAATATCTTTACATTATGTACAGGTCTCACATGTCACTATTGTATTAAAATGTGCACATTACAGTTCACAGTTTACTTTCTGCAATAGAAACTGATGTTGGACACATATTTAGCACTTAAATGCTGTGTTAAGCAACTTTCCCTTCACAAATGGTGTCATTCCAGTCATTATCTGCTATATTTGCTGTATAGGCAAATTCTTTTTAAAACACAGAGGCATTTTTGGCTCAGTCTTTGGGCTAACCCATGCAGTTGTGAAGCTGGAATTCAAAGCTTGCTATTGAGTGAGCATATGACATATTCTTGGAAAAACCCATTATTCTTCACAGACTTTTTTTTTTTTCACATTTCAGAGTTGACTTCGTATTCCTGTGGTGTCAGTATTAAACAGTCTCCAAACTAAGAAAGAAAAAAAAAAAAGTCTTATTTTGAGGAAGTATCAAAATTTTATTCTTTGGCATGAGTAGCTCTTCAGTGAGGGGAAATCGTTTGTTGGTAGAGTTGAATACTTGGCATTTTTTAGACGATGAGAGGAACTGCACATCTGAGGCACATTTTATGAAATACTTTAGAAAACCTTGAAAATTGCTTTGTTTTTGTGCTTGATGCCCACAAAACTGGACTCACAGCGCAAGTGACTTTAATCAGAGCCCCCCCAAAAAATGCTTTAAAGTGGATTCGGCAAGATCATTTCCAATCAATTAATTCTTAAACCTCTAAATTCGTGGAGAACAAGAGTATATCAAGAGGTGTCTTCTGATTGGTCAAATTGCCTACTAGTTGACCGTTGCTGTTGACTATTTGTTTACTTTTCTTTTTCCAGGTAAATAGTGATTAACAGCTAGCTGATGGGGAATGGCTGCTGTCTACATGGACAGGGCCAAGTGGGTGAACAACCAATGGTAGCAGGGCCTCAATGTAACTGGCTGATGGCACCAGTTTGCTCACAGGGCCCTGCACAGGTGCATTTTGGCTAGCACCCATTCACTCAGCAGGCTATCTGCTAGCACATGCTCGTATGGTCTGGGAAGTGCGCCCTGGCTAGCATGTTTTTGTGGTTTTCAAAGCTTTTCATTTCATCTATTCCTCACAGTACTTGCTAAATTGCAACACAGTCCCACCCTGTAATACTCAAGACAAGAGTCATTAGTTGAAGTGCAAACAAATGGTTGCAGTGGATTATGTGCATTCCTATTAAATAATTTACTTAAGTATTTAATAGGAAGTTAGAGTATTGTAAATGTTAATATGTAACTAATAAAAATGGAGACAGACCTTAAGTAGGAAAAACTTTAATTCAATCTGCTCACAAGAAGCGTGCGACAGCAAGCTACATATAAACAACTAAATGGTTTTTGAGTTTCAAGTAAGGATGAACTATGAAACTCAGTTTTCAGTCATTAAAAAAGTTCCCAGAGTGCTGATGACGAGGGTCATGTGATTGCATAAGAACTCAAGCCAAACACTTCAATAGACTTGGAGGTGAAACTGTTCTGTCAGCTTGAATGAAAGAAGTACAGAAAAACTGCAGATGGAAACACATGCTGATGGTCTAAGTCATCGTATTATACTTTTAAGCATCTATGCCAGCAAATTTATCTGATTATCCAATGTAAGCTGACTGATTTATGTGTAATACAAATGTCCCAAAGTAGAGATCAGTGGGAAGTCGTGATTTCACTATAATAGCTGATTTAACAAGAATCTTTTTTTGCCACAGAATTGTGGGAAAAAATTACAGGGGTTTTAAAAAAAACCTAATATTTTTCATCACGCCTGTTCCTCTGGGCCTAAATCATTAATACAAGCTTTATTGTTCTGCAGAGGTTTTGATTCTGCTGCCTGCCTGAGTCACACTCATAATTGAGCCTCACCAAGCCGACCTTTAATGAGAAATCTGTTCATGAACCCACATATATTCACACCTCTCAAACACACATTATACGAATTTAAAAGACACAAATATAAAACAAACATACAAATGTAGTTTATTATGCCTATAATGAGAAACACAAGACTGGAGACACACACCTACCGGAGAGTTCATACTGTGTAATTTATGGAAGGGTATAAAAGATGGTATAGTGCTGAAACCACTGTACTTTTTCTTGGCCCTACCCAGAACTCCCTCATCAAGTCCAAACCAATTCCAGCCCACGGTCCTCTCTAATTTCACCCTGAGCAGCAGAAGCCTGAGCCGAAAAAGAGGAATCTGGCCCCCCGAGTCCAGCAAACTATTCCCTTTTCCTGTCTCCCTCCTCTTCCAGCGACCACAGATCGACAGCTCTACGGCCAGCAGCGGCCCAAAACTATGAGGGGTATTTTCAGCACTGTAATTTGAAACACACATGGTGTGCACACACAGGCACACGCTCACACACAGAACCACACACTCAGCAAATACAAAGACACTGGAGATAGATCAAAAGATGCAGGCAAGTGGAGAAGAGACACAAATGCCCACAAAGGCACGTGTCTCATTAGGATCAGGCCTGTGCGTGACTGCTTTCCTGAAGCGCGAAGTCGAAGGAGCTTTGCGGCCCAGTACAGCGAAGCGGGGTGGAGGCCTAACTATACGGAGATGTGAAAGAAACTCATTAGAGGGACGGAAGAACCAAGAATAGAAAAGAGAGAAAAAGAAAAGAAAAAAACATCAGTTGATGTTTGTTACTTGATGACTCACCACTTTGCCATTCTTACAATGTGTCAAATTTATAGATGAAGAAAAAAATCTAAAAACTCAGGAAGCAGTGGCAATGGCAGGGTCTCTGTTGTGTTCCCTCAGGGCGTCTGCATTTGACTTACAACTAACATCTACAACATACCGTGCAAATTGAACAGGATATAACTCTGCAACCATTAACAAAACAAAGTCACTATCAATTCAGTTTTTCATATCCAACATAGTTCTCGCTCAGTTAAGGGTGCTTTGTCATGTTTAGATGAAGAAACCTGTGTTTCAGTTGAAATCAGATTATTTTCTACTTGTGTGCTTTTAAGGATTTAAGCTTCATGTATTGAAAAATAACCCACCAAAATAATACCATATCATTGTACTACACCGTTCATTCATTATGCTAAACAGCCAATCAGAATGATCTTCCTCACTGACAGATGGAATTTGAGCAAAAGCAAATAACTAAAAAAACAAAATTTAAATCTCAACTTCAACCTGCCTTAAGTGACAGCACAGGAGACGAGGTGCCACATCTACAGACACTCTTTCATCGAGTGTGCCAGCTATGTAAATACAACACTTGCCCTGATTACAGATGCAGTATATGCTGCTCTTTCTCTCCAAGACCTTAATTGCCCTGTGCAGTCTTATTTCCCATAAATACAGCAGAAGTAGGACTGTAATTAGGGACTATATTTACCCCACCTGACTAGGGGAGAACCCAGTTCAGTGCTGGCCACAGGGATGAGCCAGCCCCACTTGACTATGCTGCCTCGGCTGGAACCAGGACACCAGTGGACACACATGAGCAACTCGGGGGCTGGATCCCTGGGCTGTGATGGTGGAAACTGTATTTCTTGGGTGTGGTTTACCCATCAAGATGTGTTCAATATCTACAAGTAATAAAACCTCTGAAAATGAATCATCAGCTGCCTCATCCAACTGTAACGCTACTAGAGACTAAGAAAAACAATCTATGTTTTTACCATATTGGACTGTGATACAGATGCTGGTAATAGGAAATGCTGATTAAAAATATCCTATGAATCGAATCATAGTGCTTAAGCAAAAGATCTCTGCATGACTCTAATGATCTCCAGCTTTCTTGAGATATCCTTCCCCAAAAATATTTTCAGAGAAGAGATGTGGCTTCTCTTGATGAGGCTTCATGTAAGAAGCCAAGCGGACCTCCCAGTGAGGTTACAAATTGAAATAGTTGGGCCATTTCTCTGCCCCTCTCAGTTTACTTTGTGGCTACGCTGGCCCTTCCTTTCAATCACATCCCATCTATAACAACAAACCAATCAAAATGGAGAGTGGAGAAAGTGCTTGAAAATGCTTTCACACCAATCACAAAGGATTTGGAGGAATCTCCTTGAAACCACTTATACTATAAGAAATGCTGTTGTGTTTTGTTTTATGGTGCCGTACAGCTTTCTATGCAATCATATTACAGCAGTTCTAGTGATATACCATGTTAAGGATTCATCGCCCACACCCTGTAAACCGCGTTCCAGCAGATGGGACGCTAAGAGGAGTTGCTGTGGCTCTCCCATTCTCCAGAGAGATAGCTGCACATCTGAAAGCTGTGGGGCTTTACCCACTCTGCTCTCAGAGGCCTCCAAACCAAAGCCTCACATAGACAGACCTTGTGTATTTCAGAGATACAAAGAGCAGACAAGAAAAGAAGCGAGAAAAGAACCAAAGGCCAGAGCAACTCTCTAATAACTTTGATCTGCGGCTCAATGGTTTAAGGTGGTGAAGTCATGTGCTGCGTGCAGAGGACAGAGTGCTACCTCACATCTGCACTGCTCAGTCCTTCCTGTGACAACAAAGCCAGAATCAGAGAGTTTGGGAAGATGAAAAAGGGGGGAGAAAGCAGAAAGTATCAAAGATTTGGCTCAAAGTTTCTCAGTGGCCCAGCAGAGTAAGGACGAAGAAAATATGCAATAAAGCCATGATGTATCTCATTGCAGTGACTTTAATGCAGTGGTATAGAAATCTGTTAAATGCTATATGAACAAATGAATGAATGAATATATGAATGGATGGATGGATGAATGAATGAAAATTTATTTCGAACAAATGAAAAAAAGAAAGAAAAATATATATCAAGACAAAAAAAACTATTTAAAAGACCCAAAAGAATGACAACAATAATCCTGTTTCATAGTCAAATCACAATATTAACAAGTATGAAAAGAAGTGCGGAAAAAATATAAACTTTTTTAGGAATTACCCCCCTTTTTTAAGATATAAAACTGAGGGCTTTCATATCCTTGTTTATTCATACATTTTCTCTATTGCTCTGAAATGTCATTTATCTACTGTAGTTAAACAGGCTAAAGTCCAAGACGACATAATTGGCCAGCCGTGCAGGTTTTCAATGTATCCTTGCCCCTGTCCCTATCCCCCAAAACACCTGACTGAAATGAATGAGCCACTGTGAAGAACTTCATAGGCTGTTGGATAATTTAATTGCATTCAGGCGTTTTGGTGAAGGGATACAATGAAAACCCACAGGACTGTAGCCCTTGTGGGACTGAACTGAGTAGCCCTGTCTTACAGCTAGAAGGAATCTCCAGCACATCCTCGCCACAAGTAACCACTGAAGTCACATTGTGAGACATCAACCAAAATTAATCTGATCTTTGGCTGTAGTAAGTGTTTTGCAGCTTAATTGACTATTGACTGCTCCCCTCCCGGCTTTCCCTGGTCCGTGACGTGCGAGGGGGCGGCCCTGCGCCGCGGCTGTGATGTTTGAAATTTTGGCGCATGGTGCGTGGGGTCGTTGCCGGATGTTGCGCGCTGCTAAGTCGTGCCGCTCTTTTTTGAAGGCCGCCCGCAGGTTTGTGTAGTGTAGGAGGGCAGTGTACTCCGGTCTTCTAGCCTGTGGTTTACGCGCGCACACAAACATCTGAAAATCGGGTCTGTACCTCCCCGTTTCCAGAGAGAGGCCGAGATCCAAAAACGGCAAACGGCAGTTGCCTTTTCTAGAAACGGCAAATGCCGTTTCGGCAGCGGCACTTGCCGTTTTCTCAGTGGTCTGCCTTTTCCCAACAACACGCCCCGCCCCTGTGTTTTGCTACTGTGGACAGATGGAGATGGAAACTTTATTTTATTTAACTTAACATGCTATAATCTACCATTTTTAGCACATTATTTCATAAAGGTTTTTTTTCGTGTTTTTTATCCATGCTGTTGTTAATAGTTCCGATGATTTTGTAGCCTAATTGAAATTCTGGTAAACTCCTTTTATTTCCTCCAGGATCTTTCTCGCTGTGGGGTTCTGCCTGCTCATTCTGGGGGTTCCCGGGGATCGGACTTTTGTCTAGGCGGTTGGGGGTCTCGCGCTGCAGCCTCGCAGTGATGGTGTAGACCCGACCTGCCCCGATCTTGGTGTTTCTGGTGTAGTGACTGCTTATGTGGACATGTGTGGACTGGTCAATCTTTCGCCGTTCTTATACAGTGATGGCCGCTGTGAAATAGGCAAGTCGCTCTGTCCCAGCGGCGATTGCCGTTTTTAAACGGCAGTTGCCTCTGTGAAATAGGCAAGCCGTTCTGTCCTAGCGGCGATTGCCGTTTTTAAACGGCAGTTGCCTCTGTGAAATAGGCAAGTCGCTCTGTCCCAGCGGCGATTGCCGTTTTTAAACGGCAGTTGCCTCTGTGAAATAGGCAAGTCGCTCTGTCCCAGCGGCGATGGCCGTTTTTAAACGGCAGTTGCCTCTGTGAAATAGGCAAGCCGTTCTGTCCCAGCGGCGATTGCCGCAAAGAACTTTTAAACGGCAGTTGCCTCTGTGAAATAGGCAAGTCACTCTGTCCCAGCGGCGATTGCCGTTTTTAAACGGCAGTTGCCCTCTGTGAAATAGGCAAGTCACTCTGTCCCAGCGGCGATTGCCGTTTTTAAACGGCAGTTGCCTCTGTGAAATAGGCGCAGGGGGGGGGCGGCATGCCGTTTTTAAACGGCAGTTCCTCTGTGAAATAGGCAAGTCACTCTGTCCCAGCGGCGATGGCCGTTTTTAAACGGCAGTTGCCTCTGTGAAATAGGCAAGTCGCTCTGTCCCAGCGGCGATTGCCGTTTTTAAACGGCAGTTGCCTCTGTGAAATAGGCAAGTCACTCTGTCCCAGCGGCGATTGCCGTTTTTAAACGGCAGTTGCCGCTGTGAAATAGGCAAGTCGCTCTGTCCCAGCGGCGATTGCCGTTTTTAAGGGAAGTTGCTTTTGTGATATAGGCAAGCCGTTCTGTTCCAGTGGCTTTGGCCGTTTTGAAACAGCAGCTGCCGCTGTGAAATAGGCAAGTTGCTCTGTCCTAGCGGCTTTTGCTTTTATGAGTGAGTTGGGCATTGTTTTTTAATCTAATCAGCTAATTATGATCAGGGAATAACTGATCTGAAACTATAGTAATTAACTATTGCTATTGCATAGAAGTGTCATGTATTACCTTTGTATTACTTAGTAATTAGACTATACCATGATTTAAATGACAGGGATATCACCAAAATCATCTATACAATGAACACATATGTTTACACTAAACTTGACTACATGATTAAAGAGCATTCCTTAGACTTCTAGCCCAGGGATCACTAAATCTGGACCTCCTGGGCCAGTGTCCGGGGATTTTTTCACTGTGTCCTTTCACCAACACACCTGACTTAAATTAATGAGTAATTATCCAGAACATCATTGGCTGTTGGATCCATTTAATTTGAGTCAGGTGTGCTAGAGCAGGGAAATATTGAAAGCCTTCCGGACATAAAATCTCAGATTTAGCTACATGTATGCACTGTCTGAAAGAAAAATGAACAGGAATGAGCTAAATAACAACAATAAAAAATTCATATTTTCAAAGACTGAAGAGGAGATGAAAAGGAGAAGAGCGAGGATAAACAGATGAAGGTGGAAATAGAAAAATGAGAGGAAGGACAGCTAGGACATAGCTGTTGTAAGAATGGAGAGGACAGACTGATAGGAAGGGTTAGGTGAATGTTAAAAAATGTTGCAATGTAAAAAAAAAACATTCAAATTTAAAATCAATCAAAATAAAGTTTAGTTGGTTTGACACCAAGGAACATGCTGGAAATAAGTTTTATACTTTTGTATGTTATCTTTTGGACTGCT